>CM062920.1:99922042-100236092 GCA_031878705.1 Tapirus indicus
AACACCGCACTGAAGCCTGTCCCGACACCGAGATCAGGGACGACAGCCAGAGTTTGCTCACGCTGGAGTTTCTACACAAGACGATCAGCTACACTACACAACAAAACGGCCTGCACCTAGAGGGTTTACTTGCTCCACAAATAAGATACATAAATGGATACATTTCTGTAAAAATAACAGCACGTGACACAAAATCAGCCTGACCACTCTCCTGGCCCCACATAAAACTACTTATGCACAGTTAATGCTCTTGTCAGAAAGCAGTGCAGCCCCATTTGTCAAAAGCCCTAAAAACACACATATGCTGTGACCCAGTAAAACTAGGGCCCTTCCTTGGCAGGACATAACCTAAAAGAACCCAAATTGTTCTCTGTATAAAAATATTTATTTTTCCACAGAACACTGAAACAAACATCTCAAAACACCCTAAATACCCATATAAGAGAATGTTTATAGGAAAACCTCCTGTGCAGACTATTATTCAGCCATTAAAAATACTTCCACAATGAAGGGAAAACCTTTCATCTCACATTAGTGGGGAAAACCATGATAAAAATTTTTCTTCATTGTTTCCTGAGCATTTTACAACAACAATACGGTAAATTAATATGGGGAAGTGAAAGGATCACACCAACTCTCTTCATCTTGATTCACTACCCATGAGAGCATTTTTGGGTCATAAATAGTAACATGGACACGAAAGCCAGCCTCCGCGAGAGGGAAAGCAGCACAAAGAGCTGCAGGAGGGACCAGGAATGGTGCTGCTTGCTCCGCGCCCCCGCCCTGCCTGGTCGTCCTCCCACCCAACAAGAAGCAGAGAAAGCACTGCCACAGGCTCAGGCAAGCCTGTGGCCGGAGGTCTCAAGGGGGGTATCTGCCAGGGGACACACAGCACACTCGAAGCCCTTACCGATGTCCTCTGCAAAGATGATGCTTGTCAGGCGGGTGGGCTGGGACAGGCAGGTCTGCACCACCACCTTCTGGGAGCACTGCTGCTCGTCCGGGCCCAGTGGCTCGATGCTGGCCACCTCCGGCCGGGTCGATGACCTGCAGCGAGAAGACAAGAATTTACTCTCTGGAGCCACCCCAACAGGCACAGCTGGGACCAGAAGCCAAAGCTGCGGCTCACATCCGGGCTCTGTCCCAGACTCACGGAGTCGAGGCGGGCAGTCTCCACCAGCTTCAAACCCAGAGGAGAAATGGGGCCCAGTGAGGCCCCTCTAACAGGAGCACGACGACCTGAGTGTGGGGGACCTCCACACACCCCTCACTGAACAAACAAGAGCCCAAACACTGGGAAACAACCTCGGTGCTCAATGGACAGTCGCCCTACAAGACCGTCCTATGAACCTGGAAATAATTCCACGTCAGCGGGAACACCGTCAGGGAGTCGGTGAGGAGACGCCGTGTCTCCCCGCTGACCCCCCAGCCAGGCTGGCATGCAGCAGGCTCCCAGACGTCAGCTTTCCTCCCCAAACAGGCCTACAAAACCTGGAGTCACCAACTGGAATGACAACCACAGTCACGGTCCCCGTGCGCACGGAGCTGACACATGGTGAAGGGGGAGAAAGGTATACACACACAGTAAAATCTACGAAATGATTTCCCATGGAGACATGGGCCTTAGAACAAGAGGATGGAGGGCCGGGTGACTGGGGGCAGTCTCCGGGGTCAGGGCCATGGTTCCTCATCTGTGACACAGGGTAACAACCGCTCCCGGGTGGAGGTGAGGCAGGAGCGAGTGGCCTGAGCAGAGGGGGTGCTGCGTGGGAAGCGCGAGGGGACCGTGTGCGTCAGCAGTCTCTGCAGATGGGGCTCAGGGAGCCCCTCTGAGGGCAGCCTCTCCGCGAACACCACGAGAAGATCTGGTGTGTCAGCCAGGGCCTGGAGAGGACCTGAGCTGCAACAGCTCTGTGGAGATAGGAAGGCTTCCTCGAAGTGGGAGGGGCTTGCTTGGAGGCTCCAGGAGGGTGAAGAGAGAGGGAAGGAGGTGGATTTCAGCTAGGACTTACCAAACTGTCCACCCAGAATGGCTTCTCAATATGGACCAGGAAGGCCAGTGGGGTCATAGCAGAGAAGGCAGGCCAGGGCATCCCTGCCTGGGTGGGGCTTGGCTCAGACCTGGTGGCAAATCCCAGTGCTCGTGGGGGCCTGGCAGGTCCTACAGATGCATGAAGCCAGCTGAGAGGAGACTAATGGGGCAACACCTCCTTGCCTGGGGCCAACTGTCACCAAGTGTGGGAGGTGGGCCCAGGGCTGAGGGACCTTCTGCTTTTCCAGGAGGCCATGTGTCCCAGTGACCAAGGATGTGGGCTCTGGAGCTTGGCAGCCAGGGTTTAAATGTCACTCTGCAAACACTTAGCTGTGTGACCCGGGCAGGTCACTTTGCCTCTCTGTGCCTCAGCTTCCCCACACATGAAACACAAATGACAACGAAACCTCAGAGGGTTTTTAGTTGCGAATGGATTAATCTGCAGAAAGCTCCTAGAATAGCAACTGGCACAAGGAAAGTGCTCATAAATGTTAGCTATTTTTTGTGTATGTGTGTGTGGGGGGGGAAGAGCAGCCCTGAGCTAACATCTGTTGCCAATCCTCCCCTTTTTGCTGAGGAAGACTGGCCCTGGGCTAACATCCATGCCCATCTTCCTCCACTTTATATGGGACGCCACCACAGCATGGCTGACGGGCAGTGCGTCGGCGGGCACCCGGGATCCGAACTCACGAACCCTCGGCTGCTAAGCGTGAACTAAACTGCTGCGCCACCGGGCGGCCCCAAGCTATTTCTATTTCTGAGAAACCAGAAAACCAGATTTTTATGTGAAAGACAGCTTTTAAAGCACTGGCAACAAATTAAACAGAAAAAAACAAACCACTGTGTGGGCTAAAAACCCCCCACACACTGGCAGGCTGAACTGGGCCTGTGGGATGCCAGGCTGCAGTTTCTGGCCTGGGGGTACTGGGGTCCTTCTGCCCTCTCAACAAGCAGGATCCTCCGGTTTCACTGGTTTTCTGAGGGTGAGTCAGACTCCCCTGCTTCAAGCCTGGCAAGCTGCAAACACAGACCATGTTCTTTCCCTCCACACCCCACGGGGTGGCCACAGTGCTGGTCAGTGAGTCATCCTAGTTTTTGAGGCCAGGTTTTTCCACTGATTCAACACTGAAGGCCTTGCAGGTCAACCTAGGAAAGTGACGTGAAGCTTCCACGAGCTCACAAGAAGGGAAACATCCAGACTCTGCTAAGGTCCAGAGTCGACCGCCCTTAAGACTTTGCTTCCTGTCTTCCATTTACAGACCAAGAATAAAACCAACAGGAAATAAAAACCAAAAAATTAAAGGATGTAAAAGAACAATATAATTAAAATTTTGAGGTAAAGCAATATCTTAAAGACCACAAGCAGTATACAGTTAAAATCCCAAACTTGAAAATTAATGTAAAAATATTCAGTTGATTTTGCTTTTATATATATAAAACGCACGTGTGTACATATGTGTATATGTACATATGTATATGTACATATACAAATATACACAGATAGACACACACATACATACTCACAACAGATACACACCATTTAAGCAACTGACGTATTGGCAGAGGAGTCTCAATCCAGGTGGGTAAGTAGGTTTGAAAAGCAATAGCATGAAGTTCCCCACAAGGTGGCACAGCTTAAGGAAACCCCCTTAACATCTGTCTGTAAAGCAGTGCCCTCCTGGTAGGCTTGTTAGGAGGATTATGTGTCCCTATTTGTCAAACATTTGGGACAATGCCTGGCACACAGCGAGCCCTCAGCGAATGTCGATGAGAAGCAAACGGATCTCGACTTGATCTTCACTGGCCAAGTGAGCAGGGAGGGCCCCTCCCATTTCCTGGGCCCTCGACAGAGATGCCCGCTGGAGGGCTTTTCACACCTTTGCCATCAAGTTCCCATTGCAGCAGGTGACACCCACGCCAACAGGGCGAAGTCAGTAACTCTTGAATGAACTGGTAGGGATTGGACCAGCCAAGTGTTTCCCATGGGAGGAATGTGAGATGGTCTTAGGCGGTACACAGACTGATGTTTTAAATTTAAATAATTAGGTATTTAGTATGTTTCAGAAAAACATATTAGGTAGCATATCAGACCTGAGCATTAAAACAAGTGAGTCGATTGAAAGAGTAAAATGAACAGGTGGTATGTGAGTATCATGAAAATCTTGAACGTAGTCGTGGGTTGAATGAAGACTAAGAAAATCTTAAAGGTTTTTCCAAATCTGAGATTTCTGATTCTTTGAATCTGGGTTTTAAACATGAAATCAGGACATACAAATAGAAGGGATGTTCTCTGGGTGTGGAGAACAGAAGACTAATGGGAATGGACAGCAAACTGGACGCACGGTGTCGCGGTGCGGAGGTAACCACTATCAGCACGTGAGCACTTCAGCATCTCTTCTGGACGGTCTTTACGTGTATGTGCTCATTCTAACAAAACTGGGAACGTTCTGTATATATAATTTTGTAGCTTGCTTTGTTCACCTGATACAGTAACTCCAGGTTCAGTGTTTCTTGTAGAAAAATCCTTTTGTCCATTTTTATTTCCTTAGGATAAAATCCTAGAAGTGGGGCTGTTTGGTCATTGTGTGCACGGGCTTTTCTGGCTTTTGAGACCCGTCGCCATGGCACCTTCACATGACTATGCCAGTTGTGGCTCTGGCAGTGGTCCTGAACACCGTCCTCCTCAGCCCCCTCCGAGGCCACGTTCTACTGAAAACCAGTTCTGCGGATAGAAGAAATACTGCTCTCTGTTTTTGCTTGCATTTTGCTTTATTTTGGTTATTGATAAGGCTGATGTGTGTTCACTGATCAGTTGTTTCTTCTTTTGTGAATTGTCCATTTTTGTCTTCTGGGATATTAGGGGATTTTCTTATTAATTTATGAGAATCCTTTATATAGAAAGGATATTAACACTTTGTAACATGTTACAGATATTTTTCCTAGTTTAATATTTGCTTTTTATGTTTGTTACTGTTTTTCTTGCGAAGTAATGCTGTACTTGATCGAGTCTGTGACAGACACGTTCTTGCTTTTTAACTTGTTTGAAATCAGATGTGATTTATTCTCAGTGTGTCCTGCAGTCGCTGTCAAGTTGTGTTCGAGTTGTCATTACCTGTGCAAGCAGACATGGTCGTTATTCCTGGTGGCAGGGCTGGGCCTCTACAACCGCAGCCCCTGGGGGCTCCAGTCCCCAGACCATTTAAGGGTCATTTGAAGCAGCACAAATCCCAATTGCTGTTTGAAAACCATCCACTGATACCTCCTGATAAGATCAAGGTAAAGCCAGTATCAAAACTTACGGAGTGGGGGTCAGGGACTGGAAGAAAATCTCCGAGAAGGATGGCGGAGATCTCAAGAAACGCAGTGTCACCAACACTCTGATGGAACAAAGGTTGACAATGTGTGGAAACTCACAGACATTTGGAAAGTGAAGACAACCAACTTATTTCACTCATCTTTTCCTTTTTATGTGTATACAAGACAGAGAGATGATGATAAACTGCTTAAATAAGTCTGAAAAAGCTTTTTCGATAACCACAAAATTAAAATTCTAAGTGAAAAAAAAAAACAGTTAACTAATTAGCAGCGTCTTTTCTTTTTTCAATCTTACAACTGATCATGTCTTAGACATAATGAAATACGGCATGTGGTTAGTGTAAAAAATTTAAAAACCTAAATTTAAAAAACCCCAGAAATCTCAGAGATAATCATTGTTAATATTTTGAAACCAATCCTCCAGTACTTCTCTGTATATACAAAAACACACATATGTATTTATGGCACATACACTACATATATTTTTGGTCTTTTTGTCCTAAAAGTGTATCTTGAACATCTCGCCATGTCCAGTTCTTCCAGTTTGTATTTTAAAGACCGGTTAGTGTTTCCTTGTACGGATGCACTGCCATTTGTTCTGCTAATCACCAGTCGATGGCCTGTAAGATCTGAAACAGGGTGCTCATCCCCTTCAGACCTCCCATCAGCAGTGCCCAGCAGCACTCTCCTCCCTACTCTTCCCGAGTGCGTTGCAAATCTTTTTACCTTGGCAACTCTCATAGGCAAATCAGTGAGGTCCTTTGTCCTCGGAGGCATGGAAACCACTAGCAGGCATCTAGATTTGAGGACTGGAGAGAGGGCGTGTTAGAACTAGGAAGTAGGAATCGTGAGAACTAGGATCAGACTGTGTGACGTCCTGTTGCATCTCCCCAGCTCTTGAACTGCGCATCACTGACCACGTCCGGCATGCTGCTGACATCAGTCCCAGGCTCCTGCCAGGCTCCTGCCGAGCCTGCTTCTCTCTCTAGCCTCCTCTCTGGTTTCTCCTGTTCTCCAGCTCCCGTGCCTACTTTCTGCTCCTGGAACACTCCCGGTCCATTCCCACCCCAGAGCATTTCTATGTGCCATTCCTCTTATCTGGAATGCCATCTGCACAGCTGCCTTTCTCCAATTCTCTAGGACTCAACTCAGCATCCACTTTCCAGAGAAGCCTTCCCTTTCACCTTTTCTAAAGTAGATCCCTCTGTTCTCCATGCTACTGAATCCTTCGTCATCATCTCTTGCTTATCTTTGTCTCTGTCCCTTCTCTGTCTTGTCCACCACTGTGTCCCCGATGCCTAGCACTTAGCAGACACTCAATATTGATAGACTGAATCAATAGTATTAAATCAACTCATAATACAGAGATAAGAGGAAGAGAAAATGCTCCTTGTTATCCAAGAGGCAATAATAAGTGCAGCAAAGAGCCCTGACAGGGAGACAATCGATCAGCTTTTCAGCTCTTGCTTAGCAGTGGGGAGAGTGCCTCGTTTGTGGGGATTAGTCAAGCAGCAGCTTAATACTGTGGAAAGGATTCTTGCACTGGATGTTGGGTTGACTAGATCACTTCTAAGGCCCCTTCCAACCCTTAAACTGTTGAGTGTTCTCATCACTGGTCTACAATTCTTGCCTCAACTGCAGATGGCACCAGAAGATTCCTTTGAAATTAGTATTCATCAAATGGCCAACAGTGAGAAAATAACATTTTTCATTGCACTTACACCCCCAACACACACTTGAAACAAAAGCTTCACAAAACCATCTTAACCTTTACTATGTGTAACACATGCTGATATTTTCTATTTTACTCTATTCTACTTCCTTTTTTTTAATGTGGATTTTTCATGGACTAGGTGCCTCAGTGTGTTTGGGAGCAATTAACTGTTTTCCCAAGTTGTTTCTTTTCCTTTTGTATGTTAAGGAGATGTAACCACCACCATCCTGAAACTGACCAAGTGAGAAATTCAAGGAGGGAGATGTAACCACCAAACATCCTGAAACTGACCAGCCACCCCACAGGAGCTTTCGCCCATGACCTTTGCCTTATTTTTAATGCAGAGATCTCTCCAGGAGGAGCTTAGGCCTCATTACCTGGAAGCATGTTCTCCAGCTGAGCCTGTGCAGGCAGATACCCACCTCTCCCTTTCGAATATTCATTTCCCAACTGAAATACAAGTTCCTGCTTTCCTTTCTTCGGAAGTGCCATGAGTTTGGAAATGATTCCTCGTGGCCTTCTATTTGCTGCAATGAGACAACTTCCACTGGTGGAGAGTCTTCTTTAACTCACCAGGAGGTGAGCCCACATGGTTCAGTAACAGATTTGTAAACTATTAAACTGACTTTATGATATTAAAACAGCTCACTGTCTGAAAAGCACTATTTTAGATAACTGAGCAAGTTTACTCTTGTAAAACTCTGTTGACTAGAGCAACCAGAAACACTTGCAGAATTAGGAGGCTATTGGGAAGCAGACTGAAAAAAAAAACAACCAGAATAAATGGGGTAAGTCAAAACCTTTAACCCATAGCTCTCTAACCAAGCAAATAGCAGAGTTTAAGATTTCAGGTAGAATATGCAATATAACCATTTAAGTGCAGATGCCACCATTTAAAAGATGGAGTTGCAGCAGGCAAGCAAGGGGAGGGGTTTCTGGTACTGGTTTCAATCAATGTCCCTGTTTCCTTTTCTACAGTATAGTGAGGATGCCATCCCCTCGTCCTACATGGGAGAGAGAAGAGGCTGAAGAGATGGAACTAATGAAAATCCCACAAATGCCCCCAAAGCACTGCTGCCCTCATAGCACTGCTATCTCTTGGGAGCTATCCAAGTCCAGTCCCAGCACAGCTGGCTCCTGTGGGTCCAAGGGTTTCTGGGAGTCTTCTCAACAGCCAGGTTTGGGTGGCTAATGACTCCCTTTGTGTTAAGTAAGATTCTCCTCAGGCACTTCCAATCAGCACCACTGAGCAGCATGAGGCTCTCCCACGGGCCAGTCGCTGGGGTAGCGGATCAAGGACACAGAGAAATCACATAGTCCTCTGAAGTGAGGGTCAAGGGAATCTAGTTCTATCCACATGTCTTCAGTGGAGCAGTTCTACTGGAGGCTACCAAACATTGACACCACGCCCCAAATACCACAAGTGACAGCTGAGAGTACAAGAGAGCTGGAATGACAGCTTCAGCAACCATGTCATGACAGCGGGGCAGTTACATACCTTCCTTTCCCAGCCGCAGTATAAAAGAACATGAGGAAATCTGGCATCTTCTATCCTTCATTCAGAAAATTCTCCAGACCCTATCATGGGACTTCCTGACACGCATTCCACCATGCACCCTTCATCAACTTGATTTTAAGTCACCTGACTAAAACACCCCCATCTCTATTTCCAGCTGCTGCAAAGCAACACAGCAATGTTGGAAAGGTTTGATCTTCATGCCTCCCTCTCCCGCAAAAGGCATCTGACACTTCTCACAAGATAGGCAGCTTTGTAAGGGCCGCCCGGTGGCGCAGCGGTTTAGTTCGCACTTGGCAGCCCGGGGTTCGCGGGTCTGGATCCCGGGTGCCCGCCGACGCACTGCCTGTCAGCCATGCCATGGCAGCATCCCATATAAAGTAGAGGAAGGTGGGCACGGATGTTAGCCCAGGGCCAGTCTTCCTCAGCAAAAAGAGGAGGACTGACAACGGATGTTAGCTCAGGGCTGGTCTTCCTCACAAAAAAAATAATATTAAAATAAAATTAGAATTGGAAAAGCCACAGTTACCCTCATAGGTAAGATACCCCACAGCACACACCAGAACATTCTTACAACCAACAATTAAACACCTGAAACCTTTCTCTAGTTGGCTGTTGTATTAATCATCCTAACACCTTTTCAAGTATAATCTAAACTGGAAGCCATGGCCTGTGATGTTATAAATACTGATTTTCCAGTTCAGTTAGGCATTTGGTGATTTCTGTTTCGATAGGAAGGGTCTGTTTGGAACCTCCTAAAATGTTGCAATTGGTTCTGCTGTTGAAACAGACAAGACATTGAGGATACATTTGCTGTTTCCCGGTAACCTGCAGGAATGTTTATGCCTAAGTGTACTTCTCTGAAGCTTGCAAAGCATAAGGCCTGTTTCTAAAAGTGGAAGAAATCAATCACAATACACACATTTATTATGTATTTCTGAAGTTACTTCTAAAAATTTCCCAGGCTGTAATTTACACTTAGAAAGCACATCTCTTCAACAGCAGGGCGACTTGTCAGGAAACAATCCTTATTTTACCTATTGGCTCTGTTAAGATCACTTTAGCTGACAAAGCCTGTCTGTTTCTGTTTGAAGACTGCAGTTACCGAGATGCAACTGAGATGGGGCCAGCCATCCAGATCTGTTTGCCAGTGAGATATAAAACAAGGGGAAAGAGAGAAAGAAAAAAAAAGAAAAGGAGGTTTGCATTTTGAGCATCTGCACCGGTGTTGCTTTAAATGCCATGGCTGGCAAGAAAGCTGGGTTATTATTTCACCCGCACTTAACTTGCTACTCTCCTCTCCCTTTCTCTCACCGCTGGCAGACGGTCGAAAAGGAGGAAGATTAACATCTCACACAATATAAACTCCAATCTGTTGCAGAGGAGGCGCAGGTTAGAAAGGGCAGAGATGCAGGACATAAAAACTCTTAGGGCACCAACTGTCATGCAGACATTGATGCACAATCAACCCAGGGTTCATGCAGCCAAAGGGGGACAGAAAGTTCTGGAGTTGGGGAACATCCTCAGTCTTTACTAGAAAGCCAAAACTCACCAGCATCATCCTTTAAACTGTTCCTTGTTCATTTTGCTATAACCTGAAAATACCAGCGTTGGATTCAGCCACGCAAATGCGTTTGAGGGCGATTTTGAGCGATTCCAGGGGATCTCAAAGCCCTTTAGTCTAGCTAGCTATCCTGCTTCATGCCTCAGCGTCCCCAACACAGAAGCGCAGAGCCCCGCAAGAGCCTGGGCTGGGCACCCCCCCCCCCCCGCCCCGGGCACCTGGGCTGTGGATTCCCAGGCGTGGAGCTAGACAGATTCTGAAAGCACCTCCCTGAGCGAGGAGCCTGAGGCAGACAGAGCAGGGTGACACCTCCTCCCCTCACCCTGAAATAAAGTGATCCCTGGCCGGCCTCCAGCCCTCTCCGCGCACTCTCTGAGCAGCCCCGCGAGGATTCCCAGAGCCCTCGTGGGCGAAGGGCTCTAGGGACGGTGCCTGGATGTCGAAGGGCACGGGAAGCAGCGTCTATCCCATTGGCGGAGCCCAGGGTCCTACCTGTACCACTCCAGCCCCTTTTCGTAGTTGCTGTAGAAGTGCGGCTCTACGCCCAGCGCCCGCACGTCTGGGGGGACTCGTATCGCCCCCAGCAGCGTGCGGGTTTCTCCTTTCTTGACCCCGCTGATAAGCGCCTGTAGTAGCTGCTTCTCCCCACAGTCGGGGGTGCTGAGGAGGCCTCTCCTCTTGCTGCTCCCCTTGGCCGCTCTCCTATCTGCGAGCTCCCCGTCGGTGGTGCTGGACTCCTGCGCTTCCCTCTCCAGCAGCGGACTCTGTGCCCTGATCATCTCGCTGGGGGCCAGCGGGGTCCGGAGCCATGCATCCCGGGCGCCCCCGCAGCCGCTCGCCAGCCCCCAGCCGTAGGCCCCCGGGCAGCGGGCTGCGAGGCGGCTCGGGCGGCTCCCCGCGGCTCGCGTTGTCCGGCGGCAGCCGCGAGGGGGCGCCGAGGCGCACGGGGGAAGGCAACAGAGGGCGGCGGCGCCCGGCGGTCCTGCAGCGCCAGGGGGAACTGCAGGGAGCCCGAGCCGCCCAGGGGGCTGTAGCACAGGTGGGTGACGGACAGAGACAAGAATCACAGAAAAAGCAACTTGCGCGCCGGCGGCCCCTTAGCAGAGGCGCCGGGCGGCGACGGCGCGGCGAGAGGTGGGGGCGGAGGCGGAGGAGTGCGAGCCACCCAGCCGTCGTGGCTCCCGGCTGGCGGCGGCGGCGGCGGCGGCGGACTCCATAAATGCCCCGACGTAGTTTCAGCTGCCGCCGCCCACCCACCCGGTGTCTGGCTGCGCCGGGAGGAGCCCGGCCGCGTGGCCCCCCTCCCCACTCTTCCCGCGGAGTCCGGGTGCCCCCCCCCCGCCCTGCCTCTGGCAAGGGAACCGAGGGGGGCGCCCGCGGACCCGCCGGCTACGTCTGTACAGAAATACAATTCTGCCTGGAGGTAACCCAATTATAAGGTATACAAAATAAAATATAAACACATAGTAGTGAATTTAGCAAAAAGTAAATCCAAGAATACAGATGTAATTGGAAGCCCTCTATTAACAAATATTGGACTTACAATTTCTCCTAGATATAATAAAAGCTACTTTTCACATTCGAAGTGCATCCAGTCTGCCACTAACAGATGATGTGATCGTGTTTGCCCTGGTCTTCATGCCTCTGCTCAGTCCACACTGTATTTGCCATGTTTATGCTTAGTGTTTAGATATTTAATAAATATTATTGAAGCCTTTATATCTAAGTGAAAAAGCAGCAAGGATATTGAAAAAGTTACTGAGGGCGCATGATTAAAAAGGAAAAAAAGATTTCTCGAAATGAGAGTCAAGAAAATGAAGGTGGCACATGTCCAATGCGTGAATTATGTGAGTGTGAATGATTTTGAAGTAAAATGGATTGTGCAAGATGGGAAGAGAATCGCGCCTATGAAATCAACTGTGTGTGTTCATCAAAAAGCGAGGAAAGCTGTTTGAGTGGGTAAGAAGTCAGACGTCCCTCAGCCTAGTGACAGTTGTTGACGAGACTCGATGGGGGAACTTAAGGGCTAAGTAGGTCACAAAGGGCTGATGATGACTCTTTTGTCTCACAGATTATTCCCACCAGGGTTCAAGGCGGGTCTGAATCCACACACCATCCATGTGAGTGGCAAACTAGCACATGTGAACTTCTAACTGCTAAAGAATAATGTCTGACGCTAGCAAAGATTATGCAGGAAGAGACAAGTACTTGCCTTAACAGATTTCCAAGACAAAATTTATCTATTTGGAGAAAATAAATCTGCTAGAAAATATATATGTAAGAGGGAGAAGAATGCCTGTTTGTCAAGCTTAAAAGAAATTGATTCACATTCCTGTTAGGCAGAAATGCAATGGGGATCACAAGTTAAATCTGTCTTAGTTATTTTGGACTTGAAAACATATGGATTTACAAACATCCTTTCAGAACCTAATCTATCCCTAAGTATAGACTTGCCCTAAGTAACAATTGTTAACAGCTTGATAGGCACTGGTCTTTTTTTCTGTTATAAATAACAATTGGATTATACAACAAATAATGTTATTTACCAAATTCATTTTGTCACAAAGATTTAGGAGACTTTTCCTATCAGTACATATAGATATACCCCATTCTTTTTAATTACCACAGAATATTACATAGAAATTCATTTACCATAAGATATTAAATGATTCTACTGAGGGACACTTAGGTTATTTCCAATTTGGGAGTATATATATATATATGCATGCGTGTATATGTATGTATGTATGCATACATTCACGTATATATGTATATGGATATGCATGTAATGCATGTATATATACACACATGGCTGTATATCGTGTATATACATACACATATATTGCATGTAAATATGTGCGTATGTATATATATTAGCAGTAGAATTGCTGTGTCAACTGGTACATGTGTTTCATAATTGGAAGAACTAAAATTCTGTAGTAATTTATATTTGCACCCACAAGTATTTTTAATCTTTTTATTTTGAAAAAATATTAAATTTACACATTTACAAGATTAATACATAGAATTCCCAAATACCTTTAACCCGATTTACCAATTGTTAATATTTTTGCCATGCCACATTTGTTTCATTGTTCTCTCCTCTCTCTTTTCTCAGAGTAGTTTGCATATATATATATAATACCAACGTATTCTCCAATATATCATTGTGTTTTCTAAAAACAAGGATGTTCCTTTACGTAATCACAGTATACTCATCAAGTTCGGGAATTTTAACATGGATATAACACTTTTATCTGCTTCGTAGTTTCTATTCCAATTTTGTCAATTGTCCCAATAACGTATTTTATAACATCTTTTTCCCACCAGTACAGGATCCAGTCCAGAATCATGTTTTGCATTTAATTGTCGTGGCTCTTTAGTCTCTTTCAATCTGGAAACAGTCCTTAACTTTTCATTGTTTTTCATGACTTAGACGTTTTTGTATAACATGGCGGGTTATCTTATAAAATGTCCCTCAATTTGGATTGGTCTGATGATTCCTCATTAGATTCATGGTATACATTCCTGGCTAGAACACTGTAAAAGTGATGTGTGTTCTCAGAAACTTACATCTGCAGACACATGAAGGCCATCTGCCCACTCACTGGTGATTTCAATTTTTCTTAGTTTAGTTTCTCTATGTAATTATTATCATCCACAATCCACTTATAACTAATACATTCTGACAGGAGACACTTTCAGATCATGTAAGTATCCTATTCCTCATCAGACTTTCATCTCCTAGATATACTATCCATTGACAATTATCATCTGAAGAAGTCTTTATTACAATGGTTTCAAAGTGGTGATTTTCCAACTCTACCACTCCCTCCACATTTCAGCTGTTATTTTACTGAAGGAAGAACATTTTCTTTTCATCTATTTATCTAACTAGCTAGCTAGCTATTTTGCTGCCTTTCTTTCTATCTGTCTGTCTACCCATCCATCCATCTATCCATTCACTTGTCTATTTACTGTGAGTATAGACTAATGGATTACTGTTTGACTCAATGAGTTATAATTTATTACTGTCCTTATTTATTTCACTACTCCGTTTTCCCCAGATCTGGCCAGTGGGATCTCTTTTAAGCAGGCTCATGTGTCCCTACAAGTTTGATAAGTCCCTACAAGTTGTTTTTAGTACTTAACCTGTTGTCACAACAAGATGTTCCAAGTTCTTGAACCTTCCCTGTCCCAGCCCTGGAATTAGTACTTTCTCTAAGGATTCCTGGTTCTCTTTGGTGGGAATTGGAAACTAAGATCTGAGCCCTGGGTTTGTTCATTGTCACTGAGATGTCATTGCTTTTAGGTTCTTTCAGTGAACAGAGCTACGAAATATTTATATTTATATGTTAGAAATCGTGAATTTATGCTGATATCCCCTCAAATTCCAATCTAACCGCATGAGTTTCTTCCTTGCTTTCCCCCACTCCCCAGTGAGACCCTGGCTCTCAAAACACCAACAGACTTCCTCATTTGCACAATCCTGTGTCACACGCAAGATTGTGTCAGGATTGCTACACCCATAGCCTATGAAAAACGTATTTACTAAGAAAAGTTGAAGATTAACTTGCAGTTGTTTTGTTCTCTAGACTAATGCTATATCTTAAAAGTATGGTGTTCAAATGTTACTTCATTGCTGTTTTCCCCTGCAGCTGATTATGTCTTAAATTTGCAAAACAAATAGGTTCATTTGTCTCTGCATTCAATTTAGGCTTTGTTTTTTTTCCCATTATGACGATTAAATTTTATTTTTGAATGTGTAGAACTTTAGCCTTCTTAGTTGCATTTTTCTACTTTATCAGAACATATAACATTTATATACTATTCTTGCACATGTCTCCTCTCTTGTGTTAGCCTTACGTCTACAATTAAATATGTTAAATGCTCACTATTAGCCCTTTTGCCAAAATTTTCCCAGTTGTCTCTTGGTTGACTGAAGGTCATCCACAAATAAATTCTTCAGGATGGGCACAAGTGTACAATATTCCCTGAATTCTTGCATCTTCAAAACTCTTCTTCTGTAGCAGGGTTTCTCAACCTCAAAACTATTATCTTTCTGGGCTGGGTAATTCTTTGTTATATAAGGCTGTTCTGAACATAGTAGGATAGTTAGCAGCTTTCCTTACCACTATCCACTAGATGCCAGTCCCCGACTCATGACAACAGAAAATGTCTTCAGACTGCCAGATGTCCTGTGGGGGGTGGGGGGATTGCCTCAGTTAAGAACCACTGTTCTACAGCCTGGATACAGGAAGGACAGCTTGCTAAATATAAGATCTTTGGCTGGCACTTTTTTCCCCTGAGGTCCCTTGTTCCCTTGAGTTGTTTTTTTGCTTTAAAAAAATCTGAGGCCAGTGTAATTTTTTTATTCTTATAAATAGATTTGATTTTCATTTTCTGCCTGGAAGCCCAGAGGATTTTTGTCTTCGTCTTTGAATTTTAAACATTTTACTAGGATACGGCTTAGAATTTACCCAAGGGATAGGGGAGAATTGTTTCCCCAGGAACAAATGCAGATTTCAAAAGGCAGATTTAAGTTCTGTTTTATTTCCAGAAAGTTTTCTTGAATTACAGTTTAAATACTAGTTCTATTCCATTGTTTTTTCTTGCTCCCAACCCCCAGAATCTCCAATTATAATCTCCAATTATTTGTATTATGTAGCTCTGCTTTGCCTATCTTCCATTTCAACCATTTGGTGGTTTAATGGCTTTCTTCAATGTTTTTATTAAATTTTCACATTCAAATGCATTCTTGTTGAGGCACCTTCTACTTGAGTCTTTTTCTTTATCTTTTTCCTCTTTTTTTTTTTAATTGATCAAATCTCACTGTATTTCTATGTCTATTTCTGTTCTTAATATTTGGATTTCTAATTCAAGGGTTTTTTAACATCTTCAGATGCTTGTTTGAAATAATTAAATCTGGAGTGTTGTGCTATTGTTTTTCTCCATGTTTCTGGAGGAGCAGAGGGGAAATTTTTTATTAGCTGAAATGTTATGATTCACTTTTTCTGTTTTCTTCTTACAGTAACTCTGTGTGGGATTTTTTTTTATATTCCTAGATATTTTTGGACAGAGTTCCTAGGTTGAGAGAGCCCACTTCTGTCAGTCTAGTGAAGTGCAGTTTCTTTAATGGATACTGTTATTGGGAAGTAAGAGACATATTTTGTTTCTCTTTCATTTATGCAAAATCCTTAATATTCCTTCTTAATTTTCTTCCTTCTTTTTTTCTTCATTGCCACATCTCTAAGGAGCACCACCTCTCTTCCAAATTTCTGATTCTCCCTTGGAAGCAGTGCTTCTTCAAGGCTGACACCTCCAGAGCCTTTCACTTTCAAACAGCTTGCTCACGGCCAGGGCCGAGAACCACCAAGTCCTAGATTTGTGTTCAGAATGTTAGCATGAAGTGTTGGGCTTCATCTTTTGAGGATGATTTTATGTGGTTTTGTTTTGTTTTGTGAGGAAGATTAGCCCTGAGCTAACATCCGTTGCCAATCCTCTTCTTTTTGCTGAGGAAGATTGGCCGTGGGCTAACATCCATGCCCATCTTCCTCTATTTTATGTGGGACACCGCCGCAGCATGGCTTGACTAGCGGTGTGTCATTCAGCGCCTGGGATCCGAACCTGCGAACCCCGGGCCACTGAAGCTGACTGCGAGAACTTAACCCCTATGTCACTGGGCCAGCCCCTGATTTTATGTGTTTCATCTGATTTCTCCAAGACTCTCTCCTTTTTATGGAGTCTCTTAAACCTTCTAATCCTCCACTCTCCCAGGGAAGACTGGGGTAGAATACATATTGTGTCCACCTATGACTACTTTCTCTATAGTTTTGGTCTAAATTGTTGTTAACATTTGTTGTTTTTGTTTGCTCAACAAATTAACCCCCATCCTTTTGGGGGGAGAAATCCATCATTGGATGAGTCTGAGTGGAAGGCAGGGCCCCATCTTGCACCATGAAAGCTTGAAATGTCAGGTATCCCTTCTTCCTACCCTGTGGTATGAGCACATCACTTCAGCTTCATCATCGGATGCCCAAGTCTGGGACTGAGAATTGGGAGCAAATGTGTAAAGAAGTAGCACCTGCTTAGAATTCTTCCCATCAATGGCAGCACCATCTGAAAGCCAGTATCAGCAGCTTTGCAGCCACTCCAGAAGTGGTGGCAGTGGCACACTTTGCAGAACACTGATGCTAGTTCCAGCCTCCTAGCTCCCCAACCATCGTGGCACCTGTTCCTCCAGCCTTCCCTATAATTTTGTCAGCTTCCCAAAGCCTTCCAATAAGTTCCTTTTCAGCTTAAATTTGCCAGAACACATTTCTATATTACTACTCACAACCAAGAATGTTGGCTTCTGTAAGTGTTTCACACTGCTTTCTCTGTGGTCTTTTTATCCAGCAACTCTCATCTTACTATATTATCTTTTTTAAATCATTGAAAAGATGTCACTTTTGAAGACTGTTCAGGAGGAACAAGTGCTCCCCATACTCACTCCCAACTACTCCTCAGGTCCAAAGTTGTTGCCAGATTTGAGTTTGTACAAATCCTAAAAGAGGTCATCTGGTATCATAAAAGAGCCACTGAACTAACTGAGAGTCCCTGATCTTTGCTTCTAACCCCACATCTACCACTATTTCCAAAACTTTCATCATCCTCTTATTTTTTGCTTCCACCTATATATTCAGCACACAATTTAGTTTTCAGAACGTCATTGGTGGAGATTGCAAAGCATAGATTTCTGGGGGTCCTAGTTGATTGTGAAGAATGGTCTCATTACACAGGCATTGCTGCGGTGTCCGGAGGCATAAAGACAGCTGGCTGAAACTCTGTTTTATTTTTCTTTTCATCCTCAATGCCTAGCATAGTTCCCAGTCCATAGTAGGTACTCAAAAAATGTCTTTGAATTGCACTCAACCCAAAAAATAGTCAATAAAGGAAAAAGGTTAAGACTCATGCTGTTAAGAAGGAAAGTACACCCAAGTCCTGATCCCATTAAACCACACCAGAGGAGCTAGAAAAGGGCACTGGTCTCCCCCAGAATCTCTCTTTCTTCTACTGGCTGTATTTCAGTTGCCCATACACTTCCCTCTGTCCTTAGGCTCTTAGAAGTTAGCATACAGATAAGAGTCCAGATACATAGTTTGAGCCCCAAGCATAATTGAGTCCTCCGTGCTGGAAGTGCCAATCAGGAGGCAAACTTGAAAAACCAATTTATTGTATTTCATCTTTGTTGACTGCGCCAGGAGCATCCCTATTAGGTGAGAAAAAGATGCAAACATCCAACCCCCAGTCTAGATGTTAGGATCATATAAAGTGCCCCCTCATCCAGTGGCAGCCGCAGATGACATTTCCACTTATTTCCTCCTCAACCAGGTCCTTACTCCAGCTCTAAATAAGTCAGCCTTTGCTTATTCTTGATTATTATTCTTTATTTTTTCTTCGTAACTACCTCTTTATTTCATTAAGAGAGAGATTTCCTTGGCAATGTTGGAAACATGTTGGTATAAAGTTTTTACTCATGTGAACTTCCACCTCCTTAGGTTACCGGTAATGGTCAGTGGACTAATGTCCATCGTTGGACATCAAGGGCTCTCTGATGTGGCTTGTAAACCTTGTCTTCTGGTTCCTGTATTCCTGAATGATTTTTAAGAGAAGGAATGTTGCCGTTATAGAAAGGGGCACTTGACACCCTGTGGAGTGGCTGAAGGTGCTCTGAGGAATTTGCCTTTTATTCCAATTAACCCATTTGCTTCCCATATTCAGAAGGGCTTACAGCCCAGCAAGTGGGGAATGGTGTAAGACATTCTAAATTCCCTTTTTCTTTCTCTTCCTAACCTTTAAAGTTACCACCATTTAATTTCTACTTGTATGTTCAGTACAGAACCCATCCTGGTCTCGAACATGGTAGGAGACACTCTTAGATACTCTTCCTATCCTGACCTCACTATCCACCCAGGGTTTCCTGCCTTATTCTCTGGTTACCCAGCATCTTCAGGTAATAGATGTCCCGGCACTGAACCCCGGTCTCCTGCTGACTTGATTTCTCAATACCTGCCATCTTCAGCGTTGGTATCATTTAGGATTAAGAGCCCAAATTCTAAAGTCACACCAAGTTCAAATCCCAATTCTCCCATGTCCTGGCTGCGGGACTCTGGGCAAGTTACCTAAGCCAAGTTTCCTCAATACACACACACACAAAAATGTAAATGGAGATAATAATAATACCCACATCATGGGTTATTGCGAAATTTCATGAAGATCAGGTATGACAAGTGCTGAGCTCATGGTCACTGTTAATCAGTGTGGACTTACAAACAGCTAGTTTGGGGCTCAGTTGTGACTCACGGAAGCCTAGTTTTTTGGTACTAATATCCAATCCCCAATCCAATCTCCTAAACTCTTTGTCTCCTAATCTCTTATCCCAATGGCTCGTTTGTATGTGTGACTTATTGAAAGCTAAATTTAATCCTTTTAGGAAGGAGGCTACAAGGTAAGTAAAAAATAAGATAGTGTAAAGTAAAAGAAGATAAAATACATATCACCTGCATGCCCTGACCTCTCCAGCTGGTTCCTGCCTCTCATTTGATTGACACGCCAGGCCTTTCACTGGCCTGTATCCTGGGCTGACAGCACTTGTGTCACACTTGCACTTTCCTCACGCCCACAAGCTGCATAAGAAAGATGCCTGACAGCGTGATCCCTCAGTTTGGGACCTAACTTTGAACCCATGGGAACTTGGGTCCATCCCTGAGAAGCCACATTTGGCCTGGCTCTTTGCTCCTACATGCCTCTTCACTCAGCCCTACTGGGGGTCCTGAACTCCTGATCCCGGCCTCCCCCAATTTGCTTCCACCACTGCTGGAGTCTCAGTTTTGACAGGTATGCTTCTCTAAGGCGAACTTAGCATTTTGTGGACCTAGATTCTTGAAGGCAAATGCATGAACCCTTTTCCCTCCAATTTTCTTCTCTGATTTTATACTCTGTACACGCATGAGTCTTTCTCCTTAAAACTTTTCCTGATGTTTCATGGGTACTACTTCCTACTCCCTTAAGATTTGGTGAAAAATTGACATTTAAATTTAATTGTTTTATTATTTAGTTCTACTTCTTTGAGCACTTCTAGATCATCCTCCTGCTTCTTACTTCCCCTTTAGTCAATGCTCCTAAGAATGAATCCCTAACAGTGGAATCTCAGACTTGATAAGTTAGAGAGAAATACTTCCATTTGCAACTCACGTCACACCATGAGCTGCACATTCCACCAACTCATAACACTAGTCTTGGGTAAAATGCTAATGCAGCATTTAGTATTTTAATGAATTCAGTGGAGGTACAGTATGTATTAAAGAGTCCAGGGTGACTCAGGTTTAGAAGATCTTTCAGCACAGATGAGGCCTAAATAAGAATGATCTACATGAGTACTCAGCTTGAATAATTTATATTTAAATTAAAAATTGGAGGGGAGTCAATGAAAACACAGCATTCAATGTATAGATAAACAGAGGCAAATTGATTGAGAACATACTTTGAGAGGCAGACAGTCTTGCGTTTAAATACTGACTCCACCACTTTGTGTGGCCAGGTGAACTGCTCTAACCTTCATGTTCCTCATCTGTAAAAGGGGATAGCTATAATGTGTACCTCATAGGTCACTGTGAATAGTGAATAAGATGATTCCTGCCAATCACACATAAAAATACCCAATAAATGTTAGCTGCTGCTGTTTTGTTGTAGCTGTTGCTAATTGGAAGGTTTGATGGGGATAATTTTTATGAAACAAAAGTTGAAGTTAAGGCTTTTTGTGTTGGTCAGTTTGCTTTGAGGTGTCTCCAGGCACCCCTCACTGATTCCCAGTACCCAAGAGACACCTTATTATATCTAAATGTGTTGATATGGAAAGATTTACAAGATACACTGGAAAATGGAAAAAAAAATCAAAGTGAGGTATGTGTAGTATGAACCAATTCATGTTTTAAAAGGGAAGATACAGTGCATATATATACACATACATACATATGTGTGAATATTATATATGTAAACATATATCTGTATGTTTTAATCCTAATCAGCTTCCATCAGGAGCCTGGAGAGGGGAAAGGAGACAGTGCTTTCACCCCTTTCCTGGGAGGGACACCAAGGGAACCTCTCATAAAGGTTAGAGGTGCCCAGAAGAAGAAGAGACTGGCCTCGTATGTGTGGGGTGATGTCCCCTTGGGCCTAAGTGAGGGAATGAGCCAGAAAGGGAAGTAGAGACAGATGGCAGGACACAGAGAGTGGGGTAGGGGTGGAGGGACTATGGAGGAGAGACCTGCAGCGCAAGGTAGGGTGTCCTACAGATGTGTGGGTGAGTATCTGAGTGTCAGGTAGACTCCCAGAGGTGCCGGTACTTGAACAGATAGACCCACAGATGGGGTTAACGTCACACCCAGCGCAGTAAACCTTAATCTCTTTTCCTCACCCCCAGCAACAGAGGATCTAGAGCTTAGAAGTGGGAGTGGGTAAAGGTGCCTGGGAGACAGACAAGACCTCTTGTCTCTATCCCAGGAGCTGGAGTGGGAGGAGCAGCAGAAGAGTGGAGAGCCCTCCTGTCCACTGCGGGTCCCCAGAAGCACAGACCAAGCCCATGCTGGAGAGAGTGGAACAGGTGCAATGTGCACTGAGTGTGGGATTAAAGTTTTTGAGTGGACAAACTTTTAATAACTGAAAATGATTGGGAAGTTGTGGGATCATCCTAAGAGGTCATTAAGTGATGGAAAAGGGATATTGGATACAGCAAGGAGGAAAGCAGAAATTGGGGGGAAATGTAAAGTTCTGAGTTAAGATTCGTTTGAAAAACTAGTTGTGTATATATCCCACCCATCCCCCGCCACACACACCCTTGTTTTGCAACATATTCGGTGACAATTTTACTCTTTATTTAATCATCCTGCATCTTTTATTTTATTTTTAGTCATACGCATATATTCTTTTCATAAGTTAAAATAACGTATCACTTTCTTGATGTGGGTACTCACCAAAGAATTTCTCTTTCCTCCTGGGTCCACAGCTAGGCTAATTTCTCAGCCCCCTGGAAGTGAGGGTGGGGCCATTGAAATGTGGGTGAAAGTGATGCATGCTTCTAGGCCTAAATTCATATGCGAGCCCCACAAATGCTCTTCTCTCTGGTGCTCTCTGGCTCTTGCTCTCCTGCTTGTCAGCTGGCTGATTTCAGAGGATCCGACACAGGACTCTCAGGAGGCCTAGGTGAGAGTGGAGCCTGTGGATATAGGGATCCCGAGTCACTGCATGGAGGGGAGCCACCCAGGAACGCCCATCAGGCAGGAACTTCTACATTAGACTTAAGTCTCTGAGCTTTGGGGTTGTTTCTGCAGCACAGCCTAGCACACCTTGACTAACACGCTGGGAATCTAGACTTGTTCAGAATGTCTTTACTGTTCTTGTTAGAGTCTTACTGTCCGCAGAGATTATGAACACTGTCTTTCTGACACGTTAAGAGAACAGGCCAAAGAACAAATTGAGAACACAACAAAGTGAAGAGAACATGGGTTTTGAGGTCAGACCTGAGTAGAAAGCCCAGTTAGGTTGTTTTCTTGGTAGACTCAGAGGGAAATCCGGGACCAGTGGTCAGGTTTCCGTTTTCCTTCCCGAACACCATGAAATGCTTGTTACTCTCTCCTTTCAAAATGTATGTGGAATAGAATTAAAGTTCTTCTATCATGAATAGCTTAGACAATAGTTGAGACGGTTCTATAAAGCTTTGTTCTTTTTCATGTAGAACTGTTTATGAAAATGTTTTTATTCTTGAAGGATTTTTTAAATTTTTGTTTAAATTATTTGGGGGAAATATTCATAACTTAAGACTATTTTACATTTTGACCAAAGATTTAGCCAACCTTGGCTGTTGCTGCTGAGACAGGAATCCAGGAAAGATTGAGAGAATATCCCAGGTACCTTTTTTGTCTTTTGACTGAATTATGCCAGTTCCATAAAACACTGCACCCCCTGCCCCCACACTGACCCCAGCTCTCTGCAAGTGCTGAAAAAGGTCAGTGGGGCTCAGAGAAGCCTGCCATGTCCCTCTGTTTCTGTGTGCCACAGTTGGTCTAGTAGGAGCCTGGGGCTCTTGGGAAGAATGGCATCTAAGAATGGAAAGATGGCGTCTAATCACATACCAGTTATGTCACCTTGCCTTTTTCCCTTTGCCCCTTCCCTTGGGAGCTTTATGGGTAGGCAGAAATCAAGCTTAAGGGCTATTTTGACATGCTCATTGTCAAAATCCTAGCTCCAGTCAATTTGACTCTAGGTGTAATCAAACAACTTGACATTAAGTAGAAAGGCATCACCCTACCAACAGAGGCACTTTCAAGCTGTGTGACTTATGTCAAGGTTATTTGCTTTCTACGAGCCTTCATTGCCTCATATTTTAAAAATGAACATAGTTCTACTTACCTTACAGAGCTGCTGTGAGAAATAAATGATACGAGTATATAAAACCCCTGGCATATGGAAAGCATTCAAGAAGTGGGATGGTTGAAACCCTAATCCCTTTTTCCTTTTTGTTGTTATCTTAAAATGAGAGAAAGTAGTTGGGGGAAAGGTATGTTAGAAGAATCTCTCAAAAGCCCAGTCTTGGCTGGGAAGTACATCTACTTATTCAGGTTTTTCATAAGACAAGTGGGTATAAGAATGATTCCAATAGCTTAGGTCAGAATCCTCCAGTAGCTTTCCTTTCAAATAATCTTAGAAGAAGACTCAAGTACAGCGGGTTACTCTCCAGGATTAAACCTGGGGTGGGCATCAGGATTACACTTCAGTTGAGTGCTGGAGAAGAAAACCAAATTTCTCTGGATTTGTTTCCAGGGAAAAAGGGGTTCCCCAGGAAAAATGGATATAGGTGATGATTCTCAATAGCTGCATTTGGTGATAAAAAGTTATAACAGATGGATCAGTCTGATGCCTTGACATCACAAAAGGAGAGTCAACTACACATCAGGCTTCTCCAGATGTCATGGGACAGGAATTACTCAATACTATTTATGCAATCTTTTTGCTAAAAATTGATTTAGCCTCTAGATCTATCAGTTACAGAAAATACAGGGACAGAAAAACATGTTAAATTTAACCATAGGGGTTGAATTAGCAAAATCCAGAGTTTTGGAAACTCCTCAGGACAATAACGTATTTTCTAAAACAAATTACAAGGAAAAAGGTAAGGGAGATGGAATTTATAGATTAAAAAACTTAAGATATGTATCAATAAAATGCAACACGTGGGCCTTGTTTGGACTCTGAGTGGAAAAAAAAACCAACTGTAAAACAAAATTTTACGAGTCAATCTGGAAAATGTGAAATTTTTTGAATGATATTAAGAACATTTGATGATGATGATAAAAGATTATTGTGGCTTTTTCAAGTGTTATAGTGGTATTGTGATTAGGTTTAAAAAGAGTCCTTATCATATAGAGATACATAAGGAAATGTTTTGAATTAAATGATATGGTATTTAGGTTTCTTTCAAAGTAAAGCAAGGAGAGGGAAGAGTGGGTGGGGAGAAAGGAAACAAGAGTGCCCTGTGTGACAATCGTTGCAGCTGAGTGATGGATACACGGGGGTCCCTTACACTAATCTAACTATTTGTGTATCTGTTTGAAATTTTTCCACGATGAGGGAGAAAGAGAGAGAGACAGAAATGGAGAGACAGACAGTGTGACAGAGAATAAAGAAGTAAAGGCTGCAGGTATAGATAACTATTTTGAGAAATTTGGCTGTAAAAAGGAGAAGAGGAATGAAGAGGTGGAGGAGGACAAATGGCTTGAGATATTTTGTTTTAGTCTGGAAGACATTACCATGTGTTTGTGGCTGACTATCTTTCTCTACTACTCTACACTAACAATCATGCAGGTGGACTCTGTAGGAATTTTGTTTCTATTTACAGACAAGTAGGGTGTAGTATTCTGAAGGCATAGGTCATACATGGTTTTATTTTCATCCTTGGATATTTATATCCTTTTTAGGGGCATTGTAGGGGAGATTCAGAATCAGGCAGCCACTATTTTTCTCCAGACGTAATCATACAGTCTTGACATTTAGAGTTGACACAGATCTTACAGTTTATCACATTGAAGATCCTAGTTTGTGGATGACAAAACAGGAGGCCAGAGAAGGTAAATTAGTTAGAGTCAAGTGTCTGTTTTAGGAAGGAAATGACTGAATTCTGAATTCCCTTACTCTGAGTTCCAGTCTTTTCCCAATACACTGTGTTCCTTCTAAAAATTAAGTGCATATCAATAATTTTGGCTTCTAATGTGATACCTAAAATGATAAATGATCAAGATCATAGTTGAGTAATAAAGTAGTGATAGATATTTTAGAACTGATTAGGTGAATATTTTCAGTACATTTTACAGTGAGTGAGCAAGGCATCACTCAGTGAACAAGAAATATGGTTTACTTGAAGGAGCTGAAGAGTTTGTGTGTGTGTGTGTGTACCTGAAATATGTTGAGAATTAAAAGATTAATTTTTATTTCAATAAGTAGTTGCAATAATTTGAAAGCTACAACTGTGCTGCTATTATTAATAAAATTGTCTCCTTCACTCACTATTTATCTTTAATGTAGAACTTTCTTATGGTAGAAATCTAATTTAGCTTTGGTTTATTGTAGTGTTCAGTTGCACATGAGAATAATAGGTTTAAAATATTATGCATTGATTTCTAGGTTATCAGTGTCACATATTTTCTTTATTTTAGTCAGATGATCATCACCTGTGGAGGGTTGAGAAATTCCAGTTATATGTAAATAAAAACAAAACTATATATATGTTAGTATATGTGTATATGTATGTATAAACACTTTACAACTTTATCTAGTTAAATGATTTTTCAGTAGTTGTGAGGAAACATCATGTAACTTTTATAATTCTGATTCTAGCCAAAAGAAAAGTATTTTATTTACTCTGAAAAAGTCAAATAAGGGTTCATTAAAAGACAAACAAAGTATCTGATTAAATGAAATTTCATCTAGAATTATAATTTCTGAGGTGCAACTCATCAGAAATATTATCAGCCAGTTATATTTAGTGAAGATTACAGACATGGAATGCACAATGAAAGCTCACAAATATGATATCTAAATCTTTCCTAATATTTTCATAATACTCATAAGATTAAAATTTAGCAACATTTTTAATTGATGATGAAAAATATGAAATTTGAAATGCAATTGCCTTTTAAGCTTCTCTAAAAATTGGCTAATATCATAGTGTTTCCATAGAACAGAAAAGTGGCCTTAACGGTGTCTGAAAGGGACAGCGGGAGGAAAGGTCACAGTGATAGTGGCAAAAGTAGGAGGAACCCTGTTTAGATCATATAGGTCTTAACAGGGTTTGAATTATACTCAGAATTATCCATTGGAGGATTTTGAGCAGAAGAGTGATTATGTGTTTTATATTTTCTAAGTATCATTCTGGCTGAGGTGTTGAGAAAACTTCTTAAGAAGGCAAACTCTGAAACAGGGAGAGTAGTTAAGGGGCTATTGCAACAGTCCAGGTGAGAAATCTTTATGGAGTGGAACAAGGCAGTAACTGTGGGAAGAGGTAAGACTGTGGGAAGAGTGGGGTCAGGGACAAAAATCAAAAATTCTTTTTTACATACATAAGTTTGAGATGTGTACCGATATCCAAGTAGGCATATGGTGTAGCTAGTTGGATATAAGCAAAATCGTAGAGTAGAAGTTGCCGCAGATGATCTACTCTGTCAAATGCTATTGAGAAGTCAAGAAAGATGAAGACTGAAAATTGACCATTGATTTGTCAGAATGGGTGATCTTGACAAAGTGACTGGAATGGCTTTATGAGTGGTTGGTGAAAGAGGAATTAGAGGCAATAAATACAGACAACTCTGTAAAAGGATAATAGCTGGAGAGAAACGTGAGACAAAAGGAGTTTTTCGATTGTTTTTACATGGAGATACTCAGCAAATTCTCATGCTGGTGGGAATGATCTAGTAGTGCTACTCGAAGTACTGGTCCATAAAGCATATGTGATAAGTGCAGAAAGAGAGAATGAGTTTGTGCCAGAACGTAAATCAATGTAGCACTGCTTTCGTTGGCAAAGCCTCACTATGAAAAAAAACTGTCAGGTGAATTAAACAGTATGTTTAAGGACATAGTTGATTTACATTCTGGAAAAAGTCCTTATTTTGCAGCAGATTAGTAACAAGCATTTGGTGGATTTTACTTTTAGTAGCACCAAAGTAATGGAAGGGAGAAAATTGGTGAAGCAATAGAGAAAAGGGACAGGTGTAGAAGATGGTTGCAGCTTCCTGCTGTTGCTCGCTCGCCCCGGGGAGCTGCGCTGCTAGTTAATTTCACCAAACTCTGCCCACGCCTGGGTTCGGTGTGCCATTTGTTGCCTGATTTATCAAATCTTTATTAATGCCTTCTGGGTGTCAAACTGTCCTGTTGGGTAGATGAGAAAGAGAGAGAGAGAAATAATTACAAATCGTTTAAGTTTTGGTTGAAAGAAAGGAGGACATAAACTATATATCAAATTCCTTTGCAGAACACTAGGTTCTCACTCACGGCTGCACCTTAAATCCCCTGGAGCACTTTAATAATATGCCGCTTCCTCCAGAGAATCCACTTGTATTCCTTTAAAGTGAGTCCAGGACTAGCATTCTAAAGTTTCCCTAAGGGATTCTAATGTACACTCAGGCTTGGGAACTACTTCAGTAAGGATTCAGAGATATAAAAAGCCTTCTCAGTGAGCTCCAAGAACTAACAGTCTAGCAGAGGGAAAAGCCTTGTAAACAAGTAGCTTCATTCAATGAAGATTAAACAAAAAAGTCATTTGTGGGGCCGAACAGGTGGCGTAGCGGTTAAGTTCGCCCACTTCTCTTCAGCGGCCCGGGATTTGCATGTTTGGATCCCGGGAGCGGACAGACACACCGCTTGTCAGCCATGCCGTGGCGGCGTCGCATATAAAGTAGAGGAAGATGGGCACGGATGTGAGCCCAGGGCCAGTCTTACTCTGCAAGAAAGAGGAGGATTGGCAACAGATGTTAGCTCAGGGCAGTCTCCCTCACAAAACAAAAAAAAAGGTCACTTATGAGAATAACTCAAATTGATATTATTGATAAAATTATGAATAGATATGTAAGTGGATGAGCATGTGCAAATGGTTTAGATGTCTATACAATTGGGCATTATTTAAAATAATAATAATCACAAAAGCAATTATGGCATACAGCATAATTATAATGCAATTCGTACATATGAGGCATGAATCTAGTGCTTTTCTTTTATTAACTCTAATTTAAACTCCATACAATCCTCATAGGGTAGGTATTATTATAACCAGTTTTTACAGATGAGGAAACTGAGGCACAGAGAGGTTAAGTAACTTTTACACGCCACATAACTAGTAAATAGTCCAAGTCAGGATTTGGACCTGGGTCATGTAGTCTTAGTGTCCATGTCCCTAATCACTAGTCCATTTCTTTCTAAGGAATTGTTGGCCATTTTTTGACCTGACTAGATTGATGTATCATCCCACATCTCTGTTCTGTTTCATTTGACTTGTTGTCCTGTTTTATGTTTCACACTGCCTTTATGCACTTCTGCTGCCAAAATTAATGACTCTCCCTCTGCAAGTAACTCACTGTCAAATTATTATGGTATCATTTCTAAGACATTGCTGTCTTTTGCTGTAAATTCTTATAAACTTCATTTGCTTCTGTACTGTCCTCTTCCATTCTTTATTTATGTATAGCTTCATAATCTCTGCTTTTTTTCAAAAATTTTCCTGCACATTTTTGTCTCCTTTATTTTCACTTCAAGAATCCCAACTATAGCAAGTGAATTATTGTACATTCCTATGGGCTTTGTTGATGTTAGTGCTGCCACGTCTGATTCCTGGTGACCCTGTGGACAGCAGAGCGGAACCCTGCCTAGTCTTTTTGCACCATCCTGTCACCTTCTTGCGCTGTATCAGACAATGCTCTGCTGCTACTCATAGGGTTTTCACTGCCAATTTTTTCGGAAGTGGGTGGCCAAGTCCTTCTTAGTCTCTCTTAGTCTGGAAGCTCCACTGAAACCTGTCCACCACAGGTGACTCTGCCAGTATTTGAAATACTGGTGACATAGCTTTCAGCATCACAGCAACATGCAGCCACCACAGTATGACAACCCACGGACTGTGGTGTGGCTCCCTGACCAGGAAACAACCCTTGCCACTGAGGTGAGAGCGCTGAATCTTAACCACTAAGACCATCAGGGCTGGCTATGAGCTATGCCCTAATTAATCGTCTGTTACTCCTGACCTCCCTTAGTCTTTACAAAAGGCTTGAAAGCTAAGGCATTATTTACATTTTGCAGCTGTTTTAAAGATTCACTATATTGCCCAAGGTCACAATTCTAATAAATGGTTGAGTTGGGATTTAAACCCCCCAATTCTCATTTCAGAGTTCTTAACTACTGCAGTTTGCTGTGCCATTAGAAAGGCTGATCTCCCAAGTTAGAACATAAGTTCTGTCTCTCTGGTGCTGCTTGTCCTTTTGCATTAAGTTGTCCCCTGGCCATAGCAAAGTGGTCAACTATCAAAAGAAATCAGCCTTTCTACTCCTGGGGCCAAGAAGAACAGCAAAAAATGCTTTCCCAGTGTTTTGCTTTTACCATTTATTGTCTACTGAATGATAGTTACATCACTAGTAAAGATGCTGATTTTTAAAAAATGGGCAGCAAAGCCCTCATTCATAAATTTTCTGAGGTCTGAGTTGGTGAGACATCTTTATCTATAGCAGCAACTTGTTGATATTTTATAAATTTATATATTTTTCCTTATCAAAATATATCATATAACTTACCAAATTCAAGTTCTTAGAAGATATAAAAAGAAATACATAGGAAAACATAAAAGAGAAATTGACTTCTGATCCTGGATTTAGAGAGAGGCCTCTGTTCTACTCTCATGTTTCATCTGTTTCTGCAACTTCCAACCAAAAAAATATTGCAAGAGTTCTCTTCTTCGAATAATTTAATTGCCGTTCATCTTCCCAGTGTGGAGTAACATGGATTAGATTCAAGTCAGAAGGTTAAATTTTTCTATGTTACATATGTGTGAACTTTTTCTCACAAAGCAAATCTGGTCCCTGACTCCTCCCTCCCTGGTCAAGGATAGATAGAGATAAGAACTCTTATCTAATACTGTAGAAATGGTAAGATGCTACAGAAATCTTTTCCATCATAGGAAACTCAGCCAGTACAAGGCCAAAAGAAATGAAAGGAGTATGAGGTGGCTACTCACAGGCAAAAAAGAAACAAAAATATTTTGAAGAAGAATTAGTGGCCCAAATCACTCAGTCTTATAGGTAATAGAGAACTCTAGACTCTCCACTAGTTTTCACCCAAAAGTTATTAGCTAGTGGAGCTAGGTGAAGCTTGCAGTAGTTGCCAGTGTTTAATGAGCATCTGAAAAATATATCCAGGAGGTCTGTCAGATTAGAAATAAAGGACAGTACGAAGGTCCAACACAAAGAAAGGAGCTGGCATAAACTAACAAAGGTTTCCCAATGAAAAATTGAAATAGAAAATTGAGAACAGAGAACATGGGAAGAAAAAAGCCAGCAAATAAGTACTTAGCCATGGTAAGCCCTCTGAAAATGCTTGTTGAGTGAAGAATGAAGAATGAATAGTCAGGAGACAGAATGTGCACATACACTAGAAATTAGGTTGGGAAGCTGCAGCCCGATGCTCATGCGGAGAGCCAGGGACTCTAACCACCTTCTGCACGCTGGATTGCAGTGGCTCATTTCTTCATTGTCCAGGAAACTGTATGCCCTGCCTCAGGGACTTGATTGAAACATTCAGTCTCATGCATTCAACCACCTAGTGATCATCTTCACCTTGGTATCACCCTGAATCCCTCACTTTATCTCTGTCTCCACATCTACTCTTTCAGTAATTCCTCCTGACAGCTGCTCTTTACCTATTTCTCAAATCCATCCCCTTATTAGTATTCTTTCAGCCAGTGCCTCAGGACCTCATCATTTCTTGCCTGAACATTTAAAACATCTTCCCATCTGGTTTCCATTTTCCTCAAAACTGTCCTCTCCATTGCTCAGAGTAAATATATGAAATATAAGCCTTGCCTGGTTACTTCTTCTTCTTCTTACCTTTAGTGGCTACCACTTATCTCTTGACTAAAATCCAGTATCTTTATCTAAAGATATTAAAGACTCTCCCTGATTGGACCTTATGAGTATATCTCCCTCTTTTCCTCATCCTCCCCAGTACCCGTCATTTGCCGTATGCACCAACAATATTTTGTTTCTTGCATAAGCCATGCTATTTTCTGACTCTCTTCCTTGCTCATCGTATATACTAGTCCTGGAATGTCCTTCCCTCACATAAAATTCAGAATCTTCCTCTGCTATCCCCTTGACTCAACCTGTTTGATAATAGCTGTTTGAAATTTGATCATGTAATCCCCTGCTTCATTAAGCCACTGTGCTTCCCAGAGTCTGCACAAATTTGTTTCCTAACCTCTTTTGTAAACTTGCCTTAATTTTCAAACTTACTAATGCACACAGCAAATATTTTAAAATGGATTGCTTTGAACATACAAAACATTTTTTTAAATGTTCAGAAATGTAACAGTACAGATTTTCCCCCTAATTATTAAAAATAATTAATTTGGCTATGTTCCACAAATTGTTTTTTCACCAACTTGCTATTCTTTTATTTACCATTGTTTCACACTTGAACAATTCACCTTCTCAAGAAAAATCACCATTGTGCAACAGTATACAGCAAAGTATCCTCTTCAGCACGTTTTAATACCTCAAACAACAACCACTTACATATATCAAGTGTCTAAAATACTGTATTGTAGATTCAGAAGTAAAGGCAGAAGGGGCCAGTGCTAACCTGCTTATCATGTTTTATCTGTTCAAAGAACAAACCCATATATAAAGCCTAAATTGTATGAATTCATTTCTAACAATAAAACAAAAGTTTTCTTAAATCTCTCAATTATAACCACTTAGCCATTGCTTTGTAGAAGAAGTAACAAACAAAAAGTTTTTGAACTGTGTACACTTAGTCTCCAAATTTGCCACCAAGCATAAATATGGTGAATTGGAATTTTAAAGAAATATTTGATACACTTCTTTTATTTAAGAATAAGGTAAAATTAAGCTCAATTATTTTTAATCAAATTATAAACTCATTAATTTTTGGGAAAAAGTAACTTTTGTTGATCCAGAAACTTACTCTTTGGAATACTTTTCTTTTTCTTTGCCTTGTTCTAGTTTTCATAGTTTTATTAAACTTTCAAAGATCTGTTTGTTGATTTTATTTAAAATCATGAACAGGAAATTTTTAAATTTTTGCTTATAAATGAAAATGTTCTTCTCTCTTCATTCATTCAACAAATCCTTTAAATCTTTTCCAGTAAGTAAAACAGCAATGGAAGCCATGGGTGTATTTCTAAAAGACATTTTTCCCATTAAAATGGCCATTTGTTAGTTTATTTCAATAGCATAGAACTTGTGAAATGTCACTTGGATTACTTCTGTAAGAAAAATTTCTTTTTTGAAACCATGTAGAAAAGTAAGATATTATTTTGGACCACTAATAAATTCATTGTGAAGATAGAAAAAGTTTAAACCTTTAGGGAAATTTAATATTTTCAGCTGCCAATAAATTAGAAGGAAAAGGCTTAATTGGAATTTTCTAAAATGTGGGGCTGCTAGCAAGAAAAAAAAAAGACTAAAGAATTTCATGTGTTACTGTGAAAATCAGAAAAGCAGCTATGCTTCATAATCCTGTCAAGAGCCATATGTATACTACTGCAACACTTTGAAAGTAATATAGTTCCCACATGAAACAGAGGATTATTCTCTATACCCAAGATTATATTTCTGTTCATTTGAAAGCAAAGTTCAATAAATAATGTAAAAATTGAATATAATAGCAAACATTTCCATTTGCTTTTTACACAAAATAATTAACACAACGCATATAGTTTCTTTGGACTAAAAATAGAAGTAAAGATCCTTATTTTTCATCCAGGATGCATTATTTTAACATCTGGATTTGAAGAGTTGTGATAGGTGACCCATTATTATTTGGACAAAATGGTCATACCATTAAATTTCAAATAATCTTTGTGGTATTAACAAAATATATTGGAGGATGAAAAAGGGAGAAAAAGTTTACTGTTAATTTTGCTAAACATATTTGATAGTATTTTTTCCCTATAATCTATATCCCTCACCTTTTTCTTGCCTCTGTATCAAATTGTTAATATTTTCATCAGGCTATTTCACAAATCTTTAAGCTCAACACATCCAAATCAAACTCTTTACATTCCACTAAACCTTTTTTTCATATTTTCTCTTTTTTTCTCGGATAATGATTCACCATCTACTCTATTAACTAATCTAGAAGCTTCAGAATTATCTTCTACTCTACCTCCCATCCATTGTTTTCTCAATTATGTGTTGAAATGATTCCTTCTCTCAGAAAGAAGGATGTATTCTTATTTCAACCATTTATTATTTTTTACCTGAATCACTATCTATCTGGTCTCTCTATCCCCAGTATATACCTTGTTTATTCCAAATTTATCTTTATAAAGTGTAAACTTGATCATGTAATCCCCTGCTTCATTAACACAAACCAGCCAAAAGTCAACCAACCAATTAATAACAAAAAACTTTAATAAATTTCTTTGGATTGTATTATGTGAAGTTAATTTAGGAAATTAAATTTGATACAGTATATAATAAAGTATAAACTTCTTGGTATGCCACATTGGATCCTTTATCAAATGATCCCTACTGCTTACTTTCAGTGTGTTTACAAAGAAAATGGAAAACAACAGTGAATCTGGCAATTTATTTAAATGAAAATCAGGTAAAGAGCTCTACTGAATATTTATTTCCTAACTTCAAGTGGTTAAAGGAGTCAACAATTCACCTCTACAGCTCCCAACACATTTGGCATAGCACCTTGGATGGAACAGCTGTTTGATAATAGGTGTTTGAATTCAACCATCTAGTCCAATATCCTTTATTTATATATGATAATACAAACACTTGGAGAAGTAAAAGAATTTGCCTAAAGTAGATAAAAGAACCAGAGCTATAACTAAAGTCTCTTTAAGCATAATAATATACGTGCTGCCTCTTTCTCATAATTAAAGAGATGATGCAGATAATTTTTTTCTTTGTGTTTTCTTAAAATTTTTATTGATGTCTTAATAGTTTATAACATTGTGAAGTTTTAGTTGTACTTTATTGTTTGTCGGTCACCATATGAATGCATCCCTTCACCCTTGTGCGCACCTCCCAACCCCCTTGCCCCTGGTAACAACCAAACAGTTCTCTCTGTCCGTGTGTTAATTTACATTCCACATATGAGTGAAATCATGTGGTGTTTGTCTTTCTCTCTCTGGCTTATTTCACTTAACATAATACCCTCTAGGTCCATCCATGTTGTTGCAAATGGGACAATTCTGTCTTTTTTATAGCTGAGTAGTATTCCGTTGTATATATATACACCACATCTTCCTTTTTATTTATTTTATTTTGTGTGTGTGTGTGTGTGTGTGTGTGTGTGTGTGTGTGTGAGGAAGACCAGCCCTGAGCTAACATCCGTTGCTAATCCTCCTCTTTTTGCTGAGGAAGACTGGCCCTGGGCTAACATCTGTGCCCATCTTCCTCTACTTTATATGGGATGCCGCCATGGCATGGCTGACAAGCAGTGCATCCATGATCAGAACCCATGAACCCTGGGCTGCCAAGCACAAACTAAACCACTGCACCACAGGGCTGGCCCCATATACCACATCTTCTTTATCCAATCGTCAGTGGAGGGACACTTGGGTTGCTTCCACTTCTTGGCTATAGTGAATAATGCTGCATTGAAAATAGGGGTGCATAAGCCTCTTTGGATGGTTGATTTCAGGTCCGTTGGGTAGATGCCCAAGAGTGGGATAGCTGGATCGTAAGATATTTCTATTTTTAATTTTTTGAGGCATCTCTGTACTGTTTTCCATAAAGGTTGCACCAATTTGCATTCCCCCCAGCAGTGAATTAGGGTTCCCATTTCTCCACAACCTCTCCAACAATTGTTTTTTTTGTCTTGGAGATTATAGCCATTGTAATGGGTGTAAAGTGGTATCTTAGTGTAGGTTTTTTTTTTTTTTTTTTTGTGGGGAAGACCAGCCCTGAGCTAACATCTGTTGCCAATCCTCCCCTTTTTGCTGAGGAAGACTGGCCCTGGGCTAACATCCGTGCCCATCTTCCTCCACTTTATATGGGACGCCGCCACGGCATGGCTGACAGGCAGTGCGTCCGCGGGCGCCCGGGATCCGAACTCGCAAACCCCGGGCTGCCAAGCGCGGACTAAACCGCTGCGCCACCGGGCGGCCCCTCTTAGTGTAGTTTTGATTTGCATTTCCCTGATGATTAGTGATGTTGAACATCTTTTCGTGTGCCTGTTGGCCATCTGTATCTCTTCCTTGGAAAAATGTCTGTTCATATCCTCTGCCCATTTTTTGATCAGGTTATTTGTTTTTTTGTTGTTCACTTGTGTGTGTTCATTATATATTATGGAGATTAATCCCTTGTCAGATATATGATTTGCAAATATTTTCTCCCAGCTGGTGGATTGTCTATTCATTTTGATCCTGGTTTCCTTTGCCTTGTAGAAGCTCTGTAGTCTGGTGAAGTCCCACCTGTTTATGTTTTCTTTTGTTTCCCTTGTATGAATAGACACAGAATCTGACTGATGTCAATTAGAGTACTGCCTATATTTTCTTCCAGGAGTTTCATAGTTTCAGGTCTCACTTTCAGGTCTTTAATCCACTTTGAGTTAATTTTTGTGTATGGCAATAGAGGATCTATTTTCATTCTTTTGCATGTGGCTGTCCAATTTTCCCAGCACCATTTATTGAAGAGACTTCCTTTTCTCCATTGTATGTTCTTCACTCCTTTGTCAAAGATTAGCTGTCCATAGGTGTGTGGCTTTATTTCTGGGCTTTCAATTCTGTTCCATTGATCTGTGTGTCTGTTTTGGTACCAGTACCATGCTGTTTTGATTACTGTAGCTTTGTAGTACATTTTGAAGTCAGGGATTGTGATGCCTCCAGCTTTGTTCTTTTTCCTCAGGATTGCTTTGGCTATTCAGGGTCTTTCATTGCCCCATACGAATTTCAATATTTTTGTTCTATTTCCGTGAAGAATGTCATTGGGATTCTAATTGGGATTGCATTGAATCTGTAGATTGCTTTAGGTAGTAGGGACATTTTAAATGTTTATTCTTCCAATCCATGTGCATGGAATATTTTTCCATTTTTTTGTCATCGTCGATTTCTTTCAATAGTGTCTTATAGTTTTCATTGTATAGGTTAAATTAACCTCTTTGGTTAAATTTATTCCCAGATATTTTATTCTTTTTGTTGCAATTGTAAATGGGATTGTCTTTTTGAGTTCTCTTTCTGTTAGTTCATCCTTAGTGTATAGAAGTGCAGCTAAACTTTGTAAGTTGATTTTATACCCTGCCACTTTGCTGTAGTTGTTGATTATTTCTAGTAGTTTTCCAATGGATTTTTGGGGTTTTCTATGTATAAGATCATGTCACCTGCAAATAGTGAGAGTTTCACTTTTTCGTTGCCTGTTTGGAGTCCTTTTATTCCTTTCTCTTGCCTAATTACTCTGGCCAAAACCTCCAGTACTATGTTGAATAAGAGCGGTGAGAGTGGGCACCCTTGTCTTGTTCCTGTCCTCAAAGGAATGGCTTTCAGTTTTTCCCCATTGAGCAGGATGTTAGCTGTAGGTTTGTCATATATGGCCCTTATCATGTTGAGGTACTTTCCTTCTATACCCATTTTGTTGAGAGTTTTTATCATAAATGGATGTTGGATCTAGTCAAATGCCTTCTCTGCATCAATTGAGATGATCTTGTGGTTTTTATTCTTCATTTTGTTAATGTGGTGTATCACGTTGATTGATTTGCGGATGTTGAACCATCCCTGTGTCCCTGGTATAAATCCCACTTGATCGTGGTGTATGATTTTTTCAATGTATTGCTGTATCTGATTTGCCAATATTTTGTTGAGGATTTTTGCGTCTATGTTCATCAGCAATATTGGCCTGTAGTTTTCTTTCCTTGTATTTTCCTTGTCTGGCTTTGGTATCAGAGTGATGTTGGCCTCATAGAATGTGTTAGGAAGTGTTCCATCTTCCTCTATTTTTTGGAATAGTTTGAGAAGGATTGGCATTAAATCTTCTTTGAATGTTTGGTAAAATTCTCTAGGGAAGCCATCTGGTCCTGGACTTTTACTTTTTGGGAGGTTTTTGATTACTGTTTCAATTTCTTTACTTGTGATTTGTCTATTCAGATTCTCTATTTCTTCTTGATTCAGTTTTGGGAGGTTGTATGCATCCAAGAATTTGTCCATTTCCTCTAGGTTGTCCAATTTGTTGGCATATACTTTTTCATAGTATTCTCTAATAATTCCTTGTATTTCTGTGGTATCCATTGTAATTCCTCTTCTTTCATTTCTAGTTTTATTTATTTGAGTCTTCTCCCTCTTTTTCTTAGTGAGTCTGGCTAAGGGTTTGTCGATTTTGTTTATCTTCTCAAAGGACCAGCTCTTTGTTTCATTGATCTTTTCTACTTTCTCTTGGTTTCAATTTCATTTATTTCTGCTCTGATTTTTATTATTTCCCTCCTTCTGCTGATTTGGGGCATTGTCTGTTCTTTTTCTAATTCTGTTAGGTGTAGTTTAAGGTTATTTATTTGGGATTTTTCTTGTTTGTTAAGGTGGGCTTGTATTGCTATGAATTTCCCTCTCAGGACTGCTTTTGCTGCATCCCATATGAGTTGGCCTGGTGTATTTTCATTTTGATTTGTCTCCAGATAGTTTTTGATTTCTCCTTTAATTTCATCTACGATCCATTGGTTGTTCAGTAGCATGTTGTTTAGTCTCCACATCTTTGACCCTTTCTCAGTTTTTTTTCTTGCAGTTGATTTCTAGTTTCATAGCATGATCAGAAAAGATGTTTGTAGTGATTTCAATCTTCTTAAATTTATAGAGGTTTGCCTTGTTTCCTAGTATATGGTCTATCCTTGAGAATGTTCCATGCATGCTTGAGAAGAATATGTAGTCTGCTGTTTTTGGGTGGTGTGCTCTGTGTATATCTATTAAGTCCATCTCATCTAGTTTTTCATTTTAAGTCCATTATTTCCTTATTGACTTTTTGTCTGGATGATCTATCCATTGATGTAAGTGGGGTGTTAAGATCTCCTACTGTTATTGTGTTGTCATTGGTATCTCCTTTTAGGTTTTTTAGTAGTTGCTTTATGTACTCTGGTGCTCCTGTGTTGGGTGCATAGATATTTATAAGTGATATGTCTTCTCAGTGAAGTGTCCCTTTTATCATTATATATTTCCCCCTCTTTGTCACTCATTACCTTTTTTATCTTGAAGTCTCCTTTGTCTGAAGAAGTATGGCACTCCTGCTTTCTTTTGTTTGCCATTAGCTTGGAGTATTGGCTTCCATCCTTTTACTTTGAGTCTGTGTTTGTCTTTAGAGCTGAGATGTGTTTCCTGGAGGCAGAAAATTGTTGGATCTTGGTTTTTAATCCATCCGACCACTCTGTGTCTTTTGATTGGAGAATTCAATCCATTTACATTTAGAGTGATTACTGATATATGAGGGTTTAATGTTGCTATTTTATTGTTAATTTTCTGGTTCTTTTGCATTTCCTTCATTCCTTGTCCCATGTGTTTCAAACTGCCAATTCAATTTGGGAGTTCTGCATGATGATTCTCTTAGCTCTCTCTTTATTTGTCATATGTGGTTCTCTTCTGGTTATTTGTTTAGTGGTTACGATGAGGTTTATATAAAAGATCTCGTGGATGAGATAGTCCATTTTCTGATGCCTTTTGTTTCCTTAGACTAAGTTGATTCAATCTCTTTCCTCTTCTCCTTCCAATTTGTTGTTTCACTACTTATTCCATCTTGTGTTGTGAGTGTGTGTTTACAGTGATGAATTTAAATTCATTTTTTATGTTTTCCAACTGCAATTTTTCTGATTTAGTCTCCTTGTTTTTCTCCTTGCTCAAAACTTTGTATCCCCTTTATTTTATTTTATTATTTTTTTTTCAGGTCTAAGGGCCTTCTTGAGCATTTCTTGTAGTGGGGGTCTTGTGATGATGAACTCCCTTAGCTTTTGTTCATCAGGGAGAGTTATTATTTCTCCTTCATATTTGAAGGATATTTTCACTAGATAAAGTATTCTTGGCTGAAGGTTTTTGTCTTTCGGGATTTTGAATATATCACTCCAGTCTCTCCTAGCTGGTAGAGTTTCTGTCAAGAAATCAGCTGAGAACCTGATGGGGTTTCCTTTGTATGTTATTTTGTTTTGTTTTGTTTAGCTGCCCTTAATATTTTTTCTTTACTATTGACTCTTGCCAGCTTAGCTACTATGTGCTGTGGAGTTGGTCTTTTCTGTTTATATATTTAGGTGATCTATTGACTTAATTCACTGTTATTTCCAATTCTTTCCCCAGGTTTGGAAAGTTCTCAGCTATTATTTCTTTGAACAAACTGTCTGCTCCTTTTTCCCTTTCTTCTCCTTCTGGAATACTTATTATCCTTATGTTATGTTTCCTAATTGAGTCTGATATTTCTCAAATAATTTCTTCACTTTTGGCCTTAGTTCTCTCTCCTCCACTATCTGGAGCATTTCTGCATGGCTATTGTCGATAACGCTAATTCTTTCCTCCATATTGTCACTTCTGCTCTTTAAAGACTCCAGGTTTTCCTTTATCTTGCCCATTGTGTTTTTCATCTCCAGTATTTCTGACTGGTTTTTCTTTATGGTTTCAATGTCCTTTGTGAAGAAATTCCTGAATTCGTTGAATTGTCTGTGTTCTCTGGTAATTCATTGAGTTTTTTTATGATAGCTATTTTGAATTCTCTGTCGTTTAGGTTATAGATTTCCGGGCCTTCAGGGTTGGTTTCTGGGTGTTTGTCATTTTCCTCTTGGTCTGGAGACTTAAGATACTTTTGCATAGAGCCAGCTGATTTATCTTTGTTATTTTTCATCTTGAGAATGTCTGGTCCTGCAGTTTCCACTTGCTGCCACGGGGTGGAGGTCATGAGCTGTGTGTTCTGAGCCTGCCACAGTTCCCGGAGGGATTGTGCTGAAGTGCAGGGTGTGTGAGGGGACGGGCTCTCTCTTTCACCCGCCTGACCTGGGGGCTTCCTTTCTCCCTCACTGCCTGCTCTCTTGGGGCCTTGACAGCACCCCCGCAGTTCATCACTTCCCGGTGGGGATCTCTCAATAGTCTGTGAGAGCACCTGGAGGGCGATAGCTTTCCCCACAGAGGGCCGCCCCTCCCCCCTCTCTGTCTGTGGGCCACACTGTCTGTCTTTGCCTATTGAATGGGGAGGGGGAGTAAATTTCCTTACCTCTCCTCAAGTCCTTTGGGGCTTCCTGTGCCTCCACCATCAGATGTACTACAGCATGGGTCTCTTAGAAGCCCTTTGTAGTGTTTGATTGAGCTCTGTTGGTATGCGAATGATGTTTTTGTTGTGTCTTAGAGGGCAGAGATTTAAAGAAGGAATCTCACTCTGCCATGATGCTGACCTCACTCCTGTTTTTATTTTTTTATAGCACTTACCACCATAACTCTACACCTAAGCCTACACCTCTACTTATCATTGATTTATCAGTTGGACAGTGTCTTTTGATAGCAGCAATGAAAACTATTGAAATTAGTATACTTACATTACTTCTTATCTATCCTAGCCACTCCATTTTCCAAATAAAGCAAGTGTATCAATATTTTAGTTTTTTATTATTATATACAGTACTTATTTATTTTTAAACTTATTTTTATCAAGGGATAAACATACATGGTAGCAAGAACTGAAGAGCTTAGGATAAAAAGAAATAATCTCTTCTTCTTACCCTACAGGGAATATTTTAAACTCTTTTCATTTTCAGTTCTTTTGGGGTCGTTACCTCAACAACTCTAGATAATAAATATATGCCTCTATTTTTTATGCATTTTTAGACAATTTATATTGACTCTCTGAAAAAAAATTAGAATCTCACACTATCCTGGTTTTTTTTGTCTCAATGTTTTTATTCTTTACTTTTCCTTTTGGTTAGTTTCATAACTTTAGAATGCGTGTTTAAGATTTCAATTTAAGGTCTCAACAAACTTGGATGGTATCTAATGACTTCTCACTTTGCAATACGGTGATATTGTTTCCTCAGCCCTTTTCTGCATGTTTAGTCCCTGAAGCACATCCAGTTTTTCTGTCAGCTACACTTTTTCATTGTCAGGCTATTAAGTCATCAGTTGGACATATGAGTCTGGAGTTAGGAGACACTTTGGGATAAAGACATAAAGTTGGAACCACTCAGCAATATGGATGATATTTAAAGTGTAAAATTAATGAAACTGCCAAGGGAGTGAGTATAAATTGGAAATGATAAAAAGGATCAAGGGCTGAGACAGGGCACTCCAATATTAAGATCAGAAAGGAGACTTAGGAGAGACCAGTGAGGTAGGAGAAAAACCTAAAGAGTACATGCCCTGGAAGCCAATGAAGAAGACATTTCAAAGAGAAGGGGGTAATCAACAATGTCTTATGGTAAGACAATAAGAAATAGACTACGATTTATCATTGAATTTTATAAGATGAAAGACGTTGGTGTTTATTACCACAGCAGTTTCTGTAGAGTTGTTGGAGAGGCTGATTAGAGTGGTTTTAAGAGAGAATGAGAACTGAGGAATTGGAGACATGGATAATTGAACATTCATTCAGGAGATTTGCTGCAAAATAGGGTAGAGAAATGGAGTAGTAGCTAGTGGGGGAAACAAAATCAAGAGAAGTATTACTTTAAAGATCAGAGAAACAAAAGCATTTCTGAACCATGATGAATATGAACATAGAGAGTGAAAAAAATTATGATAGAGGAGAGAGGAGAATAGCTGGAATGATGTCCTTGATTAGAAGAAAATAGAGAGGATCCAGTGCTCAAGTGGAAAGAGCAGCTTTAGCTAGCAGCTCATAGGTGAGTAAGCAGAATGATGGAAATCTGAAAATTTCTTCCCAGTTAATTCAGATTTCTCAGTGAAGTAGGAAATAAGATTAGCAACTCATGACTTTGTAAAGCAGATGAGATGAGAAGATGTAAAGTAGTCATCCAGGAGACTATAGATCCACATCATTATTGCCCATAGATTACAAGTGCTCATGGTTTGAAGCAAGATTTCCTTTTGATAAAAGGAAAACAATTAAACTACTCAGTTTGGAAGTATATAGTATTTTGAATAGATATTTTACAATTTAAAAATAAAAGTGTAAGAGTATTTGCAAACAGAAAATTAAAATTACATGTGAACATTTTAACAGCTCTACACAGATTATGAGGCTTAATTGATGGGCATATATCTCAATTGTCAGTAATTTTTATCTAAAGTACTAGATGTTTTAAATAAGAATAAGGAGATGGGTTATATGCATAAATCCATGTGTGCTTTCAGGAAGATAGTTTACATTTTTAGTAAACATCAGAGTCATCCTGTCTTTTCATACAAAGCTACTACATTTATTGGCCTTCTATCAATAAAACTGTGTTTTGACTTGTGTTTGCAACAGAAGAAATTGAATTGTTTCACACTATGTGATGTGAACCCTGCCACTGGCCCTCCGACGTCATCTCTTACTACTTTACCCCTGGATCATTCTGGTCCAGTCACACTGGCCTTTTTGCTGTTTCATGAACATGCCAGGCACCTACACACCTTAAAGATTTGTACTGAACTCTTCGGCCAACCTGCATCTATACCTGTTTCATGCATTTTCACTGTTAAAAATTTTACTATCATAAAGGAAGCACCTACGCTGTCCTGTTGTCTGCGTTATTTTACTTCACAGAATTTATCACCACCAAAAAATTATGTTTCACTTATTTATTTGTATATAAAATTTCTCCTCCCATATAACTATATAAATGCAGGAAATCTAGTCTTTTTTATTCCTTTTTGTATTCTCAGCACCAAGAATGTTTTACCCATACTTGATTTTCAATAAAATTAGAGTTGAAAAAAATTTTTAACAACTTAGTTGCTCAAATATAATTATATTTCTTTTTTTATGATTCCTGGCAACCTACTCAACAACTACTAATTCCTTTCTCAGCATCACGTAGGCTGTTCTTGTGCCAGGCTAGTCTGTGACTGGATTTTGTTTTAAAACATTTTTGTAACAGAGGCCATGCTCTGTGCTCCTGCTCACGTGCTTGCAGAAAGCTCATTGTTAGTATCTCCTTTTTTTAATATCCATAGACAGATACACTTTATTTGAATGTTGCATAAATATGAGCTGATGTCAAACAGGAAGAGGTTTTTCCAAAGGGTTAACATTTATTAAACAATAGAACTTGGTCCTTTCCTTTAGTTTGTCTCTGAATTCAGTTGACTGACACAGCATTGTTTGTAGTCCGCCCTCACATTTTCACCACACACAAAATCTAACAACCTCCCGTTGGCACTTCCCATTTCCCTGGGAATCTCTTAAACCGCTTTCACTTGCAGCAGAAGAGCCAGGCTCTTATCTGCTCACACTCTACTCCACGGGAGGCAAAACACATCTCTCAGTTCTCGTTTAAATTGTGGCTGTTTGCAAACCGTGTACGAATGAAGAACTTTATGTTAACACAAAAAAAATACAGTGTAGTCTGTATGCTGTACCAGTAACTTTGCTTTGAATATTTTTCATTAAAGACATTTTTATTATCTCTCCACAAAGAACTTATAAAAATACCTGTAAAAACATTGAAGAGGCGCCTTAAAATCTTGGATTGAAAAGTTCTAAAGTATAAATTGTGATACATCTATGATTTAAAATGAATATAAATGCTGCAAGTTAGAATTTCTGAATGATTTTGATAGGAATTTACTAGAAGGAACCAGAACATTGAACCTGAAATATTTCCTATTTTAACCCCAACTGAGTTTTTGAAAAGCTATAATTTGTTGATGGGCACAGTCTACATAAGAACTTGCTGCTGCCACCAATGATGAGGTTAATCTGAAGGACAGAGATTTGTATGCTAGACCTGCCAGGCTCTTCCACGCAGCTGACTGAAGTGGGCTTCTCTTATCATTTCGCTTATGTTTTAAATAAAAGTAAATATACATAGAGTGAACATTTTAAATGGTATAGAAAGATCTAAAATAGTAAATATCCTTTTCTCCCATAACCCAGAAAAATCGAATGTCTTCAAACTCATATGAATAATTAAACAGTCATATGAATAATTTGCAAATTGAAGTCAAGCTTCGAGTCTCTTTATCGGAAAATAATTCTCAGGCCTTGGGAAGTGTTGATTTTCTCATATATTACCCGTTAAAGAGGAAAGCCACGCAGTCTTCTCGTTCTTGGAAAAAACTAATTAAGAAAGCAACATGCACTCTGCTCAGAGACAGCAAGTGCAAGCAGCGCCTCCTCGTCCGCGGAGCTGGCCCCAGCCCCGGACAGGGCCCCGGTGTCACCCACGACACTGTGCAGCGTCTCGGCCGCGCCCCTCCTGCACGCCTGGGAGCCGTTCTTTCAACAGAGACAGCCTTATTGAGGCAAAATCCTTTGAGCTCCGTTTAAGCATCTTAAGTATGACACACCCATTTTCTTGGAGGTCTAGTTACTGCATATGGTCCTGAAGACATCTTTGACTTTCTCTCTCCTCCAGGATCAGTTGCCTTTTTTAGTCTTAAAAATTAATATCTTGCACTATTTTCCACTTCCCCTTTACAGCATAACTCCTCAGAAAAAAATATGTTCTGTATTTGATATCACCACACCCCCTTCTGCTATTTCAGTTAGTGTTTCTCCCTCTCTACTTCATTGAAACTGCTTCCCTCAAAGTCATCATTGATCATCACATGACCAAATCTAACTGTAGTTTGTTGGTCCTTGTCTTGCTTTTCCTCTCAGCAGCATTTGACACAATTGATCCTTCCTTCTTTCTTGAAATACTTTCAAATTTTGTTTTTAAATTGCCAAATTGCATTTTGTTTCTAGAAACCATCCTTTCTTGTAACCTCGCTGACATTCCTCTTCAGTTTTCCTTTACTGAAACCTCGTTTTCAACTTCTCAATGATGGAGGGTCCCAGGATTTTCCCTTTTTCTGCACTATACATCTAGTACCGTTATGTACTATGCATTAGTTGTTACACCCCAAATATGTAGCCCCAGCTCTAATCTTACCCCTAAACTCCAGACTCACATAGCCAACTCTCTTCTGAGGATCTCCACTTTGGTATTTAATGTGTCTTATTATCATGATCCAAACTGAACTATTTTTCCATTCAAAACTTGCTTCACTTCACCTGTTGCTCCAGCCAGATTTCCTGAAATTGTTATTCACTCCTCTTTTTCTTTCACACTCCGTGTCTTATCCATCAGGGAAAACTGATGATGCAAGAGAGAGAGGTCAAATGTATGGAATGATGTCCTTGAGTAGATGACAGGAAATATGGTCTCACATGCAGGTTGAGCGATTGGCCTCAGATAGCAGCAGGGACAATTTATCCATCACAAAAGGAAGGAAGGGAGAGTCAATATGGCAGACACAAGTCGGTCGATAGATCTGGTGGTAAGCAGAGATGGAATTTACTTTCTGGCAGTGGCAGGCCAAGGGCAGAGTAGCGGGAGAGATGGTGGTATGGGCATTGCCTACAAAAAACTTAAAAACAAGGATGAATTCATCTAAAAGTTATTGTTTTAATTTCCACCAAGTGCTGGCAGTTGTAAACAATATTGTGAAAAAAAATCCTTTTAAAAAAATATACCTTGGGTCTAAGTTTTGGATCAGAATTTGGCAACCTTTTTCTGTAAAGAACCAGGTAGCAGTTTGGCTTTGCAAGCCACAGACAACACATTAATGAATGAGCATGGATGTATCTTAATAAAACTTTATTTACAAAAAAAGGTGGCAGACTAAATTTGGCCCATGGGTCATGTCACTAACTTCTGTTTTAAGCAACCATCTGCTGTAGGAAGACCCACTCCAGCGACTCTGCCCTTAGTAGCAGTATCACTGGTTGTCGGCGTCTGATCAGTGAGAAGATAAAGTGTGTCAGAGGCGGAAAGAGGAGAAGGTATAGAAAATCTGAAGAGAGGAGCTAGAGAGGAAGGAGCCATTGAAGAGGAAGAGAAACTGAACGGACCAGGAGAATAGATGATGACCTGGCAGTACTGAGAGCCCTCTTATGTTTATTGGTTGTAAACTTTATGAGGGGCAGTTAGAATAATTTAAAGTGTGTCTTCAGCCACATTTCTCTGAGTAGCTCCACTCTTGAAGTATATTGATATTTGAATTTAGCCAGGGCTAGGATTTTTCCAGAAAAGAAAAATGTAGCAAGATGCAGACAAATAAGTTGAGGAAGTGTGCAAGTAAGTGATCATAATGATCACTCTGAAATGAAGGAAATGAAAGGACATTATAGACATGATGACCAAAGAGAATGACCTAGAAAGATAAAAAAAATTTTTCAAAGTAGGATTAAGAAATTGAAATTTTACGTGCATATATATATGTAAAACAGTCTTGCATTTGACCATGGAAATGAATGACTGAGATGGAGTGGAATGTAGATTCATTGGAAGTGAGGGGTTTGAAAGGTTCTTGGGTCAAATGTCCGTATGAATGTGGAAGTCACCTAGAAGGATGACTGGAGATGCATTGGCCAAAAAAAAAAGAGAAAAAGAACTGAGAGGAGTGACTGGGAACTTGTTAGTTACAATGAGAAGTGGCTGGTGGTAGGGACAAACATCATGTGCTACAAAGGAATCTCTACCCTCCAAGTCTTTTCTTCCCTTTTTCCAATCCCAGGGCAGCTTAGTATAAGCTCTTCTGTTGATTTATGTTTTCAGACATAAAAGCCAGGGGCAAAGTGTTTATCTTTAGGTAGCTTTTCTTTACAGCTTTGCTCACAAAAGACCTTAGGGCAATAGAATACAAAATATACAAATGTAATAGAGATAATTCTAAAATAAGTAATATACAATCATGTATCACTTAATGACAGATACATTCTGAGAAATGTGTCATCAAGCGATTATGTCCTTGTGCAAACATCATAGCGTGTACTTACACAAACATAGATGGTGTAGCCTACTACACACCTAGGCTATGTGGTACTAATCCAATGCAACCACCATCACATACATGGTCCTTCACTGACAGAAACGTGGTTCTGAGGCACATGACTGTATGTGATTATTCTGTTAGATTGTTAGTAAAACTTCCATGAAGAAAGATAATTATATCAGACAGGTGCAGTGTAAGAGCGAGACACTCTACATATTTTGAGAAAGGATTTTAATAGTAAATTAAATGCTTCCAAATTTATAGACAGGCTGGAGGGGCAGGCTGGGTATAGTCCTTCAAGGATGAGAGCCAGACTACTACCTGGGTAGGTACTAACTCTGCCACAGTCAAGAAGGTAGGAAATTAAGTGGCCCCTCTGAAACCAGCAAGGGCAAAGACACACCACTGTAGCTAAGACCCAGTGACAAGGAAGCCAAGGCGAGGAAGCTGCTTCCATTGCAATTGCTTTTCCAACGTCCATGCAACTGCAGAGTGACTACTGTAACAATGCTGGGAGATGGAGGGGAAATCACATCCCTACAACCTTTACTTGCCAACAGAAAAAGTCAGCCAAAAGCATCAGGAGATTGATCTTTTATTTCTTCCAAATATCTCGAGGATACATCTCATCTAATTGGTATAATTTAATTAACACACAGAACTATAGCTGCAAGGGAATCTGGTAAATATAGTTTTTACCTTTCTGGATTTTGCTGTACTGAAAAGGTGAGTTATAAGTTTGTGGGACTAAACACTGAATGTCAATTGACTGTATCACCACACATTTATTTTCCCTGGGAAAAGTAAAATGGTTATTAAGGGAAAAAAAGCAAAATTTTCCTGTAGTTCTTATTCCTTCCTCATTTTCCTTTTGTGATTTTGGAATTAAACATGTTTTTAGAAGTCATATTAAGGCATCTAAAACATTTATGATAATGCCCTACATTATCTAAAGGCATTTTGTTTATTAATCATTACAGGCATATTTCCTAAAGACTGTGAACTTTTTCAATAGTATATGAAAATATTTAAAGACTGTAAAAAATAAAAACAACTCCAAAATACAAAAAAAAAAAAACACTTAGAATTGACATTAGTAAATTTTTATTTGGATATCCACACAGACTCATTTTATAATAATTTCATTAATCAATTTAATATTCAGGAAAGGTTTATTACTATGACAGCAATATGTTGGTTAAATTTTTTATTTCCTGAGCATTCCTGAGTATCCATGATAATTCTGGAGAAATCACAGACAACTGTAACAAAGTACAGTTTAAAAAAAGCCAAAATCACTATTATACAAATCCTACCTTTTACGGGAAAAAAATCCATAAAATATGTTGTTTTGTATTATTGTTATAATTTGGAATAAATGGTATTTGGTTGAGACTATTTTTTCCTTTTAAAGAAACACAAGCATACTACCAAATCAAGCCAATTTTCATCAATTTGCTCCCGATATGTTTTGCAGCAGCTGACCAGGCTCACTTCTGTAACAGCTGTGCTTTCGCTGCAACCTCTTGTGCCCCATCCCCCTTCTGACACCCGACACACACCATCTTCAGAGTTATATTTCTAAAATAGAGCTGTGGCCAGGTCACTTCCCTGCTTAAAAACCTTGAATAACTTTATAACGTGCCCAGGATAAAGCTCAAGCTTCTTAGTGTGACCTAAATTATTTTCTCCAGCTAGACCAGCCTGCACCCTTTTCCTGCACTACACCTTCCCCATTCCTTTCTCTATCCTTCTGTTTGTGATACCACCTGCCCTTGGAAAGCTGTCTTGTTTCTTATTTGGCTGACTACTCTTCACCCTTTAAGTCACTCAGTTCTGTGAGGTTTTATCTCATCATCTACACCCAAGGTCATCTCTACATTTTATTTGGTAATTAAACATAAATAACCAACTAAATAAGACAAGAGTATAGAAAACATGATTCCTATACTAATGAGAATTTTTTTCTCCCTTTTAGTTATCCGTTGGAAATTATTGTTTACTGTCATGATTTTTATAAATAATTACAATAACTTAATCAAAACAGGTATTTTAAATTTGTGAATGTATTTACTGAAAGATAAATACTCTATTTTAATAACAAGAAAGTATCCTCTTATGTTCTTCACTTAAAGAAGTGAGTTAAAAGTGAGAATTTAAATTACTTAGCTTGAATTGTACTATTATAATATCTATGCATTAATCTGTTACATTCAGAAATGACATGGGAATTATGTATTGAGCGTAAGGCATTATTCTTCAAGGACTTATGATATTCATAAACTTCTAATTTAGAAGTTCTTAGATTCATTTTGGGCTGTCAGTGATATTCCTTCAATAATAATCCTTCAACATAACAGAGACAGAGCTCTCTTTTGTGGACAAATTGTTGCAGTATGTTTAACACATTGAAATTTCTAAAAGTATATCTGAGACAAATTTTTTAAATGCCCATTCCTTTGTAGTTTTCTCCTTTTAGATGACAATCTTTTCATAAAGATTAAGTTTAGTCTGCTGTATATAATTAACATTGCCTAACAGACCATTTCATCAATTTGAGATTCTCTTCAGGAAATGATTTTACCTAGCAATTATGTCAAATTTGCTTGCTTGTATATCTGTTTATCTTACCTTGTTTAATCATTTGTTTTTAATGAAATATCCTGGCACAAGGGGCAGACAGTTGTCTTACTCGGCATATTCCAGGAGATATGCAAAATTGAACCAAGTGTTTATCACAGTTACTTTATTTATATGATGCAAGAATTTTGATGAAAAAGCATATGATAAAGACCATTTATTTTCCCTTTTAAAGAAACACATTTTTAAAGTCCAATTTACATTTTAAATGTTAAATCAAATTTCACATTACCGAAGAGCCTCCACAATTTTATCTTTTCTAAAAATCAAAGAGAAAAATACAATATATAAAAAAGGGGAATTGTTAATTTCAACTCCTTTTCCCTTCCTCTGCCTACACATCCTTTAAACTGTCTTCTGTTAAGTCTTATAAATTCTCTAAAAATGTAAGCATTTTAATCTCCTTGTTTTAAAATAAGACAATGATTAATTGTAAAATTTCAGGTAGGATATTTCTTTAGGGTTTCTAAAATATAAGTAATTAGCAGTTAATTTTTTCTATCAGACAGTATATGCAAAAATACCTAGCCTACTGCTTGGAATATAGAATATGTAAATAAATAATTATAACATAGCTGCACAGTCTTGCAGAACACTTTCTGTGCAAAGTGAGTTATCATTAAGAAAAGATTTTTATTACCCAATATAATTGATAACCTGAATTTTAAATTTACCCACAATAAATTATCTACATGGATAAACTTATCAATGATAATGTCAGTGATGTTTTACTTGTATGGCATAACAGAAAGAATTCTGGCACCACCATTTACAGGTTTGGTGATACTGATAAGTCCTTTATTCTCTCTGAAACATTCTTTAGTTTCCTCTTCTGTAAATGGAAAGAACAAAGATGCTGGTTAGAATTAAGTGAAATAGTTAATATAGGTGAAATCATCATAGAAACTGTAAGATTATATAAATATTCCTATTCATATCATTATTTTTTCATTTGTTTTCTAACTGAACTGCATTCATCAATTTCTTCCTTTAGTTACTACATCTTAAAAGTTTTTGCCTCTTAAATATAAATCCATGGGAATAATGCCAAATGTATTGGTTTATGGTAATCCCACTTATAAAAATGTACTCTTTAGCTACATTTACCTAATAGTATGGATCAAACAGATTTAAAATTATACATGGGAGAGATGTCACTAAAATTATGCTACGTATTTATCAAAAACAAAATATCCAGGGGCCGGCCCGGTGGCGCAGCGGTTTAGTCCGCGCTTGGCAGCCCAGGGTTCGCCGGTTCGGATCCCGTGCGCCCGCCGATGCACTGCTTGTCAGCCATGCCGTGGCGGCGTCCCATATAAAGTAGAGGAAGATGGGCACAGATGGTAGCCCAGGGCCAGTCTTCCTCAGCAAAAAGAGGAGGATTAGCTACAGATGTTAGCTCAGGTCTGGTCTTCCTCACAAAAGAAAAAAAACCAAAAAACAAAAAAACCACAAAAATATCCATTCTGATATTTCCAAAAGGATTCTTTGAAATTTTTCTATAAATATATACAATCACAAGGAAATGTGAATTTCAGTGATTGAGATGCTGTTACACTGTTTTCTTATTGAAAACTGACTCAATATATAGCATTATTTAGAAATGAGAATGATTCTTCTTTAGGACTGATGTGTTCTTTCTAATAATTAATTCAGGCTAGTCGTTGAGAAATCCTCCTATTCAGTTCTCCTTCTTTGAAAATTATTGTTCATTATTGGTTTTTTCTTTGTGAGAATTTAAGTTCTAATGACTTTGTCATACCCTTTAAAATATGAAGGAATTATTTTAAGCTATCTTCTACTGCAAGCTTAGTTGCTTTTGTTTATTAAGATTTGGTTTGCCATTCTTTTCAATATCAGTTTTATTCTTTCTTTCAACCACGTGCACACATAAGCACATACCCACTCACACACAAGTACATGCACACATGTACACACATGCACATGTATGAATATTTACTAAGTATGCCTTTGTGTCCGCCAACACCAGCTGTTTGCACAGCCCAGTACAAAATGAAAATCTCAGATCTCTTGTTCAAAATAATTAAGAATTTCAAGATGGCAACAGAAAAGCATTTAACCAAAAGTGAGGCTTTTCTGAGAGTGGGGCCCAGTGTGATTGCACAGGTCACACATCCATTAAGCAGGCCAGGCTGTTCACAGTCTCCACAGGAAAACTGTGCAATCTTTATTTATTTTCTTTTTTTGCTGAGGAAGCTTAGCCCTGAGCTAACATCCGTGCCCATCTTCCTCTACTTGATATGAGATGCCGCCACAGCATGGCTTGACAAGCAGTGTGTCAGTCCACACCTGGGATCCAAACCTATGAACCCTGGGTCGCCAGAAGCAGTGTGCGTGAACTTAACTGCTATGCCACCTGGCCAGCCCCAAACTGTGCAATCTTAATAAGTATTTAGTCTTCTTCTTCATTTTCTTGATATTGAATCAGTTATGTATGAGGAGGAAAAATGGTAACTGAAAGCTATCCCTCTAAGAACAAAAACCAGACAGGGATGCCCACTTTCACCACTCTTTTTTTTTTTTTCTTTTTTTGGTGAGGAAGACCAGCCCTGAGCTAACATCCGTTGCTAATCCTCCTCTTTTTGCTGAGGAAGACTGGCCCTGGGCTGACATCCGTGCCCATCTTCCTCCACTTTATATGGGACGCCGCCACGGCATGGCTGACAAGCAGTGCGTCGGCGGGCGCCCGGGATCCGAACCAGCGAACCCCGGGCTGCCAAGCGCGGACTAAACTGCTGCGCCACCGGGCCGGCCCCTCACCACTCTTATTTAACATAGTATTGGAAGTCCTAGCCAGAGCAATCAGGCAAAGAAAAAGAAATAAAAGGGACCCAAATTGCAAAGGAAGAAGTGAAACTGTCACTATTTGCAGATGAGGTGATTTTATATATAGAAAACCCTAAAGAACCCACCAAAAAACTTTCAGAAATAATAAATGAACACAGTAAAGTTGCAGGATACAAAATCAACATATGAAAATCAGTTGTGTTTCTATATGCTAACAAGGAAGTAGCAGAAAGAGAAATTAAGAATACAATCCCATTTACAACTGCAACAAAAGGAATAAAATACCTAGGAATAAACTTAACCAAAGAGGTGAAAGATCTGTACACTGAAAACTATAAAACATTGTTGAAAGAAATTAAAGAAGACACGAGAAATGGAAAGATATTCTATGCTCTTGGATTGGAAGAATTAACATAGTTAAAATGTGCATACTTCCTAAAGCAATCTACAGATGCAATGCAATCCCTATCAAAGTTCCAATGACATTTTTCACAGAAATAGAACAAAGAATCCTAAAATTTATATGGAACAACAAAAGACCCCAAATAACCAAAGGAATCCTGAGAAAAAAGAACAAAGCTGGAGGTATCACACTCCCTGATTTCAAAATATACTACAAAGCTATAGTAGCCAGAACTGCATGGAACTGGCACAAAAACAGACACACAGATCAATGGAACAGAACTGAGAGCCCAGAAATAAACCCACACATCTAGGGATAGCTAACTTTTGACAAGGGAGCCAGGAACATACAATGGAGAAAGGAAAGTCTCTTCAACAAATGGTGTTGGGAAAACTGGTAAGCCACATGCAAAAGAATGAAAGTAGACCATTATCTTACACCATACACAAAAATTAACTCAAAATGGAGGATTAAAGACTTGAATGTAAGACCTGAAACCATGAAATTTCTAGAAGAAAACATAGGCAGTACACTCTTCAACATCGGTTTTAGCAGCATATTTTCAAGTACCATGTCTGACCAGGCAAGGGAAACAATAGAAAAAATAAACAAAGGGGACTACATCAAACTAAAAAGCTTCTGCCCAGCAAAGGAAACCATCAACAAAACAAACAAAAAAAAACAACCCAACAATTGGGAGAAGATATTTGCAAACCATATATCTGATAAGGGGTTAATATCTAAAATATATAAAGAACTCATACATCTCAACAACAAAAAAGCTAACACCACAATTTAAAAATGGGCAAAAGATCTGAACAGACATTTCTCCAAAGAAGATATACAGATGGAAAACAAGCACATGAAAAGATGTTTAACATCATTAACTATCAGGGAAATGCAAATTAAAACTACAACGAGATATCACCTCACACCCGTCAGAATGGCTATAATTATCAAGACAGGAAACAAGTGTTAGGATGTGGAGAGAAGGGAATTCTCATACACTGCTGGTGGGAGTGCAAACTGTTGCCACTATGGAAAACAGTAAGGAGAGTCCTCAAAAAATTAAGAATAGAACTAACATACGATCTGGCTATTCCACTGCTGGGTATTTATCCAAAGAACATGAAAACGCGAATGCGTAAAGACACACGCACCCCTATGTTCACTGCAGCATTATTCACAATAACCAAGACCTGGAAGCAACCTAAGTGCCTATCAAGGGACGAATGGATAAAGAGATGTGGTGTATATACACAATGGAATACTACTCAGCCATGAGAAATGACGAAATCCAGCTATTTGTGACAACATGGATGGACAGTGAGGGTATTATGCTAAGTGAAATAAGTCAGAGGGAGAAGGTCAAAAACTGTATGATCTCACTCATAAGTAGAAGAAAAAACAACAAATGATCACACAGAGACAGAGATTGGATTGGTGATTACCAGAAGGGAAGCGGGGAGGGAGGAGGGCAAAAGGGGTTATTAGGCACATGAGTATGGTGATGGATTATAATTAGTCTTTGGGTGGTGAACATGATGTAATCTATACAGAAATAGAAATATAATGATGTACACCTGAAATTTATGTAATGTTATAAACCAATGTTACCACAATCAAAAAAGAGAGAGAGAGAAAACTTAGAAACTGAAAAGAAATTCTGGGGCTGAAAAGTGCAATAACTGAAATGAAAATTTCACTAGAGGGATTCCAAGGCAAATTTGAGCAGGCAGAAGAAAGAATCAGCAAACTTGAAAACAGGACAATGGAAATTATTGAGTCTGAGGAAGAGAGAGAAAAAAGGTTTGAGAAAAGTGAACAGAGCCTAAGGGGCCTGTGGGACACCATCAAGTGGACCAACATATGCACTGTGGGAGCCCCAGAAGGAGAGAGAGAAAGGGGCAGAGAGAATGGTTGAAGAAATAACAGCTGAAAACTTCCTAAATTTGATGAAAGACATCAATATAAACATCCAAGAAGTTCAAGGAACTCCAAGTTCACTGAGCTCACGGACACACATTATAACCAAACTTTCAAAAGACATTGACAGAGAGGGAATCTTGAAAGCAGAAGGAGAGAAGTGACATCACACACGAGGGATCGTCAATAAGATTATGATCAGATTTCTCATCAGAAACTTTGGAGGCCAGAAGACATATTTTGATATAGTCAAAGACATAATTTGACATATTCAAAGTGCTCAAAGAAAAAAACTGCTAGCCAAGAATTCTATATCCAGAAAAATTGTCCTTCAAAAGTCAGGGAGAAATGAAGACATTCTCAGATAAACAAAAGCTGAGGGAGTTTGTTACCATTACACTTTCTCTGCAAGAAATGCTCAAGAAACTCCTGCAGAGTGGAATGAAAGGAAACTAGATAGTAACTCGAAGCCATATGGAGAAATAAAGATCTCAATGAAGGGGCAATTATAAAAGCTACTAGTATTCTAACAATGGTTTGTAACTGCACTTTTTGTTTTCTATATGACTTAAGAAACTGATATATTTAAAAGAAAAAAACAATTATTAATCTAAAAGCTAGTATTATTGTAACTCCAAATCTTGTTTTACATGTAATTTAAGAAACTAAAGCATTTAAAAGAATTATTAATTTATGTGTTATGTCACACAATGTAGAAAGATATAATTATATAACATCAAAAACTGAAAGAGGTGGGGACAGAGCTGTAAAAGAGAAGATTTTTTGTATGTTACTGAAGTTAACTTATATAAATTCAAATTAGAGTGTTATAATTTTGATGTTAAATGTAATCCCCAAAGTAACCACAAAGAAAATAGCTATAGAATATACACAAAAGGAAATAAGAAAGGACTTTAAATATTTCTCTACAAAAAAAAAAATGGACTAAACACAAAAAAAGACAGTAATGCAGGAAATGAGGGACAAAAAGAGCTCTAGAGCATATAGAAGACAAATAGCACAAAGCCAGAAGTCCCTCCTTATCCGTAATTACTTAAAATGTAAATGGATTAAACTCTCCAGTCAAAAGACAGAAATGGGCAGAACGGACGAAAACACATGACCCAGCTCTATCTGCTGTCTACAAGAGACTCCACTCTGATCCAACACCACCAACTGGTTGAAAGTGAAAGGACAGAAAAAGATTCCATGCAAATAGTAACCAAAGGAGATCAAGGATGGCTATACTAAAGTCAGACAAAATAGACTTTAAATCAAAAAGGTTACAAGACACAAAAAAACCACATTGTATATTAATAAAAGGTTCAATACAGCAAGAAGATAAAACAGTGGCAGACCATCAAAATATATGAGGCAAAAACTAAGAGAATGGAAGAGAGCAAGTCCAACAATAATAGTTGGAGACTTCAATATACCACTCACAATAATGGGTAGAACAACCAGACAGAAAATAAGTAAAGAAATGGAAGGCTTAAACAACACAAGAGACCAACTAGATCAAACAGACTTCAACAGAAACTCCATCCAACAACAGCAGCATATACATTCTTCTCTACGACACATGGCACATTTCCCAGGACAGACTATATGTTAGGCCACAAATTAAGTCTCAATAGATTTAAAAATATAGATATCATACAAAAATCTCTTCTCTGACCACAATGGGATGAGGTTAGAAATCAATAACAGAAGGAAAACTGGAAAGTTCTTAAATTTGTGGAAGTTAACACACTTTTAAACAACCACTGGATCAAAGAACACATCACAAGGGAAATTGGAAAATACTAGGAGATAAATGAAAATAAAAACACAACATACCAAAACTTATGGGATACAGCAAAAGTGGAGGCTAAGGGGGAAATTTATAGCTATAAACACTTACATTAAAAAACTGGGCCGGCCCAATGGCGTAGCAGTTAAGTTCGTACACCCCACTTTGGTGGCCCAGGGTTCATGGGTTCGGAGCCCTGGCGTGGACAGATGCATCACTTGTCAAGCCATGCTGTGGTGGCGTCCCATATAAAGTAAAGGAAGATGGGCACAGATGTTAGCCCAGGGCCAGTCTTCCTCAGCAAAAAGAGGAGGATTGGCAACAGATGTTAGCTCAGGGCTGGTCTTCCTCACAAACACACACACACACACACACACACACACACACACACACACAAACAAGGAAGATCTCAAATCAACAATCTAACTTTACAACTTAAGGAACTAGAAAAAGAAGAACAAACTAAACCAAAGCTAGCAGAAGGGAGGAAATAATAAAGATTAGAGAAGAGAAAAAGAGAGAAAATTAATAAACCAAAAGTTCTTCAAAAAGATCAACAAAATTGACAAACTTTAGCTAGATGGGCTAAGAAAAAAAGGGAGAAGGCTCAAATACTAAAATCAGAAATGAAAGTGGGGACATTATTACTGATTCTACAAAAATAAAAAAGATTATGAGAGAGTACTATGAAAAATTGTATTTCAACAAACTGGATACCTAGATGAAATGGAGAGATTCCTAGAAACACAAAACCTACTAAGATTAAATCATGAAGAAATAGACAACATGAATAGACCTATGACTGGTAAGGAGACTGAATCAGTAATCAAAAATCTCCTGACGAATAAAAGCTCTGGGCTTCACTGGTGAATTCTAACATTTAAAGAACTAACATCAGTCCTTCTTAAACTCTTCCAAAAATTGAAGAAGAGGGAACACCACCTAATTCATTCCATACGGCCAGCATAAACCTGATTTTTAAAAGCCAGAGAAAGACACTACAAGAAAAGAAAACTACAGACGAATATCCCTTATGAACATTGATGCAAAAATCTTTCACAAAATTCTAGAAAACCAAGTTCAGCAGCATATTAGAGGATTATACACCGTGACCAAGTGTATTATTTTATTCCAGGATTTATTTCTGGAATGCAAAGATGTTTCAACATATGAAAATAAATCAATGTAATACCCCACATTAACAGACTGAAGAAAACCACATGATCATCTCAATTGATGCCAAAAAAGTATTTGACAAAATTCAACATCCTTTCATGACAAAAACACTCAGCAAATGAGGAACAGAAGGAAACTACCTCAACATAATAAAAGCCATATGTGAAAAACCCACAGTGAGCATCACACTCCACGGTGAAAGACTGAAAGCTGTTCCTCTCAAATCAGGACCAAGACAAGGATGCTCGCTTCCACCACTTCTGTTCCACACAGTACTGGAGGTTCCAGTCAGAGCAATTAGGCAAGAAAAACAAATAAAAGGCATCCAAACTGGAAAGGAAGAAGTAAAATTATTTCTGTTTGCAGATAATATTATCTTATATGTAGAAAACCCTAAGGATTCCACCAAAAAACTGTTAGAACTAATAAGAGTTCACCAAATTAGCAGGATACAAAGTCAACATGCAAAAATCAGTTGCATTTGTATACACTAACAATGAACAATCTGAAAAGGAAGTTACAAAAACAATTCCATTTAAAACAGTATTAAAAAGAAGAAAATACTTAGGAATTAACTTACCCAAGGAAATGAAAGACTTGTACAATGAAAACTACAAAACATTGCTGAAAGAAATTAAAGACATAAATAAATAAAAACACATTCCATGTTAATAGATTGGAAGACTTAGTATTGTTAATATGTCAATACTACTCAAAACAATCTACAGATTCAATGGAATCCCTACCAAAAATCCCAGTGACATATTTTGCAGAAATAGAAAATCCAATACTAAAATTCATATGGAATCTCAATGGACCCCAAATAGCCAAAACATTCCTTAAAAAGACCAAAACTGGATGGCTCACACTTTCTGATTTCAAAACTTACTAGAAGTAGCTACAGTAAACAAAACAGTGTGGTACTGGCATAAAGACAGACATATATACCAAGGGAATAGAATAGAGAGCCCAGAAATAAACCCTTATATACAAGGTCAAATGATTTTTTTACCACAGAGCCATTCAGTGGGGAAGGACAGTCTTTTCAACAAATGGTGCTGGGAAAACTGGATAATCAATGCAAAATGATGAGGTTGGAGCCTTACCTCACACCATATTCAAAAAATTAACTCAAAAATGGATCAAAGATCTAGATGTAATACCTAAAATAATAAAACTCTCGAAGAAAACATACAACAAAAGCTTCATCATGTTGGATTTGGCAATGATTTCTTGGATATGACCAAAAGCACAGGTAAAGGAAAAATTAGGTGAATTGGACTTCATGAAAATTTTAAAAATTTGTGTATCAAAAGACATTATCGGGCCAGCCCAGTGGCACAGCGGTTAAGTTCACACGTTCCGCTTCAGCGGCCCGGGATTCGCAGGTTGGGATCCTGGGCGCGGACCTGCTCACCGCTCATCAAGCCATGCTGAGGCGGTGTCCCACATAGAAGCTACAACTCTACAACTATGATACACAACTATGTACTAGGGCTTTGGGGAGAAAAAAGAAAAAGAAAAAGAGGAAGATTGGCAACAGATGTTAGCGCAGGGCCACACTTCATTTTATACAAATCTAGTTTACAAATTCAAATATATTCAATGACTATCTTAATATATTCTGGAATTCATAATAGTATTGAATATTCATAAGAATATCTTGAAGAATTCAAGAACACATGAGAAATGAATATATTCCTAAGAAGAATGAATGCTTCCATGACCCTTGGCTTTCAACAAAATGAAGAGTCTTAAAAGTGCTGCCAAAAAGAATATACTCATTGAAAAGATTCAAGAGTTTTCCTTAAGACAAGTTTTTGGTGAGAAAATAAACTCAGAAAATTTGAAAAACTGATTTGTTGGCAAATGGACCGTGGTTCTCAAACTTTGGCCTGCCCGGGGGCCTCGCCCGGAGGTTCTGGCCCAGGAGGTCCGGAGTGGGGCCCGAGAATCTGCATTTCCAGCAGTCCAGGTGATGCTGGCGCCGCTGGTGGGGAGCGCGCTTTGAGAACGGCTGCAGCAGAGCAGTGCCTGGCGGGTGGAACAGTGCGCACGGGGTGTGTGCTCCACAAACAGAGGTTGGTTCAGTGAGTGAAGAGCGAATGGCAGCCAGACCACCTTGCCCTGGCCTCGAGACCCTCTGTGTGCACCTGAAGCCCCACCCAAGGCCCCCTGCCCCTCATTTCACCCAGACAAGGGCAGGCTCTCCTGGGACCAGGGTGTATGGTGGAGGCTGAGGCCCTGGGAGGCTCAGGGCCTGCCTGTGTCTTGGGGTTCATCAGTGGTCCCGGACTTGAACCTGTGTCTCCAAACGCGAGCCCAGGGAGCTCTGTGGGGCCCACAGCGACCTTCCTGGTGGCTGGACGTGGTGTCCCTGGGACATCAGAAAATAGGCTGATAGGAGAGGCCAGCAATGTTGGCTAGCCCCTCAAAGTGTGGGGAGGCCTCAGGCTGGGAACAGGGAGGTCTGGCCACTGTCGCTGGCCTAAGTTTAGCAGCAGCCACCAGGAGCTGCTGGCCCTACCGTAGCACAGTGCTGCTCACAGCCCGGAGAGGGGGGCCGAGCCTGCTCACCATTGTGCAGATGGGAAAGTGGAGGCTCCCAGCAGTGTCACATCTGGCCCAGGTCACCCGGTGACGAGATCCCCTCAGGGCCCCAGCTGGGGATTGAGGAAGGGCTGGCACCCAGCAGGGGCCGAGAGGAGGAGCCCCAGTGACCGTGAAGCAAACCCAGTCCCGTCCCTAACCCAGGGCCCCATGCCTCGAGGCACCCAGCCTTCCAGAAACCCCAGCCCTTGCATAGGGCCTCTCATTTCCTGGCCAGACCACAACCTACAGGACAGTGGGCAGAGGATGAGCGGGAGCAGGCACCAGAGAAAGGCCCAGAATAGCTGTGGCCGGTGATTACAGGGCTGGCTGCCCTCACCCAGCCCCTCCCCTGTGCACCGCCCAGAGCAGAGGAACCCACGGTCCAGCGGGACGGGCAGGCTGGCCACACAGGAGGACGGACGGGTCCAGGAGGGTCAGAAGAGGAATGCCTTGAAGATGCCAGGGCCCAGCCCTGCTCTGGGCAGCGGGAGGCTGGGGCTCTGAGGGCGGGGGCGCCCCCAAACAGGCCACACTGAGCCATCCTCCAACCTCCCTCCCATCGCCCCAAGCCCCTATGGCCTATGTCCTCCGCGCCCAGCCCCTCCATTACGCTCCAGGTCCCCGGCCCCCTGCCAAGGGCATGTGGAGCAGACAGGCCAGGGAGAGCCAGGCGGGCAGGCCCCATTCTCTGGGCCAGGGAGGGGCCTGGGCCAGTCCAGAGCAGCCACAGGCAAAACCGCAGGGTGGGGGGGGGTCCAGCTTTGGAAAAGGAAACAAAAATAGCCAGAGAGAGGGGCAGAGAAGGGGAGAGGCTGCTGGAAGGGTGGGAGGGACTCAGACAGAGACAGCGAGCGAGCTACACACACTGACGGGACAGAGGCTGGGGACAGAGAAACAGACACCAACAGTGGAACAGCGGGGCTTGTGCAACAGCTGGAAGCAAACGCGCTGTTTGCAGGGGAGGGAAGCAGTGGGGGATGAGCCGCCCGCAGCGTGGGGGAGTCCGGGGCCAGGCCCGCGGGGCCCAGATGGGCGGGCAGGTGCCGTCCCAGCCCGGTGCGGTGCTCACTGCTATGGGCCGAAGCTCCGTGGGGGTACTGCGGTCAGCGGGGGGCAGGGCACTTTGGCCTGGTGGTGGAGCCATGCAGGAAGAGCCTGGGGCACAGCCGGCCCAAATTCCAGCGCCTGGCACTGGGCTCCATGCTCTGCGCACGTTGACACACTTACTCCTGTCGTGTAGATACCATCGTCATCCCCACTTGACAGATGGTGTACCTGAGGCTCAGAGAGGCAAAGAAGTGTGCTTGAGGCCTCCCAGCAAGTAAGGGCCAGAAACAGGATGTGACCCCAGGCCACAGCATCACTGCAGCCTCGGTCCTGCCTCTCAGCACCCCTCCCCCTGCACACGGCCCCGCCCATCCTCCCAGCAGCCACGGGCCAGGGGGAAATGCTATACCAGGAAACAGAACAGAGAAAGACAACAAATTGTCCTGGGCAGACCCCCCCCCAAGGAGAGGCTCCGCCACGCCTGGCAGGGGAGGGCACAGGCCGTTTGGTGGGCGATCGAGGCCTCACCATCTGGGGAAACGCTGTTTGGTGAGCCCCTGCTCGGTGAGCAGAGACTGTGACACGGCACCTGGTTAATAAGTTCTGGCCGGCCAGAGCACCAGGCCCAGCCAGCCAGTGAGCCTGCGCAGGGGACCCGGCCCCATGAGGTCCGTGACCTGGGCCTTCTGGAGTGACCTGTGTGCCCCCAGGTCAGGGACATTCCCTCTGGTGATCAGGCCCGGGGAGGAACACGTTGACATGCCCTTCACAGGTAAAAAGCAATACCACCTTTTTTTTTTTTTTGGAGGAAATAGAGCTTTCTCCACTTGTACGTAAAATTCAAATTCCATTTGCCATCCTCCATAAACCATCTGGGACGGAACCCTGATCTGACTAGCTCATTCTTGGGTACAGCCGTGTCAGCTCTGCCTCCAGAACAATCAGGAACCCCCGCTTCTCCTCCATGGTGGCCAGCCCATGGCAAGCCCCATCCGCTCCGCCATCTCCCCACCCAGCTTCCTATTTCTACTCGCTCCACCTTGGTGATCTGAAAACCCACGTGGCTCCCCCGGCTAACACCACATTCCAGGCCCTTCCCAGGGCCCTCCAGGCCCACCGCCCACCGCTCCCTGCTCACTCACTAAGCTGCAGCCACGCTGGCCTTCCTGCCATCACTGAACACCTTAGGGGCACTCCCACCTCAGGGCCTTTGCACTGATGGTTCCTTCTGCCTGGGACCTCCTCCAGGAACCTTGATGCTGGTGTAGGCACTTCTCATTGTTCAGATCTCAACTCAAATGTCCCCTCCAGACAGAGAGCCTATGACAAACGTCCACACTGGGATGTTTCCCAGTCTCTCCTTTTCATGTGTTCTCAGAGTGTATGAGTGCTGAAATAATCTGAGTGTGGCTGATGCCTGGCTGCCCTCTGCAAGGGGAGCCCTGTGAGGAAGGGGACTGTCTTGTTTTCTGGTAAACCCTGTACCTCACAGTGTCAGTGAATATTTATTTAAAGACCGATGGCTATAGAAGGAGCACCCTACCTCCTAGCCTGCCATTCAAGGCCACTTATGACTGGGCCCCAACTTACAGCACCCTTCTGACTTCCACCCACCACCCACCACTCCCTCTCATGAACCCTGAACTCTGCCCACAGCACATCCCTTAACATGCCAAGCCATTCACTCCTCCCTGCTTTTGTCTGTGCTATTCCCTTTCCTCATTTTCCCACCTGGTAAACTCCTATGCGGCCTTCAAAGTCCAACTCAGATAACCCTGCCTTGTAGAGTGCCAAGCATAAGGGTTTGGGATTTAGACTAAGATTTAAATCCTGGCCCCTATACTTCCTAGCTGGATGACCTTGAGCAAGGCACTTCCTTTCTCTCGATCTTAGTTTCTTCCTCTGCCAAATGGGATTACCAATCCCTACTCTGGCGAGCCACCCATCTTGCCAGCTTGCCTTTTCTCACAGTACTCTCTGGAAGCCTGGAAGGTGCCTCTGAGCTCTGGACACTCTGGCAGTACCTGAGGATGGACAGCAGCATGTTGAGCTTCTATTGACGTGGCTCCCACCAGCCCCTCCCCCTCCTTTTGCTAGCCCACCTGATTTCCCTCCAGAAGCAAACCTGCTTACATTTGGTCCATGTGGTTCTGATAGGCTGCCCTCCACCCATAGCTGCTGGGACAGGCATGTGACCAGGCCTGGCCATTCAGAGCATTCCATCCCTTTATGTCATGGTGACTGGCTCCACAGTGGGCACCATGTGACCCAATCCAGGCCAATGACACACATCCTTGGGACTCTGGCTGGAACCATTGGTAAAAGAGCCACCCCCTTCTGCTCCTTTCTGCTGGGGGAGCTGAGTGAAGCCACCATAGAAACAGGCCAAACCTAGAGCTGGAGACATGGTTTGAGCTCCTGGATCCATCCATGCCTGAAGGCAGCCACATCTAGCTTAAGTAGGTCTGAGTTGGGCTGTCCTTGCTGGGACACTGTTGTCTGGGTGGCTCCCAGTCTCTGATTCCTCACTTACCTGAGAGGAGCTGGGGGCTGAAACTGGGGAAGGAGTCAGGATGTGCAGAGTCAGGCACTAGGGCCCCACTGAGCAAAAGTGTTGAAGGAGAGCCTGCAGACTGGGGGTCTGCAGGGTGCTGAGTGGGAGGCAGTGGACACAGGGCAGCTGGGGAACAATCTGCCTACTCAGGCCTCCTCTGGCTGCCCCCACAATGACCCTTGACCTCTGCACTGAGGGGCTGCTGCTGAGTCCTCGAGGGGAGCTGCTCAGCTCCAAGGCCGGGCCCATCTCAGTCCTCACCAACCCACCTCAGCCCTGGCAACTTAGCTCCCACCAGTCGTTGGGCTTTTCTACATTTATTCTGCATAGGACCAAAATACTGGTATTTCACTAAAAATGATGGATGCTTACAGGGCCACTAAACTTCACAACTGCAGGGGTGCCATGGCCATCACAGACCCCGTGCTCAGTTTGCACAGCTGTCTACGTGGCCTGGGCGCCCAGGTGTTGTGGTGGCAGGGGGAGGGGAGGAGAGGGAGGGGGAGGGGGACAGAGGGCCAGGGCCCACCTGGGTGTCCTGGGTCCTTCCCCCTGGAGACTCTCCAGGAAGGATGATGTGGGGAGAACGTCTCTGTTAGCACACATCACCCTGGGACCTCGGACAGAGTGCTGGGCCCTAAGGGAAGGGATGTGGCCTGGAGGAAGAATAGAGCAGTGATCCAGGAAGGGGGGCTGCGCTGGAACAGGCCCTCCCCATGTCCACCACCCAGCCTCCTTCCACACCCTCCCTTCCCGCCCCCAACCCCAGGGTCCCCCGGAAGTGGACAGAGGCCCAGCCTGGCTCCAGCGGAAACACCCATGACTTCCGGCTTCAGGAGAGATGCTCACCCCTGCCGACCCAGGAAGGGGATGGAGAATCTGAATGGGACCGGGGTGGGCTCCACTCCCCCAGTAAGGCCCCTGTGGACCAGCCAGGGGTCTCATGTAGCAGCATCACGGCTCTCCTGGGTGTGTCTCTGGAGGAAGAGAGTGCAGACTGGAGACTTGGGTTTTTAATACTAAAACGTCAGCTTGGCAAGGACAGGGCCATTAGTCAGTTTTGTTCCCAGCCCTAGACAGACTGGCATGAGCAGGCCCCCAGTGAACCTGTGATCAGTGGTATCACACAGAAGCACAGTCACCTCACCCAGGCAGGGACACAGAGGAAGCAAAGGGTGGAGGGGGCAGGTGTGACAGTGGAGCTGCCACTAGGGCCCTGGGGGCAAGAGGGAGCTGAGGGCAGCTGTGTCCGGGCAGCTGTCCCACCTTCTCCGCCTCTTCCTCATCCCCAGACCCTGGGCACTAGGTCTGCGCTGGTGGAGTCCTGGGGCTGAGAGGCGCTGGGGTGGGCTGTTCCAGATCTCCTCACTAGTAAAGGAGCAACAGAAGCCCCAGGCCCCAGCTGGCAGCCCACCAGGGGTCCCCCGCCCGATTTGTGGCAACACCTTCTGCTTTGGGGAAGGAGGGGATGGTGCCAGACCTGCCTACCTGGAATAAGAGGCTGAGATCCCTCCTGGGCTCTGGAGCCCCATTCCCAGGCCAAAGGCCCCTAGAGGCCACAAACCACACGCTTCGCCCCCATCCAACTCAGGCCACAGCTGGGACACACTCAGAGATGCCAAAGCCCCACTGAGGCCGTTTCCGGAGTTAGCACACCCTCGCTGCCTCCAGTCCCCGCGCTGCAGGCCCGCGTTAGCACATCCCTGCTGCCTCCAGTCCCCCGCTGCAGGCCCGTGTTAGCACATCCCTGCTGCCTCCAGTCCCCCGCTGCAGGCCCGCGTTAGCACACGCTCACTGGCTCCAGTCCCCCGCTGCAGGCCCCCATTAGCCTCCAGTCCCCGCGCTGCAGGCCCGCATTAGCACACGCTCACTGGCTCCAGTCCCCCGCTGCAGGCCCCCATTAGCACACCCTCGCTGCCTCCAGTCCCCCGCTGCAGGCCCGCGTTAGCACACGCTCACTGGCTTGGGAGGGAGAGGAGTCAGCAAGATAGGTTGGGTAGTTTGGCTTGATTGACCCTGCCTATCCAAGGTCACCTGCAGAGCTGTGATGGCTGGAGAGAGGCCATGGGGAAAGGCCTGAGGGTCCAGCAGGGGCAGAGAGAGACTGTGGGAGGTGGGAGGGCCTGCGCTGTGGGAGCTCAGAGGAGAGGCCCATTCCAGTCTAGAGGGAGCAGAAGCAGGGGTCAGGAAGGGTCTGCCAGACCAGACACAGTGAGGCCAGCCTGCTGGCTGAGAGGGTCGTGACCAAGGGTATTCCTGGGCAGGGACATGGCCTGGGCAAAGGCTAGGGAGGGGACATGAGTCACCCTGACACCTGTTCTCCTGGGTTGTGCAGGAGAGAGAGGGAGGTCGGAAGGAACAGAACACAGGAGAACAATACATTGATTTCCATCTTCTCTCAAACCCGGGTGGAGGGGATGGAGGGGAGATGTGTCAGGCAGGGGAGACGCGGAGATGCACAGACCACCTCACAGGCACTCACCCAAACACGCCTGCTCCTCCACAGATACTCCCTGCACACACTCGCCACGTGCAGGACCCAGATGCCCCTCCTCCCCCCACACCAGGGGCCGAGCCCTGGGGCTGCGAGCCACCACATCCTGACCCATCCCAGATCCTAGTAAACATTCGTCTGTGAATGACTGGGTGGACAGAGACTGTCATGGCCACAGACACCAGGACCGCAGTTCACACTGTGCCAGGGGACACTGTGCTCAGCTGAGACCTGGGAGCACCCGCCGTCAACCAGGAGAGCACCTCCCCCAGATGGCCAGCTCAGCCAGGTGGCCAGAGAGAGAATGGGAAGAGTGACCGCGGCTCCCTCGCGGGCGCCTGGGGAGGCATCCAGGTCTGGGCAGCTGTGTCCAGATGTGGCGGGGACGTTGCTAGTGGCAGGGTGACTGGGCAGAGCCCTGTAAAGCACCAAGGCCTCCCCAAGCCCTGCTCACCTAGACCCCACCCAAACCCTGGCCTCCAGCCCAGGGGCAGCCAGGGAGGGCTTGAGAGAGGTCAGGAGAAGGGCTCTCACTCAGGAAGGAGGGACCCCTGTGCCACCCGGAGTCCCAGCCGGCCCCTTCTGCCTGCTCTTTTATATAACTTCACCTCCCCAAAAGCCTGTCAGGAAGACCGCAAGCAGCCCATTTCACAGACGGGAGTACTGAGGCCCTGGAAGGGGAGGGAAGACGTGACCCAGCAGGTAAGGCTGTGGGATGACCCTTATTCACCAACCAAGACCCAGCTGGGGGGGTGAGTGCTGCCCCAAGAACAGTCTTCTCAGCCTCGTCTCTTGGGCCACCAGACCCCACTGCCCCGTGGTCCCTGCCCACCCTGGGGTGTGGTTCCTTACTCCCTGGGACTGTGTCTTCAGGCTCCAAAGGCGGGACGCGGAGGATTCCCACGGAGCCCACACTGGGGAGGAGAGAGGGCAGACCCCCCCCCCCACACACACACACACTCAGACCAGGAGAGGCAAACAGCCAGAGGTCAGGGCACTGATCAGGCACTCATGCCCTCCGTAAACTGCGCAGCCAGCACGTTAGTCATCCACATCTGTCCCTCCACCTCTCTGACCTGTGTCCTCCTTTGTGAAATGGGGAAGCCATGACGTGAGACTCAGCACATACCCGGCCCGAGCAGGGGCTCCGCAATGCGGCGTCATGACCTGCTGCCTCAGTTTCCCCAGCCAGACCAAGAAGTAGGTGCAAAGGAGCCCAAGTCCCTCCGGTGTGAACTCCAGGGTGGAGCAGGCGCTCCAGGCAGCAGCGCCTGTGCGCAGAGGGACCACCTTCGGGACGGGAGGGTCCCACTTCCCCACCCACGCGCCTGCACCGCCTACGGGGAGGGGCTTCCAGGCGCTGCGCGGGGCGGGGGCGAGGAAAATGGGGCTGCTTTGACGGATGGGCCCACTGCCCTCGCCACCCACCACTGACCTGGGGCCCAAGCACAGGCTGTGAGGCGCGAACGGTCACCGCTCCTGGGAGCTGGGGCACGAACAGGGGATTTTGCCTTTTCTGGGCCCACCCACCCCTGTGCCCCAGCCCAGGAGGAGACAGCAGGTGCCCCCAACCCGTAGAGGGGTCCGGCCGCCGGGGCAGGGGGGCGACCCCGGGCCCGGCGGGCACTCACCTGGGCGCAGGGCGCGGGGCGCGGCGCCCAGGAGCAGGAGCGCGGCGCCCAGGCACACGGCCGCCATGCTGGCCGGCCCCAGGGCTGCAGTCGAGGGTCGCGGGGCCGGGGTGGGGGGGGGGAGGCCGCCCCAGGGCCGCGCGGCGGCGCGTACCAACCGCGCGGCGCGGGGGTGCGAAGGCCCTACCCGTGGGGGGCAGCGCGCCGGGGACTGGGGAGGGGCGAGGACAGGTCCTCGGGCTTGGTGCCCGTCTCCTGCCCCCTCCCCCCCATGACGCCGGGCGGCCGTTCAGGGCGCGAGGGGTGAAGACGGGTGGAGGGAGCCCTGTCGCCGGCGAGGCTCCGCCTCCTGCAGTTTGCCTGGGGTGTCGTCCAAGAAGCCCTGTCACAATGGAGCGTGGGTGCGTCATGGGAGCAGTGTCCCCTTGCCCTTTTGCTGCCTTACCTGCTAGGGGCCCAAGGGCGGGTATGGGGGAGCAGCCCCATATATATGGCTCCCCCAGGCCCCCACCCCCAGGCTCAGGCCTAGGAGCGCCCCTTCCTTTCCCCGAGGAGGCCGCCCCGTGGCCTTGCTTTCCACAGGGGTCTCCAGGTCCCGCCTGAGTCCTGGCTCATGCCGGTTCCGCCCAGCCTCCCTCCGGGAGGAGAGAGCTCAGTTCACCACCCTCTGGCCAAAGGACAGTGGAGCCCCACCTGTCACCACAGCTGCTCCAGACTCCAGGTGAGCAGTCGGAACCACTGAGGACTCCCGCGTGTGAGGGGGTGAGGGTAAACCCCAGCCTCTGACAGATCAAGACATCCAGCTGGCCCTGGCCGGGGGAGACCAGGCCTGACCCAGGGTCTTGCTATCCAGGAGTCAGGCAGGCAGGGAGCCCGAGGGTGCGGCTGGTGGGGTGTGTGTGTGTGTGTGTGTGTGTGTGTGTGTGTGTGTGTGTGCACTTGAGCCGCCACTTAGCAGTGTGAGCACGTGGGAAAGGGTGTTGCAGTAAACTGCAGTTTTTCAACTGCCCTTGAAAAATCTGGGGATTCCAAACCCTGTGTGCCATTTACCAGCTGTGTGAGAGCGGGAAAGTCACCTAACCTCTCTGTGCCCCTGTTTCCTGTACGCTGGGATGGTACAGTGAGAACTAAGTGAGATACAGGGGCAGTTTGGAACAGCGTCTGGCACTTAGTGCCATTTAAGTACTTGATGTTAGTGATTATTTTTAAAGTTACTGCCTGTTTCTGACAAGTGACTCTGGTTCTGTTACAGTGGTGACATAAAAAGTCCTTCCTGTTACATTTATTTAGGTTTTAAAGGTCTATTTAAGGAAGAATATTAAGTAAATAATAGTTCTGCTGGCTTAAAGATATGTCTCCAAATGGCAATGACAGGTGTCAAATGGCAGAGGGGTGGGAATCCCAACCCATAGATAAAACCAGAAGCTCCTTATTGTCTTGTGGCTTTCCAGGTGACCTGGACAGAGAGCCTTGGGGAGAGTCCAGCTCACTGCTGGACTGGCCCGGGGCAGGGCTGCTACTGCTCTGGGCACAGGACCCAGGGATTGCGGGTCACCCACACCCCCAGCCGGCCCCAAATCCCATCTACACCTGCGTTCCTGAGCCTCCCCCCTCGGCATTCTCCGTAAGGGGCCCCAGCCCCTGGCCTCCTTGGGGCAGGAGTCTTGGCCTCCTGGGCTGCCACCTGGTGGCCAAAGTTGAGAACAACATCTCAGCCCATCCATGTCCAGAAAAGACCCCGGAAACCTGGTCCCTGGAGGCCCATGGTGGCCCCAGTGTTGGCTCTTGGGGTGGGAGGATGACTAGGCCTCTCCAGAGGCCTCAGTATCTCCATAAGAAGACACCCTCTGCAGGCTCTGCCCTCTCTCAGGGGTCACATGCCCTCATTCATTCATTCATTCATTCCATAGATACTGAATACCCCCTGTGTTGAGGCTCCAGTGGAGACAACGAGACAGATACGCTCTCTGCCCTCCTGGAGTTTACCTCACAGGTGGGGGAGGGCACAGGAAATAGGAATAAATACATTAGATCATGACAGGTGGTACAGGGCGCCATGAAGGAAAGAAAGCAGGGTGAAGGGATGGGAAGTGTGTGTGTACAGCATGTAACGAGGGTGGTGGGGCAGACTCAGGGAGGAGGTGACTCCTGAGCAGAGAGGTGACCCAGGTGAGGAGGAGCCACGCAGATGTCTGGGGGAGGAGCCTTCCAGGCAGAGGAACAGCCTTTGCAGAGGCCCTGAGGCGATGTCCCAGTCGCTGTGGCTAAGTAACAACTCGCCCTAAAACTTAGCAGGTTAAAGCAACCATTTAAATTTTGCTCACAATGTTGTGGGTCAGGAACTGGGGAAGGGGCTCAGTGGGGTGCTTCTCGCTGGGGGTCAGATGGCAGTTGCAATGGGTCATCTGGAGGCTGGCTCAGGCTGGCCGTCCCTGACGGCTCCCCCACACTCTGGAGCTCAGCAGGGCAGTGGCCCTGAGCACCTCCACACAGCACGCCCCAGCCTGGGGTCCCGGGGCACTCAGACTGTCCCGCGGACCCTCAACTGCCTTCTGTGGGTTACCCGAAAACCACTATAGCTGGGCAGGCCCGGGAGGTGGGGCCGCACCCCAGCCTCGCTTGGAGAAGCACGATTTCCCAGCGTGTTTTTAAACCGTCACAGGCGTGAACATGAGCTCCTGGAACAAGGACCAGCGAGGAGGCTCTGGGGTGGATGAGAGTGGATGGGAGAAGTCAGGGAGGCAGACAGGGAGTCCACGTCCCCAGCGCACCGTGGGCCACGGAGTGGGACCTTCTAAGCACAGTCCACAGCTGTGTCGCTGATCGACTGGAGGCGGCAGGGAGGCAGTGGGGACGAGCAAACAGGCTGGTGCTGTCTCTGGGACAGATGATGGGCGTGGACCAGGGCGGGGTGGTCTCAGGGTCCAGGCTGTATTTTGAAGGTAGAGGGGTCAGGGCAGCTCAGGGGAGGTATCTGGTGCCCAGGGTGGCAGAGTGGCTGGAGGGGAAGGATGAGAAGGCCCAAGGTCAGCTGGACATGCTGGTGACATGGCAGAGATCGGGGCCCAGTGTGGCCTGCACTGGGGGTGCCAGTCAGGCAGGGCTGGGCTCTGTGGTGCTGGTGGCCAGGTGGTGCTGGGAGACGCCGGCCAGGACAGGAGCAGCCACTAGGGGGCAGCAGAGGAGAAACTAAGGCAGACACTCGGTGGCTGGAAAGCGACATGCCTGTCAAGCAACAGAGCCCCAGGGCTGAGGCCCAGGGGGGTGCATTCTGATAACCTGGGTTTGGCTTGCACTACCTGCCTGCCTTTCTTTACTCCTTATGAGTTTTTAAATTTTACTTTATTCATGGATCAACATTCAAAAACACCAGTGTTTTTTATTGAGGTGAAATTCACATAACATAAAATCAATCACTTTAAAGTACACAATTCACTGGCATTTAGTACCCTGACAATGTTGAAAGCACCAAAGAGATTCACAAAGTCTTTTTCCCTCCCCGTCTCTCCCAGTTCCTTGGGAGTCCTTCAGAGATAGTTCACGCCCAGATCTCTATGTAAGTGTATATATATGTGTGTGTGTATGTATGTGTGTGTGTATATATGCATATATTACTTTCACTTTACAGCTGGGGAAACTGAGGCATGGAGAGGCTAAGTAACTTACCTAAGGACACACAGCAAGTGAGTGGTATAGCCAGGGTTTGAACCGACCAGTCTGCCGTATTTAACATCTGTGACAGCCTCAGCTTTTTAAATAGCTTGTACAATTTAAAAAAAATTAAACTGTTTCTTTTCGTAGATATACTTGGAGATTCATGTGAGGTGCAGTCATAAGAAATAATACAGAGAGACCCCGTGCGCCCTGTTCCCCCAATGGTAACATCTTGCAAAACCATAGTAAACCTCACAGCCAGGAGGACATTGGCATTGACACAGTCCACCCACCTTATTCAGTATACTGTTGAAAACAATTTTTAATTGGTTGCAAACATTCGAAAATCAGGAGATTTTACAAAAGCTGTTCGATTTCTGTCTTCTCTCGAGCCATCAGATGACAAGGCCTCCCCCGAAGCAAATGCTGAGAGGTTTCAGTACAGCCAGTTTGTTGAGGGCTGTCTGTTCTGGGAGCCGGGAGGGGGACCAGGAAGGGAAGGCAGCCAACCGAGGGTGCAACACCCACCGGGGGCAACTCAGTCCAGTCCTGATGGGGACTCTGGAGATGGAACAGAGCACTCCCCAAAGTTACTGCCCCTCCCACCCCCACAGGGGCCAGGCTGTGGGTATGTATCCACTGACCCCCATCTGTTGCTGGCTGAGGGCTGCTCCCGGGGCAGGTGGGGAGGGGCTGTTGATGCTCCAGCCCTCTGGCCGCCTCTGAGCCAGAGGAGTGGGCACTGGGTCACCAGAAGCAGTGCTCAGAGAGATGCGGGGGCTGGCCGCTGGCAGACAGGCGTGTGCAGTGCAGGCCCGAGGGGGGCGGTCAGTGCAGCAGGACTCCCGTTCCCAGCGCCCACAGCAGTACCTGGCGGGAAGGTGGTGGTCAGTGCTGGACAGATGGAGTGACTGGGCGAGTGCCAGAGGGCAAACACAGGGCACTCCACGTGCTCAGCCTTCACAGCAGTCTCCGGCCGAGAGGGGAAGAGGTGCCGGACCTCACACTCACTGTGCAGCGACAACAGGAGCAGCCGAGAGGGCGGCTAGAGCCAGACTTCTGGGTTCCGAGGGTTCAGATCCCAGCTCTGCCCGTGACTAGCTGTGTGACCTTGGGCAAGCCCTCCACCTCGCTTGACCTCAGTTTCCACAACCATAAAATGGGACAGTGAGCCCCACAGGGCCCACGAGAGGACCAAGTGAACTGGATCACGTGGCGTGCTCAGCAGAGTTAACACGGGGAAGGGGTGGCTGTTCTTCCCACCCCCGTGCGCAGGCCCTGTGCTGGCTGCTGACACAGCCCATCTGTGTCTAGGGCAGCCTGATGGGTTAATTACCACCCACGTGTGTAGACTGGGACAGGGCCCAAGGCCACAGGCTGATCCAGGAGCTGAGCTGGGTTCACACCCAGGTGTGTTGCTTCCCCAGGACGACCAGGATTTGACTGTGGTCACTTCCTGGCTGTGCCTCAGTTTCCCCATCTGGAGAACAGGGCTAATAAGTACTTTCTGGAGGAGTTGTTAATGGGATTGGGGATGAGGGCCACCTCCAGGTGGCCTTTCACAGCCAGCCTTGGGAAGGGGGTGGAGCAATGTGCCCCTCAGTGGGAGCCCAGGAGGGTACACCTGCTGCTGAGTGGGCTCCTGCCACACCTGTCACCCAGGCCCATGGGGGAGGGGCACTGCCTGCTTTCTGCATGGACGCCAAACTCTGTGCCAGGTTCAGTATCACATGGCTCCTCATCAAGACACAAACCCCAATCTCGCCTCCTGTGTAGCTCCCCCATAAAACTGCCAGATCAAACCCCAACATTAGAGCCCTACCAGCTCTCCAAAGTTGTCCTAGAAAACACAACCCCTCAGAGCCAACACCCCACTAATAGGACAAATGCACCTCCCCTGCATGAAGCCCGCTTCTCCCCAGAACAGTGCACCCCCAAGTCAACACCTCAGGCAGCCAGCCTAGGGGCCAGTGACCCTGTGACTTTCCACAGGCCCTGGGCCCAAAAAGGGGCTGGAGGAGGTGGCCCTGGGGCAGGAGGTCCCCACCCACCTGGACCTTGACTGCCCAGTCTCTTCCTAGCCTCCCCACGGAGCTGGCCTCTCAGTCTCAGCGGGACATGTCCAGCCTCCAGGCACTGTGCTCCGGCCTGCCCCTGCGGCCGCTCCCCGAGAACCGGGGCCGCTGGGCTGGGGTGCCGCATGCCCCCGTCAGGACCCCGGCCTCAGCCCTGTGGAGGGGCAGGTAAGAAGCTGGGCCCACTCCTGCGGGGACCTTTGTCCTCTGGGGCATCCAGCAGGCCTTCCGTCCCTCCTGCTCTGTCTGCGGGAAGAGGGAGAATCAACGCCCCACCCCGCCTCCAGGGGCTCCCGTGGTGGGGACCACGGTGTGCCAGACTCCACCACACCCGACATGCCTCATTCTCTCCCCAGTGGCCGCCCTTGGGTACGGACACCGTCCCCATTTACTGGTGAGGACCGAGGCTCGCGGTCTCCCCGCCAGTGAGCGGGGTACTGCAGCTGCCTCCCGTCGAGGAGCAGCGGGGCGCACGGAACGCCCGGGGCACAGCAGCGCCTCGTGCACCTTCCGGTGCCGGCCCGCCAGGACGGTGACTCCAGCCGTCTGGGGTCAGCCCCGGTGCTCGCGTGTCCCTCCCCGGTCGTCGAGGGCGTGTGCGGCGGCAGGGCACCTGGAGGGCTGCTGGCCAGCAGGGGCCGCCAGGAGTGAGTCACCGCCGAGTGCGCCCCCCACCGCAGCCAGAGGCGAACAGCGACACCTGGGAGACATGGAAGAGGCGGGTGACACGTGCAGAAGCAGCTCTCCCTCCTCCCCACTACGCATCCCCTGAATTTCAGGAACAGGGGGTCTGGGACTGTCCGCTGGGAGCCGCCACCAGAGGGGTGGGGCAAGGGGGGCGAGGGGAAGGGGCGAGGGAGGGGTGGGGGGAAGGGGGCGCGGGGGGGTGCCGGGGAGGGGGCGGGGTGCGGGGCAAGAGTAGGGGTGGGGTGCTGGGGTTGCCTGGCGCTCTGCCCCGCTTCCTTCGACCCTCCAGACCTCCAGCCCGGTTCAGCCTGGTCAAAGCAGTGGTTATGTTTCTCACCCTTGGTCACCTGCCTGCTCGGCACTAATGCCTTGCCCTCAGGCCCCGGGGTGGGAGAGCTCTGCCACCTGCACATCTCAGGTGACACCTTATGGCTGTGTGATCGTGTCTTGTGCTGGGAAGAGGGCACTGGGGAGCTGGGCCACCTCTCTTTGCCCCTGTATGTCACCACTTACTTGAAGGACACGAAGCCCTTGGAGTAGGGGAGACTTGCTGGTCTGGGGAGCTGGAGCTGTTGAAGGGGCTGAATCTCCCGTCGGGCGTGGCTCAGGCCGCCTTCAGCTGTGCCTGTGAAATAGCGAGATTAGAGAGATAGATACCTAGATCCGGTGATGTCTGCCCCCACCCCACCCGCCCTTCTGCTGGCACTTGGTCTTTGATCCCGGTTCCTGACACAGGGCTCCTAAATCCTTAGGAATCTCCTGGGTGATAGGAGTGTTTTTCTAAGGAGGCCACTCTTGGGCTCCTGGATGGGCGCTGGTCGCCAGAAAGACCAAGCCATGATCAGAAGTTTGGACGGGTCAACCCCACCCCCCATTCTCCAGAGGGGAGAGGGGCTGGAAATGGAGTTAATAATGGATGGTGCCTACCTGCTGAAGGCTGCGGTACCTGTGGGGTCGAGAGCTTCCGGGTTGCTGAGCGCCTGGAGGTGCTGGAAGGTGGAGAGCCAGAGGGGACATGGAAGCTCTGGAGGGGCCACCGCCCCAGCTGGGCAGAGCCTGAGCCACATTTTGGACCCAGGAAGTCTGGCTCCAGTTCAGGCCAGAGGTGGCCTAATGAAGGCTGGGCTAGAGGGGATGCAGGGACGGGGGTGATTGGGACAAGGCCAAGCCAATTGGATCATGGCCATCATTTTTGACAGAAAGAGTGACAGGCAAAAACTTCCAGGTGGGTGAGGTTTGCCCCACAAGCACGCAGCCAGGTTAGAATGAAAGTAAGGCATAGGATGAATTCTCACACACACACACACACACCTGTCTGTGAGCTAACAGAGTCACAGGCCGGTATCCTGTTAGGCGATCAGCCACCCTGCAGGAAATATTTGCTTGTGGCAGGAGAAGCATTATTCCTAAAACAGGATCCTGTCAGTGTCTGTATCAGTCTCCTAGGGCTGCTGTAACAAGTCACCACAAACGTAGTGGCTTTCAAACAGCATGCACGTACTCCCTTACAGTTCTGGGTGTCGGAATCTGAAATGGCTTTCACCGGGTCAAATGGAAGGATGTTGAAATCGTGCTTGTTTTTTTTTCTCTTGAGTTTCATGATTCTCGTTTTTTTGGCACAAATATTATGTATCAGATTGTCCTGCTTTATGTTTAAAAAGTTCATAATGTATTTTTAGTAGCATAAATATTTTATAAAGTGTCAAGTTAAAAAAATATGTGCAGCAGGGCTGCATTCCTTCTGGAGGCTCTGAGGGGAGGCTCCCTTTCCTTGCCTTTTCCAGCTTCTAGAATCCGCCTGCGTTCCTCGGCTCATGGCCTCTTCCTCCATCTTTAAAGCCAGCAGTGTAGCAAACTCAAATCTCTCTTTCTGATTCTGACCCTCCTGCTTCCCTCTTAGGAGGACTCTTACATAGGGCTGACCTGGATAATACGGGATAGTCTCCCCATCTCAAATTCCTTGACTTAATCACATCTGCGAAGTCTCCTTTGCCATGTATTGTAACATATTCATAGGTTCTGGGGAATAGGATAAAGATATCTTTGGGGGTTGGCCGCCCCCCATTATTCTGCCCACCACACCATCAGGTGCCCAGAATTCCCCAACCCAGTGGCTGAACACGAGACCTTTTATGAATCAGTCCTCTGGCCCTAAGGTTACAGGCCACTAAGCTTGTTAAGTTCTTATGCCTGTTAAGGCAATGTGTGTGTGTGTGGGGGGGGGGGTCTGTAGAATATTCTTGAGTATGTCTTTAATAAGTCTACTTTCTCCAATAAGAACCCACTTGTAACATGCATTATATGATTAACAGGCCACAATCTCACCAGTGAAAATCCGTCTCTGACATTCTGTGTGCTGCAAAGCAGACCCTCTGCAGACCAGACCCTCTGGTCTACACCAGACCCTCTGGTGTAGACTGAAATATGGAGAGCTGAAGGCTTGTGGTGGCATCCTGTGATTAGCATGCCAGCTGACCCCTGGGGTGTGGATTCCCACGTGGGGCTGCCTGTGTGTGCTGTGACATTGCAATAAGGAAGCTGCAAAGCTGGGGAGGGGGAGGAAGCAAGAACTACTCCCCGGGTTCTGGCTTGGAGGTCTTTAAAAGGTCAGGTGTGTAGAGGGCCAGGCACAGTCTGCTGGGCAGCGTGCATCATCTCATCTGATGCTTCCACCTCCTCAGCCAGGCAGGTGGTGCCGAGAGATGAGGGAGCTGAGGCAGAGGCGACCTGCCGAGCTCCCACAGCTAGTAGGTGCAGGGCCAGGGCGGACTCAGCTGTGCCTGCTGTAGTCTGCTCGTCAGGAAACCCTGACCCCTCCCCTCCACCTGGCCTGTCTTCGCCACGCCGCCACCTCTGCTGAGGTTCCCTGGGCTCACGGGGGCACCTGGGCCTCCCCGGCCACCACAGGCCTGCTGTGGGACCTTGGGCAGGTCACTCAGCCTGTCCTAGCACCATGTTTTCATCTTAAAGCTGAAAAGTGCCCCCAGACAGAGACTTGGAGTGCTGAATCCAGGCAACACGCCCAGCTGCTGCTGTTTCTATTTTTTCACTCAAGAAATAGTAATTGCTGCCTGTTATGTAACTCTGGATGTAGAGCATAAAGTTATTGAACAAAAATATTATAGAAGACAACATTCCTGAACTAAGTTAAAACATGAAGTTGCAGATAAAAAGATATTGTTTATCCTCAAAATAAAAAAAAAAAAAACCTTGATGTAGAATAGTTGAGTTTAAGACATGTCTAGGGTAAATTAGTGAATTTCAGGGCTAAAGAAAAATTCAGTGGTCATAAAGGGAAATCTTATCCAGGGGAAAATATGGCAAACAGAGCTTTTGTGCTGCGTTTAGGATTCTGGAACTTGCCAGAATCCCCTTTATGTTTATGGCACACGTCCATTCATTTTCGAACAGACTGAATTTCGTACAGCCTTTAAATACATTTCAAAGAGTGGCTGGCTGGGTCCATCCTATCAATGATACAATTTGAAAATCATTAATTTTGACAGGAGTCTTAGTTGTGATTTTTTTGTTATATACAATGTTGCAAAAGCATTTGACACCATTGAACCTGGGCCTTCCTCGTCTAGGGCTTTAGTAAAATACCGAGTTTAGCCCCAGTAAGGAAGGGGCATTGCTGTGAAAGTGGTGAGCACAGCAGTTTCAGACTGCAGCTGCCACCTCATAGCAGGTTGTGAGACTGGTTAGGGGGTTACAGTCACTATTTGTTAGAAAATGAAATAGAAGAAACTAGAATAGGGTAGAGTATATTATCACCCAGGTGGTAAGGTTAAGTCTTGTGTGGAGTGTGTGTGTGTAACATGTGTTGCTTTTGAAACTTTTCTTTAGTGTCCAGTTCACTGGCAAGCTCCCATTAGAAGCTGTGTTACTGACCAGGCTCGTTTTGCCCTCGCAGAGTATGCCAGTCACCGAGACGCGTTTGCTGTAGAGAAAGGGTTTATTCACAAGGCAGCCAAGCAAGGAGATGGGAGGACAAATCTCCAATCCACCTCCCCAAAAATGGGGATTAGGGCTATTTATGGGACAGAGGGTGAAGTAGTCTGAAGTGTGGGAGAGCTGACTGGAGGTGAGGAGAGGAGAGGTAACTGATGACCTGAGCAGGCACAGTCCAGTGTCACCTTTCCTCATGGGAGACATGTTCACAAAGTGGTGGTGTTATCATGGTCTGGGGGTGGAGTTTTTGGCCCCTGAGGTCAAAGGGTCATCTACCAGGCGTCTGCAGGTGCATTTGATGATTCCGTGGTCTTAACCGTCCTGAACTGGACAATGAGTCAAGGAGTCGACTCTCAGTTCCTGAAAAATGACTTAAGCCCCCGTTACCATGGAGACCCGAGCGTCAGAGATGTTGTCTACAGGGTGGCCTTTAGTAAGGCAAACAGACGGCTGACTGAGCTTAATCAAAGCGAGTTGGCCCCAGATTCAGCTATACGCCAGAACAAAAAACAACCTGTGTCAGGTGAAACGCACACAGACAGCAGCCAAAATCCCACATGCACAGGTGTGCACCTCACAGACCCGCCAGCAGAGGGGAGGGACTGTGACCTGGAGGGCTGCACTGTCCTGACTCTGACCAGCCTGAGCCCTGCTGCTCTTGAACTGCAATCCTCAGAGTTGTGCAGTGCGCCCCTTTTGTGTCGGCTTCCTTCACTGAACCTTAGGGCGGGAGATTCGTCCCTGCTGCTGCACAGAGCTGTGGATTCTTCATTCGCATTGCTGTCCTGCAGCAGTTCCCAAAGTGGGGTCCCCGGGCCAGCAGCATCAGCGTCACCTAGAGACATGTCAGAAATGCTAATCAGAGACTGCATGGTGGCCCAGCCTTGGGGCTGCACAGACAGTGATTCTGATGTCTGCTGGCATTGACAGCCTCCTGCCGGGGCATAGTCCTGGCCACTGTTCTGAAGGGAGACGCTCATATTCCTGATCAGTGTTTCCCAAGAGAGAAGGGATTTTGTGCTTTTATTCCATGTGAAAATTAAATGAGGGAACAGCTCTGCAAACCTTTTCCAGTTTCCCTAACTCCCTGAGCTGGTGTTTTCTGCATTGCCTGCCCTTGCCCTCTGCTCCCTCCTGCATTATCCCTCTCCTTCTCTCCCCTCCCACCCCACCCCGCCCCCGAGGTCCCAGTGACACCCTTGTCCTTCAGTCCTGGAGGCATGTCATAGCCCATGCCATGTTGGACCTCTGGGCGCACTGGACCGGCTGTCCTTCTCCTTGCCCTCTGCCCTCGGCCCCAGGGCACCCGTGCTCCTGGCTGGGCGCCCAGCTCCCGGTCTCCCTGGCTGTCACCTCTGCCCCTGCCCCAATGCTGGTGTCCTCAGGGCCCGGTCCTGGGCCTGAGGCTCTTCTCCTGTCACCTCCCTTCCTGTGTCCAAAGGCCACATGTCTTCTCCAAGTTTCACACCACATCTCCCCTCAATAGACGTATGTTGAACGAATGGGTGAATAAATTCGTCACACCCAGCTCATCTCCCCTCGACCCCAAAGTGGATTGTCCTCCAGGATCAGCTGGTTGAATAAATGGCCTCAACGTCCACCGAGACACCAGGTCGTCACCCTGGGCTCCTCCCCCACTCTGCCTGCTCCCACCCTCAGGCTCCAGTCTGGCTGTTGGAAGGAAGGGGGCTGTGAAGGGTCCATCAGGATTCTGGCCCTCCCTGAGCTTAGCCCGACGGATTGTAAGCAAGGAAAGAAACAAACCATAGAGTATCCAACAGTGTAACACTTGGGAAGGAAGCAAAGGTGGGGAGAGGGGCTGGGACTGAGAAGGCGAGGTCAAGGTGGGCCTCTGAGGAGGGGGCCTCTGGACTGAGACCTGCAGGTTCATTTGTTACAACTGTGTAACAACCGTGCTTAACCAGTGCATGTGTAGGAGGTAAGCAGACCAATACATAATGCATGCAAGGAACATACCATCACCTAACGCGTGCAAGGAATGTGCCATCACCTAATGCGTGCAAGGAACATGCCATCACATGATGCGTGCAGGGTAACTTTTGGACGCTTGGCACTGGAGCCTTTTGTAGGGGTTTTGCTGCAGGCATGCAAGTTTCTCTGCAAGACGGCAACATCTGCTAGATGGGGACATCAGCTTCTGAAAAACAGAACATTTAGTTTCTTCTCCTCTGGAAAACATTTGACAGACCATGTCAGTTATTGATCAGATTCTCAGTAACCCTTTCCTTGCCTGGTTCTTCCATCACAGAAGCAGAGGTTCTGAGTGGACCAGTGCCTTGCCTAAGTTATGGGATAGGCTTGGTGTTCGGACACAGACCTGTGAGAATCAGGATCCACCCTTGCTCCAGAAGGAGAAGGGTCTGGGGAATGTTGGGGGGACAGGGGCCGCAGAGAGAAGAGCAGTGAACTTGAAGTTTACAAGGAAGTAAGCACTCGAGAATCTCCTTACCCCAGCAGTCTCTGGGAAGGGTAAACTGAGGCAGCAGTCGAATGCTGCCTTTCCCCATCACACTGCCCAGATTCCCATGTTTGGTGGTTGTCAGGTGATGGGGACAGGCACTCTCATGCATTGCTACCCACAGTCACTCTGGAATTTGACGGTACCCATGAGTATTTGCAATGTTTGCACCTGCTGACCCAGCACTCCGCTTCCTGGCTTCTGTCCTGGGCGGCACGGCCCCGGGCCTGCTTGCTCGCTGCAGCCGTGTTCGAGTAGCAGAATTGGAGCCATCCCGATGATCAGGAGGGGAGATGAGAATGTTCTGTGGCTTCTGATACTGTATACGGTGGAGCCACGGAATGGAATGAGCAGGATCTGTGTGCTGGTGTGGAGAGAACCCCACAGGCATCGTGTTTAGGGGGAAAACAAGCTGCAGAAACAATACCTATGGAATGAGGCCATTTATGTGGAGAATACGAACAATGACAGCCCCTCACACAAAACAGTCCTCTAAACGCCATCGCAGAAGTCTAACTTCCACACAGTGTGGGGCACAAACCCGAGTGTGCGGCTCGGTGAGTTCTGGCAAATGTGCATAGCCCCGCCCCCCCTCCCGCAGCTCCCCCCTCCCACCAGCAGGTGGGCTCCCCAGCTGAAGGCCACTGAAGGTCATATGAATGGATCCTGCAGAATGCGCTCTTTCACGTCTGGCACCTTCGCTCAGCCACATGGCACACGGGAGGGCTTTGTGCTTCTTTGCTGGGTAACATTCCATCGTGTTCGCATGCTGCAATCAGTTTTCTCTCCTCCTGCTGAAGGGCATTTCAGCTGTTTCAGGGTTTGGCCACTGCAAATAAAGTTGCTGTGAACGATGGGGTGCGTGTCCTTACGTGGGCATAAGCATGGGAAGAGGAAGTGCAGGGTCAGGTCCCACTCAGCTTCCGTGGATACGGCTAAATACTCCCCACTGAGCTCCTACCAATTATGCTACAGGTTTTAAGAGAGCGAAACCTGTTTGCAGAAGGTCTGAGAGGCCAGGTGGACCAGAAATGTGGGACTGTAGCCTGTTCTATAATGTTTTTTAAGGAGACAAAGCCTTAAAGCCCCAGAGAATCTAGAGATGTTGGCCCTGCCATCACTGAGCTGTGGCACTAATGTCAGCACTGCTGGTTACGTGAGAAAAATAAAACTATTTGTGTCAGCTGCTGTAGTTCAGTTTTCTGTTACCTGAAGCCAAATGGGCTCCAAACAAGTACAGCTATGTGTGTCACCTTCCCTTACCCACTATGTCCCTGGAATGTAGCTGGGAACCAGTGAATGTGAATAAACAAATGCAGACTCCACCAACTCAGAAAGTCTCCAGTCGGGGGTGGGGGAAGTACAAAATGCATAAATGTATTAATGCATTTTGGGGTCATTAAAAATGAATTTTCAACCACTTAAAGTGGGAGAGGCTGTGCCTGGCCCTGGGCTCACCCCCCTGCTTGCCTTCTCTGTGGTCAGGTATGGCCAGATGACAGCAGGCAGTTATTGCTACATTGGTCCCCAAGGAATCATCCACGGCACAGTGGTGAGAGACGGGGGCCACGCCTGGCCACGGTGCAGGGAGGTGGACGTGCTGTGGACATGCTGGGAGGGGACAGTGAGCACCCGACTCCTCTCCCTGCAGCTCACCGTGTTGAATGCCGGGCGTCGGTACCTGGGCATCGAGGACCTGGCTGGGAAGGTCTTTGTCACCTCTGGGCTGGGCGGAATGAGCGGGGGTCAGGCCAAGACCGCAGTCATCGTGGGGTGCATCGGTGTGATAGTGGAGGTGAGCCCGGTAGGAGCACCTCCCTCCTTCCTTGTTCCAGAGCCACTCACACTTGCAGCCCCCTCTTCTCGCGCCCCCTCCCGCGCCCCCTCCTCAAAGCCTCCCGGGCTGGATTCCTGCGCCTCCTGCCTGCACAGTGCCCACCCCCTTCCACGGTCACTGCCCGCTGATGCTCCCGTGAGACTGACCTTCCCTTACCCACCACGTTCCTGGAATGTGAATGTTTGTGAATAAACGAATGCAGACTCCCCCAACTCAGACGGTCCCCAGTCGGGGGTGGGGGAAGCACATGGGTCGCCACTGTCGAGGTGAGGGCAGGCAGCCTTCCCTCGGTGGCTCTCACAGCTTTCTTTGGTAGTGCCAAGGAGAGGAGGGCAAGCAGGAAGAGGCGGTGAGTGGCTCTGAGGAAAGCCTTGGTGATACACACGGGGGTGATTTGCACTTAGTTGACACTAAACCTGTGACACACATAGCTGTACTTGTTTGGAGCCCATTTGACTTCAGGTAACAGAAAACTGAACTACAGCAGCTGACACAAATAGTTTTATTTTTCTCATGTAACCAGCAGTGCTGACATTAGTGCCACAGCTCAGTGATGTCAGAGCCAACATCTCTAGATTCTCTGGGGCTTCCCTCCTGGATACAGAATGGCTGCTTCAGCCCCAGCCATCCCATCTATATTCAAGGCAGGAAGAAGGGAGAAAGGGAAGTGCCAGCTATGGCTGACTCTATTTTAGCTGGAAAGTAATGTCTTAGAAATTCCTTCTCTTATGTCCTTGGTCGGTATTGGATAAATGATGTTCTTATCTACAAGGGGGGCTGGAAACAGTGGAAAGGATAGTTGTGATTAGCTTGGACGTGGTTCGTCTCCTGGGGCTGAGCACAGTGTCACCCTGAGCAAAATCCGAGTTCTGCTGATAAGGAAGGTGCTGACACAGAAGTGTTACAGAAGTGGATGGTCTACCTGGGTGGTGGCACCTGCCTAGGGGAGGGTGACACGCTCGGGTGATTTGTCACTGGGTGGCCCTGTGTCTCACAGTTCCAGGTGGATAAAAGCCCTCATGAAATGCCACAAGCAAGGCTGACTGATGGAAGTGACTGACAGCTTGGACCACTGCATCGAAAGACTCAGGTCCCATGACCGACTCGTGAGCATTGGAAGTGGGGAGACCATGAGAAGGGCCTGGAGACTGAGCCGCCTTGTGTGGCCTGTTCAACGCCTGACACCTGGCCACTGGTAGTGCGTGCTCGCCTCGGCTGCTGGGGGAACGTGAGCCTTCGAGAGGTGGAGCTTTCCCTCGGGGGACCCATCGGGGGTGTCTGTGCCGTGTCCGAGGCAGATTTCCCTCCTGTTTGATGTCTCCTGAGGCATGTTAGTGGGAATGGGGGAGGACTGCCCGGGGAGCTGCTGCCCAGATGCCGTTTGTGAAGTGTCCTGTCAGCTCTTTTGCTTTGCAGACCCGAGCCCCGTTAGGGATGACACATCCGCACAGTGGCTCTCCCCCATGGCTTCAGTTAGAAACCCCAGGGGCTTATGGGGCTTGTATGAAAATGTTCAAATGCACACAGAAGATTGGATAATATTTTGACATAGATTTTTCTAAAATATCAGTTTGACCACATTGCACCCCTGTTTAAAACTCTCAGCTAACTCTCCGTTAATTATAGGAGAAATTCCAAACTCTTAGCTTGGCATTGGACACACTTGCCTCATCTGGCTCCTATCGCTGTTAATGCTGTTTAGCATCCTGAATGCACACACACACTTGCACACTGTCACACACACATGCACACACAATACACATTTGCACACCCTTGTACATATACCCACTTTCCCACATGTGCACACACACTCACATAGACACATGCAGACATACACTCATGTGTGGACGCACACACACTTCTAAACACTCTGACATTTTTGTCATCTCTAAATATCCCTCTTCCATCTGCCTTCTCCCTCTTGTCACTCACAAAAAGTTTGGGCCAGCTTAATTCCTACTCTCTCTCTCTCTCCCCCTCCCCTCTCTCTCTCTCTCACACATGCACACACACACACCACAATCAGTTCGGATCAGTTTAACAGACTGCCGTAAGCGGCCTGTCTCACCGTATTTCTGCTCCCTGAGCTGCGGAAGACACAGATGGGAATGGAGGGAGCCTCCGGGGCTCCCATCCCCGTGCCGGTCCTGGAGCTGGGATGCAGTCCTCCTCCAGCCCGGCTCCATTTGGGGCCTCCCTGCCCCGGGACTAGGGGCCTTTTCCTGCCTCATTGTCCTTGTGCTCTTGGGGGAGAGGAGCGCGTCCGGCTCCTGCCGGCATCTCTCTGCCACGCACGGGCTTCAGTCACTCTGCCTCTTTAAGCAGGTGCTGTGCCACCTCACTTATTATTGCTTTTTGACGCCTCTAATATCTGTGAGGGCTGTATGTGCTCAAATCTTCTCTTCCCCAAAATATGCTTTCATCTTTCTGTCCTTTTATTTTTCCAAGTAATGTTTGGAATCATCTTTGGTGACATCTACAGTTTGAAGATCACCTGCAGTGGGTTCTAGAATGATCTGTCTTAGAGTTCTAATAGCAATAGCCCTAATTCTGCGAGTCTCCTCAGGAAGGGTTGTCGCCATTGTTAGGTCAGTCAGGGCTGTTGGGTCTGTCTCCCGGACAGTTCTGGGTCCTTGGATGACAGGCCTCATAGGTGCCTGCGCCTCTGGCCTGCACTCCACTTGCACACAGGACTTTTCAGGGCCCCTGGGTCTCCTGCGTTCTAGCCAACTTGGTGCCCCTGTGTGTTGGGGGGTGGCTGTGGGCAGGTGTGATGGGAACATCTGTCCTGCTCTGTGCCCTTCTAGGGAAGCAAGGAGAAAGAAGGGGGTGCTCAGCCTTGGTTACCACGGCAACGTGGTGGATCTTTGGTAAGTGGGGGGATGGGAATGGGCAGCCTTGGGGACTCCAGGTGAACCTCCCCCTCCAGCCAAGGTCCTGAGGGTGGCCAGGTCCTCCCGGGAAGCAAAGATTCAAGTGTCAGGTCACAGCAGCTTCTCTGCCCACCCGGCAGTCTTCCTGCCAGAGTTCTTTCCGGTGGGGGATGCAGGATCAGCCTCGGTCCCGGGCTGCGGGTCTTGTGGGCTGCAAAACGTGCTGCATCCTCTCCTGGCTGGGCCCTGAACTCGGACCCCAGATGGTGCCGCCCCTGCCCCAAGCAGGTGCCACCCTGCACTGACCACCCACCCCACATCTTCCCCAGGGAGCGCCTGGTCCACGAATTGGACACGACAGGACAGCTCTTAGTGGATTGGGGTCACATCAGACATCCTGCCACAACCCGTTCAGTGGTGGCTACTACCCTGTGCAGCTGGGCTTCACAGAGGCCCAGAGCCTCATGGCCTCCAACCCGGCTGCATTCAAGGCCCTGGTCCAGGAAAGGTGATGCAGGTCCCTGGGCTGCTTAGGACATTGGGGTGTGGTGGGGGGAGGCACCACAGCCAGCAGGAGCTTTTGGACTGGGCAGTTCTGGCCTTCTGGTTCTCCAGCAGCCAGCTGTGTGGTCTTGGGCAAGATCCTCAACCTCTCTGACCCTCTGCCTCCTCCTCTGTCAGACGAGGTGGAAGTCAGCAGAGCTGGCTGAGCTCCATGAGGTGGGGCTTGGGGATGACAGAGATTGGAGGATGGCCAGCTTTCAGAGCCTCACTGGTGGCAGGGCTGACCGCTGACCACCAGTCTGTTGCAGCCTGAGGAGGCAAGTCGCGGCCATCAACAGGCTAGCCGAGGAGAACTTCTTCTTTTGGGACTATGGCAACGCCTTCCTCTTGGAGGCCCAGAGAGCAGGTGAGAGGAGAAGGGAGGCTGGGTGAGGGGGCCCCACCTCCCCAGGCTGGGCGGGGCTGAGGCGCTGGCACTGGGCAAGCTGCCCTCTCTCCACCCAGGGGTGGCCTGATGGGTGCCCAGGGCAGGCGGGGCCACGCATGCAGGTTTCACCGTGCCCTGCCCAGGCCTTCTGAAAGCTGGCCCTGCCAGGTCCTTGGCCTCACTGGGCCTCAGTTTCTCCATTTGCTTTAAGAACCACGTAAAGTGCCATAGGGAGAGCAGGTACAATGCTCGGGTATGAGCAAAAAATGTGCAAAAAAAATGCATCTTTACTCTTCCATGAAGGAAACTTCTTTCTGTAAAACAGGTGAGTCATTCGTGGAGCGTAAAGTTCAAAGGGTACAAAGGACACACGGTGGGGAGTCTCCCTCCCGGCCCCGTGTCCAGCACCAGCTCCCTCCTGGAGTCTGCAGGCCCTGGTGCACCTGTCTGGACACGATGCGGATACACGGGCGAACGTGGATGCACCCCGCCGCGGTGCGCATGGCCGGCGGCACGCCCCTGACTTTCTGTCTTCTTCCTTTGGCTAAACAGGGACCGTGCTGCTTCCCTGCTGGGACGGGCTGCCGCCGCAGCCTTTCCCTGGGCCTGTGCTGAATTGCCATCTGGACGGTGGGGTGTGTCCTCACCTGGGGTGGGCCCGCCAGCCCTCGCCCCCTGCAGGTGATTCTGGGGGGGCTCTGTCCACAGGAGCCGACGTGGAGAAGGAAGGCGCCCATAAGACAGAGTTCCGCTACCCCTCGTACATCCAGCACATTATGGGGTAGGTGATGGTGTCCCTTTCACCGTCGGGGTCCTGGACATTCAGGTCGGAAAAGCCTCCTCCTCTGGCCACCAGTGGGGTCATGCAGTGAGACCTTTGCTCAGCTCTGGAGTGGCCACCACACCGGGTCCCAGGACATCTGCCACAAAATGCAGGTGAAGGGGACTGAAACCCTGAGCGACCTTGTGCAGCCCCAGTGAGAGAACAAGGAGGCTGCGGGGCCAGCAGTGAGGTCACTTCCTGGTGAGCATCCCAACTTCCATGTCCCCTGAGTGCTGCATCCAAGGAACTGCCCATCCACGGCGATGGCCACAGGCCCCGAGGGGCAGCTGACGGCTTGATCCATGAAGGCCAACACCTGCTGTTCCCTGAAGCCCGTGTGCCTGCCTGGCCTTGTGGGGCAGTCTGAGGAGGCCAGCAGCCCAGGACAAGGAGGGAGGAGCGGGAGGTCCCAGAGGGAGATGGGCTGGGGGTGGAGGCTTCGAGGCCCAGCCGGCAAGTCGGGGCTTAAGCAGCACAGAGGCCGGGGAGGGGAGGCCTCGTGATGCTTTTAGAAGATGGGCCAGCCCTCGTGTGCACAGACAGAACCAGAGAGGGGGAGGTGAGACGGAAACGGCTCCTGCTCAGGTTCGATGTGGTGGAGGGCGGAGCAGGAGTGGGCTGGGCCACCGGCCACAGGCGTGGGGCAGCTGGGGCTGGGAGGGAGGCAGGAGAGTAGCCTACGAGGGGCTGGTGAGCATGGGAGGCCGGGACGCCCAGGCTGCTGCACCCTCTGCTGGAGGTCACCTGGGAGGGTCAGGTGACCAGGGACAGTCAGGTCACCTAAGACAAATGGGACCAAGGCTCCACTGTCACTGTTTCTCCCCTATTTAGTTTTACTTGACTGGTTTTTAGGTTGTCTGTAACAGCAGTTTAAGGAAATTTCTGCTGGTCTGTGTCCCAGCGACCTGGGACATAGAGATGATGCAGCTCTGAGAGGGGGCAGAGAGCTAGAGGGGGGAGAACACTGAGGGGACTGAGGTCAGGAAGGGGGCTGAAGGGAGGGAGAGGGCTGGAGGGGCAGGCCAATTAGTGGCATAGGGGCCTCCAGCAACAACTCTAAACGCTGAAGCCCCCACTTCACTGCACATGCCCACACCCCACGCCCCCCGACACACACCCCACCCGCAGAGCCTTCACCCCTCCCGGTTCTGCAGCATCTGCTGGCCTCCCCTCCTTGGATCATGGTGACCTCGGCACCAGCCAGTGGGTGCAGCCAGCTTGGGAAGCCCCAAGGTGACGAGGCATTTTGTCCTTGCAGGGAAATATTCTCCCAGGGATTCGGGCCTTTCCACTGGGTATGCACATCAGGGGATCCCTAGGACCTGGCGGTCACAGATCAGCTGGCCACGTCTGTGCTGGAGGAGGCCATTGCTGGCAGAGGTGAGGCCGTCGGGTTGAAGATGCTCTCTGCAGCCCTTGACGCAACATGGTCCATCCTTGCTCCCCACCCCTGACTTCTCTGCTCGTCCCCTGCCTGGCCTGTGGGCACAGGAGGAGGTGGCTCAGGGTTGTGCCTGTCAACAGTGCTTCTGGGTCTTTGCAGCTGCTTTCTGTGCCCCATCGGTGCCGTGACCATCCACATCCAGCAGGGCCACTCCGCTTTCTTCCTGTTGGCGCATGCCCAGTCGGTCTCTGGTTTCTCCGGTAGAGAGCACTGGTTCTGCCTTCCACGTGGATGGGCGTGGTGGTCCCACATCTACCTGCCCCCGCCCCTGGTTTAACTGAAGTCCACTCTCTTGTAGTGGATTCAACGTGTCTTTTTTCACGTGGGAGGACAGGCAGTTATTGTATGGAACTTCCTCGGGGGTCAGAGCCCCTGCCGCCTCTCTCTGCAGCTTTCCTGGAGGTCCAGGTGGCTTCTCCCCTGGTCTCTGTGTGGGCGGTCAGCCTTTGCTGCTTGTTTTATTTATTTATTAAATTATTTTATTTTATTTTTTTGTGAGGAAAATTGGCCCTGAGCTAATATCTGTTGCCAATCTTCCTCTTTTTTTGCTGAGGAAGGTTGGCCCTGAGCTAACATCTGTGCCCATCTTCCTCTATTTTGTATGTGGGATGCTGCCACAGCATGGCTTGATGAGCAGTGCATAGGTCTGTGCCCAGGATTCAAACCTGCAAACCCCAGGCCACTGAAGTGGTACACGCTAACTTAGCCACTATGCCACCGGGCTGGCCCCTTCGCTGCTTGTTTTAAATCCCCAGGGACTGTTTTCACATCCAGGCTCCGTGGGCTGGGGTGGGGGTCAGGGCTGCAGAGCCAGACTGAGGGTGGGTGAGGCCCCCATGTGGGAGGAGCCGGTGGGGGAGGCCTCCGGGGAGGAGGGAAGCAGGCCGGCTCCTGGAAATCTGGTCAGAGGCCTCCTGAGGCTTCCTGGTGTTAGAACAGCAGCGCAGCCCAGGGCAGGCAGGCGGCAGGCAGGTGTTCAACAACCCGCCCTCCGGGAAGATGCTCAGCTGCTGATGGCTGTGGTGTACGTTCTCCCGGGGCGGCTGGTTGCTGAGGCTCCCCCGGAGCAGCAGTGTTTCCACAGGCGGTAACGGCGAGAGCACAGACAAGTACGACTTGTGAGCACTCCCTTCGTTTTGATAGAGATTTTTAAAAGTGTCAGTTTGTTTAATTGGAGTTTTAACCACTGGCTCACACAGTTCCTGAAGATTTCACGGCCTGCTCTCACGAGCTGGTCGCAGCAGCTCCCGAGCACCACAGCCACCGCCCTCCTCCGCCTGCCCTCCATTCTTCAGCTGACCGGCTGTCTCACTGGCCTGGGCCAGGCTGCTTCCCACCTCAGGGCCTGTGCACTTACCATTCCCTCTGCCTTGAACACTGTTCCCTCAGATCTTCATGTAGCTTCATGTAGATTCATGTACTTCCTCCTTAGCATTTAGGTTGCAGCTTGACTGTCACCTCCTCAGACAGGCCTTTGGTCCCCTGACCCTCCACCCTAGTAGCAACCTCACCACAGTCTTATTTTCTTCATGACCCACGGTGGTCTTTGTTCCCAGGGCCTGGCATACAGTAGGCACTCAGTAGATGTTTGTTGAGGGAATGAATATATCAGTCAGTGGGCTGCACACATCTGTGCATTAATTCACATGACTGCTGCCATTGCGGCTTCCCAAAGTCGAATGGCCTGGTGTGCTGCTGGGGATGGGGGCTCCCTGACCCCGTGTCCGGGCTCCAATGACAGGTGCAGAACAGGTGCCTGTGCTGAGCAGCCTGTGAGAGGGAGGGTCTGCACCCACCACGGGGCAGCGGCCCCCTGTGCCCGTGACCCCCCTCCCCCTCTCTCCCTGCAGTGAATCCAGCTGTGAAGCTGCAGTATGCGGACAACATCCACTGGATCCAGGGGGTGGCCAAGCACCGGCTGGTGAGGGCTCAGCCCGGAAGGTGGGGCTGGGCCACTGGAGAGGGTACTGACACACCCCGTGAGGCTGCGTAGGTGGCAGCCCCTTCAGCCTCGTAGGAGGCAGCAGTGGCCACCTTGCCCATGGGGCCGCTGGACAGAGAAGTCTTTCAGAAGGTGGCCTGGGGCTCTGGAGCAGCAGCCAGGGTCAGCCAGGTCATTCTTCACCCTGTTACTCCACAAACAGCTCTTGAGAGAGAGATGGCCCCTGCAAGGCCCTGAAGCCAGGCCTCCTGGTCTCTCGGCTGTGTGACCTGGGGTGAGTGGCTCAGCCTCTCTGAGCTCCCACCCATCTGCACAGTGAGATGCTGGTGATGGTATGTGCACCCTGGTTGGGGGGCGTGCTGGAAGCAGCCCTCTGTGGCAGTTTGTGCGTGAGGCACAGCCGGGACCAGGGTTGAGCTGACGGGCGCACCTGCTGCCTCATTTCTGTGGCTGCGATTGCACGCGTGAACCAGGGCGAGGCAGAGTGGAGGCTGCTGGATACAGACCAGGCAGAAAGGTGTCTCTGAAGAGCTGACTTGTGAGTTCAGGTCTAAATGCCGGGGGTTGGGGAGTGGGGGAGCAGCCCTGTGACCGGCACAGGAAGCTGAGGGACCAGCCAACTCAGCTCTGAGGTGGCAGCAGGCTTGCTGTGCCAGGGGCAAAATGAGACATGGGCATTTGGCTCACACACCTTTGGCCACAGACCCCGATGGCCAGACGCTGCCACCACATCTGGACTAGTGGGTCCTTGGCCTGGGGGCCAGGAGGGGACTGCCTTGAGCACTGCCCCCATTTCCTGGGCTTCCGTGGTCCAGCAGCATCTGCCCAAACTGCCGCCTCCTTCCTGCCCCCTAGTTGGCACACGTTTCAGCCACAAAACCCCTTGTGCCAACAGAGGTCTCTGTGACCAGCTGAATCTGGGACACCCAAGGCTGACAGCCATCAGACTTGAGCGCCTGGGGCCCCGGGAGGAGGGGCAGGAGGTGGAGGTGGGCAGGGCTAGTCCAGCACGGGGCCTGGAGCAGGGAGCAGGACCCGGCCTGCAGGCAGGGCACCGGCAGACCGTGAAGGGCCGGCGGGAGGTCGTGCGGTTGGGGCTCGTGGAGTGGCCAGCTGGACGCGGCTACAAGGGCCACAGGCAGGACTCTGTTTTTTTGTGTTTGAGTTAATTTGTTCAAGGATTGTGTTCTCCTACTTATTTCATGTTGCTCTTTCTGTTGTGAAAGATGGTGATTGCAGGTCATCCTTTTTAAAAATTTTAGTTGAGTTTCTTTTAATGTACGCTGTCGACAAGGCTGGCCATCCTCTGTCAGTTCCTCCTCAGTTTTCTTTTTCTGGATGGAAGAAATCTGAAAATAGTGCTGGTTATAGTATGGTTTTTCCAGAGGACTTGAGGCGGCTGGCCTGAGGACAGGAAGGCTGTTGGACAGAAAGCCACGAGGAAGGAAGCAGCAGCCCGGCTGACTGCCTGCGGAGGGCGGACACTGAGCCCTCGTGTCGGGCGCACGGTCAGGCGCAAGGCCAGCTCCGTCGCGGCTCCTGCACGAGCTGCTGGAGCTGAGGGAAACACCTGCATCGTGTTTGGAGAATCCAGGGTTTCTCGGCCTCAGCACTACTCACATTTGGGACCAATAATTCCTTTCTTTTTTCCCAAATGTGGTAAAGTTACATTAACATAAAATTTACCACTTTAACCATTTTTAAGGTACAACTCAGTGGCATTAAGTACATTCACATTGTTGTGCAGCCCTCCCCACCGTCCGTCTCCAGAACTTTTTCATCTTCCCAAACTGAAACTCTGTCCCCATTAAACATGCCTCCCATCCCCCTCCCCCAACCCCTGGCACCCACCATTCTACTTTCTGTCTCTGAATCTGACTCCTCTAGGGACCTCATATAAGTGGAATCATACAGTATTTGTCCTTTTGTGACTGGCTTATTTCACTTGGCATAGTGTCCTCAGGGTTCACCCATGTTGTCATGTGTCAGAATTTCCTTCCTTTTTAAAGCTGAATAATGTTCCCTTGTGTGGATGGACCACATTGTTTTTCTGCTCCCCCACTGATGGACACTTGGGTGGTTTCCACCTGTTGGCCACCGTAAATAATGCTGCTGTGGACGTGGGTGTCCAGATATCTCATCAGGTCCCTGGAGGCTGGATGATTGTTTGTCATGGGGGCCATTGTGGGACATTTAGCAGCGTCCCTATCCATGCCAGCAGCACCCCAAAACGTCTCCAGTCATTGCCAGATGTCGTCCTGGTTGAGAACCATTGTGCTCAACAACGGGTCCTCTTCACTTGCTGAGGCCTCTCTTTCCGGGGAGCTGCGCCTTACCCTGCAGAGGAGCTGTGTCCTGGTGGTGGAGTGCATAGGTGCTCAGCCCCGCCACCTACTGGCTGGGTGACTGTGGGCCTGTTGCTCAGCCTCTCTGGGCCCATTTCCTCATCTGCAAAGTGGAGCCTACCACGAGGACAGTAGTGTCTTCCTCGTAAAGCTCGTGTGTAAAGTTCCTGGAGCTGTGCCAGGCGCAGTCAGAACTGCGTTCGTGGTGTTAACGTTATTACTGGAAGGACTGAAGCAGGGGTATTGCTCACGACAGGATGTTGAGTCGGGGTCTCAGAGGCCCCTCCAGGGGTTGACCCTTGAGGTGATGGACCACAGGGGGACGTCTGGGGCCCAGACTGCGTGTGGACGTGCAGGCAATGGCATGGCTGCCTGCTGGGCTGGACATGAGGGCTCGCCTCAGGCCCATGGAGTTTAGAGCCGCCAGGCACCTGGGGGTCCTCCAGGACCTTCCTCGAGGTGACCATCTGGCTGCCGGTGGGACGTGTCAACCAAGTCTACCCCCACATATCGCAGGTCACTGAGGCGCCTCTTCTCTCCCTTCTCTCCGCAGATGGTGGGCTCCCAGGCGAGGATCCTGTACTCCAACCAGAAAGGCCGAGTGGCCATTGCTGTGGCCTTTAACCAAGCCATCGCCCGTGGGAAGATCAAGGTGACATGTCCTGTGCTGCTGGTGGGAGGCCTCCCGTAGGCTCCTTCCCATCAGCGCCAGCCCTGCCCTGGGGCCCCCAGCTCTGGGGGTGTGTCAGGTGGGGGGGCGGGTGACTGGGGGTCAGGAGTGATGAGGCCTGTCCTCAGACCCAGTCTCTGACACTGTTCCCTGCTGTGTGATCTTGGGTGAGTCAGGTACCCTCTCTGAGCCTCAGTTTCCCTCTTCTGTGAAAGGAGAATAATGTTAACCTCAGAGCATAGGTGTGAGGATGAAATGAGTCAGCTTCCACACAAGTATTTCATACATCTTTGCTGAATTATCTTTTTCAATCATGATAAGCTTCCCCGGCTTTTCTCCATTTTTCTCCTCGTCAGCCTGGCCCACCTTGGGGGACATGCAGCTCTGGGGACACTTGTTCAGAGGGCCTCTCGCTCCTCTGGGTTGTGGGCTCCTGCCTCAGAGTTCTTGTTGGCACCCTCTGTTTGCAAGGACCGGGAGTACTGATGATCGGATGTGAGAAGGAGGTCAAGACGGGTGACTGTGAAGCCCGTCCCTGGGGCCGCGGGTGGCACTGGCAGCAAGGACAGCAGCCCCAGCCTTTCTCAGGGAGCACCATTGAGCGCACTGCTGCCCAGCGCTTCCCGAAAGCCGGCCGTGCTTATGTGGACGTCCTTCCAGGCAGGCTCACGTCCCGGCTGCCGTTGGCTGGTGGGCACAGAGTGCTGGGTGTTTCAGTCATTCATTCATTCGGCAGTGCTTGACTGAGTGCTGCCTCTGTGCCAGGCTTGTTCTAAACACCAGGGACGATGTGGCAGAGAACAAGAGGGACAGGGACCCTGCCTCATCGTATCTGCTAGTCGTGAAGGGAAACATGATGCACAGCTGCAGGCATAAATTCAGAGTTTCAGGTGGTGACGGACACAGTGAAGGAAGTGAATTGAGGTGACAAGGCGGGGGTGATGGGGTGAGGGTGAGGGGAGACTTTCAATGAGGTGCTCAGGATAGGCCTTTCTGAGCTGCTGATGTAGAGCTGAGGCCTGAATATGCAGAAGGTGCCAGAATCCCTGGGTGCAGGTGGTTCCAGGGCAAAGGTGAAGAGATGGGAGCAGACCTGGCCTCTTCAAGGAAAGGAGAGGAGGACCTCTTACTTTAGACCAGTGGTGAGGTCCCCTTTCAGCGGGATACCTCCTCCTGGGTGGGGAGCCTATGAAATTCCAGGACCACCGAGGAGGCCTGGGAACCCCAACACCCGATGGTGTCACAGACTCAGGGGCCAGGCTGCCTGAGGAGAGAGCCCAGATGCTGATATACTGTGTGTGGGTTTAAATCCCAGCCTGTCCACTTACCAGCTCTGTGACATTGGGCAAGTTTCTTAGCCTCTCTGTGCCTCAGTTTTCCTTTCTATAAAATGGGCATGGTGACAGTCCTCTGGAGAGAGTTGTTGAGAAGCCTTAGTGAGCTAACACATGCACAGCACGTGGGTGCTCCCGGGCATACAGAAAGCATCAACATCAGCAGAATCTCTTCGTAGCTATAGGAAGGCATCAGAAACATCTGTGCTTCCTCTTGCTAAAGAAGGTCTGTTTTCCAGGGGAAGGGCTTCTGATGTGGCCTGACCCTTGACCTCTGCCCTCCACCGGGCAGCCCTGGTGGACACTGCTGGCTGATATCTCATACCCTTCCACGCTGCAGGCACCAGTGGTCCTGAGCTGAGACCACCATGACCTGAGCAGTGCAGACAGCCCCTTCAGGGAGACCTCCAATGTTTACAATGACTCTGCCTTCTGTAAGACAAAAAATTAAGGAGAAGAAAAATTTTTTAATGTTGGATTTGGATTTTATTTAAAAGTCAACTGATTCAGTCAGTCAGTCACAATGTTGCAAAAATTGTGCTGGCATCTGAGAGACGTAGCATAGGGTGACCAGCCCAGGGCAGCTGGGGTTCTGGGACATGGAACTGCTTGTTCTAAAACAGGGCCAGTGCCAGCCAAACGGGGACAGTTGGGTGCCCCAGGCTTGGGTGTGCTTCTGGCCCTGTCACTTGCTGGGTGGTCTTCAGCAAGGTGCTTAAAGTCTCTGAACCCCAATTTCCTCACCAGTAAAATGGAAATAATAGTACCTGCCCAAAGGGTTGTTGTGAGGAATGAAATGAATTCACACACGTGAAGCATCACACCAGTGTCCCGCAGCCAGAGTTCAGTGAGGGTCAGCTGCTGCTGCTGCTGCTGCTGCTTCTCCAACACTCTGCAGGCGGACCCCAGAGAAAGTGCGGGTTTGGTTCCTGATCACCACAATAAAGCAAGTCACACAACTGTTTTGGTTTTCCAGTGCACATGAAAGTTGTGTTTACACTATAGTGTATTAACTATGCAATAGCGTTATGTCTGAAAAAACAATGTACATACCTTTATTAAAACACTTTATTGCTAAAAAATGCTAACCATCATCTGAGCCTTCAGCGAGTCGTAATCTTTTTGCTGGTGGAGGGTCTCGCCTCGATGTCGATGGCTGCTGACTGATCAGGGTGGTGGTTGCTGGAGGTTGGGGTGGCTCTGGCGATTTCTTAAAATAAGACAAGTTTCCCTCATCGATTGACTCTTCCTTTCAAGAACAACTTCTCTGTGGCATGCGATGCTGTTTGACAACATTTTACCCACAGTAGAACTTCTTTCAAAATTGGAATCAATCCTCTCAAACCCTGTTGCTGCTTTAGCGACCAAGTTTATGTAATATTCTAAGTCCTTTGTAGTCATTTCATCAGTCTTCACCAGGAGCAGATTCCATCTCAAGAAACCCCTTTCTTTGCTCATCCGTAAGAAGCACCTCCTCATCACGACAGTTTTCTCAAGAGGCTGCAGCAGTTCAGTCACGTCTTCAGGCTCCTCTTCTAGTTCTAGTTCTCGCCGTCTCCACCACGTCTGCAGTTACTTCCTCCACGGAAGTCTTGAACCCTCAGAGTCATCCGTGAGGGCTGGAATCAACTTCCTCCAAACTCCTGTTAATGCTGATATTTTGACCTCTTCCCATGAATCACAAATGTTCTCAATGGCATCTAGAATGGTGAATCCTTTCCAGAAGCTTTTCCATTTACTTTGGCCAGATCCATCAGAGGAATCACTATCTAAGGCACTATCTATGGCCTTACAAATGTATTTCTTAAATAATAAGACTTGAAAGTCAAAATTACTCCTTGCTCCACGGGCTGCAGAATGGGTGTTGTGTTAGCAGGCATGAAAACAACATTAATCTGGTTGCACATCTCCATCAGAGCTCTTGGGTGACCAAGTGCACGGTCAGTGACAGTAACATTTTGAAAGGGATCTTTTTTTTCTGAGCAGTAGGTCTCAACAGTGGGCTTAAAATATTCAGTAACCCATGGTATAAAGAGATGTGCTGTCATCCAGGCTTTGTTGTTCCATTTATAGTGAACAGACAGGGTAGATTTAGCATAATTATTAAGGGCCCTGGGATTTTTGGAATGGTAAATGAGCATTCTAGCCAGCCCTGGTCATCTAATGGTTAAGATTTGGCACTGTCACCGACATGGCCTGGGTTTGTTTCCCAGTCAGGGAACCACACCACCCATCTGTCAGCTGTCATACTATGGCAGCAGCATGTTGCTGTGATGCTGAAAGCTGTACCACTGGTATTTCAAGGCAGGGTCACCCATGGTGGACAGGTTTCAGTGGAGCCTCCAGACTAGACAGACTAGGAAGAAGGACCTGGCCACCGACTTCCAACAAAATTAGCTATGAAAACCCTGTGAATAGCAGTGGAGCGCTGTCTGATACAGCGCCAGAAGATGAGAGGACAGCACAAAAAGACCAGGCGGGGTTCCACTTTGCTGTACACAGGGTCACAGGAGTCAGAACTGACTCAAGGGCACTAACAAAACAGTGAGCATTGGTTTCAACTTAAACTCACCAGCTGCATTAGCCCCTAACAGGAGAGTCCGCCTGTCCTTTGAAGCTTTGAAGCCAGGCATTGACTTCTCTCTGGCTGTGAAAGTCCTAGACGGCATCTCCTTCCAATAGAAGGCTGTTTTGTCTATATTGCAAATCTGTTGTTTAGTGTAGCCACCTTCATTAATATCTTACCTAGATCTTCTGTATAATTTGCTGCAGTTCCTGCATCAGCACTTGCTGCCTCACCTTGCACTTTTATGTTATGGACACAGCTTCTTTCCTTAAACCTCGTGAACCCAGCTCTGCCAGCTTCAAACTTTTCTTCAGCAGCTTCCTCCTTCTCTCAGCCTTCACAGAATTGAAAAGAGTTAGGGCCTTGCTCTGGGTTAGGCTTTGGCTTAAGGGAATGTTGTGGCTGGTCTTCTATTCAGACCACTAAAACTTTCTCCATTTCAGAAATAAGGCTGTTTCTCTTTCTTATCATTTGCGTTCCCTGGAGTACTTCTTTTAATTTCCTTCAAGAACTTTCCTTTGCATTCACAGCTTGGCTAACCGTTTGGTGCAAGAGGCGCAGCTTTCTGCCTATCTCAGCTTTCCTCACTAAGCTTAACAATTTCTAGCTTTTGATTTAAACTGAGAGATGTGCGACTCGTCCTTTCACTTGAACACTTAGAGGCCATTGCAGGGCTATTACTTGGCCTGATCGCAATATTGTTGTGTCTCGGGGAACAGGGAGGCCCCGGGAGAGGGAGAGAGACGGGGAAACAGGCGGTGGAGCAGTCAGACACACAAACTTATCAGTGAAGTTCGCTGCCTGGTTATGGTGCAGCTCGTGTGGCCCCAAACAGTTATAACAGCAGAGATCACTGACCACAGGTCACCACAACAATATAATGATAATGAAAAAGTTTGAAATATTGCAAGAATCACCACAATGTGACACAGAGATATGAAGCGAGCAAATGCTGTTGGAAAAATCATGCCAATAGACTTGCTTGATACAGGGTTGTCACACACCTTCATTTTGTAAAACACGCAATACCTGTGAAGTGCAATAAAATGAAGTTTGCCTGTAGTTAGTATAATCATCACAGCAGCTAACAAGTTTAGTCCTGGGGTAGCTTTCTCATTCCCGGCACCTGAGGGCTCCTTCCACTGTGACGGGGTCCCAAAGGAAGTAGACACTCAGAAACACCATCTGCCTCACTTTTTTCAAGGAACTGGTCCATTTCATCTAAATTATCAAATTTATAGGTATAGAGTTGTATTCCTTTATTATCTTTTTAGTGTCTGTGGGGTCAGTTGTGATGTCCCCTCTGTCATTCCTGATATTGGTCATTTGTGTCTTCTCTCTTTTTCCTTGGTCAGTCTGGTTAGAAGTTTATCAATTTTATTGATCTTCTCAAAAAAGAAGTTTTTAGTTTAACATTTTTTGTATTGCTTTTCTGCTTCCAAATTCACTGATTTCTGCTCTAATCTTTAGTACGTTCTTCCTTCTGCTTGCTTTGGGTTTAATTGGCTCTTCTTTGATTTCATAAGGTGGAAGCTGAAGTCACTGATTTGAGACTTTTTTTCTTTTCTAATATAAGTATTTAATGCTATAAATTTCCCTCTAAACACTGCTTTAGTTGCATCCTACACATTTTTATATAATGTATTTTCATTTTCATTCAGTTCAAAATGTTTTTAAATTTCCTTTGAGACTTCCTCTTGGACCCATGGGTTATTTAGAAGTATCTTTTTAAATTTCCAAGTTTTGGGAGATTTTTCTGGTATCTTTCTGTTACTGACGTCTGGTTTAATTGCACTGTGGTCTGAGAACTTACTTTGTTTTGGTTCTGTTCTTTTAAATTTGTTAAGGATCGTTTTGTGGCCCAGAATACGGTCTATCTTGGTGCCCTTGAGAAGAACGTATGTTCTGCTCTTAGCTGCTGGTTTCTAGATGTTAACTAGGTCGGATTGGTTGACAATGTTCTGGTCGTCCAGAGCCTTGCTGATTTCCTGCCTGCTTGTCCTGTGAATCACTGAGAGAGGAGTGGCAAGGTCGCTGACTCTCTTTGAGGTTTTGTCTGTTGCTCCTTCCAGTTCTTATCGATTTTTGCCTCATGATGTTGGGGACACACTCATTAGGTTTATTATGTCTTCTCAGAGAATTGACCTCTTATCATCATGTAATGTCTCTGATAATGTTCCTTGTTCTGAAATTCTCTGGTACTCATATAGTTGACATTCATGTCCTGTAGCCACTGTAACAAATTACACAAACTCAGCAGCTGAAAACAGCACAGATGCACTCTTTCATGGTGCTGAGGTCAGAGGTCTGAAGTCGGTTTCAGTGGGCCAAGTCAAGGTGCTGGCAGGGCCCTGCCATCTCGGGAGGCCCTCAGAGGAAATCTCTTTCCGGCCATTTCCAGATCTAAAGCTGCACTTGTGCATTTCACAGCCCAGCCCCAGGGGAGATCAGGCTCAGGACTCTCTCTGGTCTCGTGGGTGCCCGGGAGGGTTTCTGGAGGAAGAGCCTGCTAGAGGGTGCAGCCCTGGTATGTCCGCGTCCCCAGGGACTTCACTGTCTCGGGCTGGCTCACACTTGTCCTTTGGCGATCTCTTAGACCCTGAAAGGTGACCGGCTTGGGTTCTGCTTCTCTGTGCAAGTGCCCGTGTCTCCCCAGGTTTCAGGTTAGTCAGTTGCCCTGGGCCCTCAGCTCTCTGATGGGGTCATGAAAAGTCATTAGCTTGCAGCTCGTCCCCCACCTTGTTGATGTTGTTTTAAGGGTGGGAGTGACGCTCTGGCTCTCTGCATCTCTGAGCAGAAACTGCTACCACATCCCTTTTAATTCCTGTGTTCTTTCTGCCTCTGGGGCACTTTATCTGGCATTCAGTGCTAGAGATCTTGCCCGTAGGGAAGGTAGTTGGGCATTTGTCAGTTCCTCCTGCCTTTGCTGGCTCTGCAAACATAAATTATTGCTATTTCTAGACTTGCTTGTCCCTAGTTCTGTATCTGTCCTTTAGGCCTGAGTGGCGCTGGCTCAGCCAGTGGGGCCTGTGGATACCCACTGTCTGCCTGCCCCTGGCCCACCTCATTCAGGGAATGATGGGTGCTGGCCTCTGTTTCTGCAGACATGGCCGTGCAGAACTTCGTGGGAGATGCCTTTCATGGTGCCACCCGGGTCGCTCTTCTTAATGGCTGGGGCGTCGGCTGGTGAGAAGGCTTCAGAGAACTGGGTGATGTGGAAATCTTCAGAATTCCCTCGAGGGTCCCAGGCCCTGCCTCCCCTGGGCTCCCTCTGCTAAAGGCTTTACTGTTACATGTTCTTTGTGTGAGCTGGGAACCAGAGGGTGTGGGGGTGCCTCATCCAAGCTGCTCTACCTTTGGGGGGTCTCACCCGTCACACAGGACATGAAGGCCTGTTGTGATGCTGTAAGAGCAGCAACTGCCCTTTCATGTCAGTTCCCATGATGCTTTCACAGATGTTTTCTCTGGAATTCTCAGTGCTGTCCCAGCCCAAGTCTTTTCATTCCACCCAAGGTCCCCAGGGTGCTTGGCCAGGAGGCAAGAGATTTGGATTCTGGGCTCCCCTGGGTCCCTGACCCATGGCTTTGTCCTGCCAGGCCTGTTTCCAGTCTGAGGAAATTGGAGTCTCTGGAAGGGTCTCATTCAGCTGACAGTTGCAGTTCCTTCATGAAGATGTCCGCTATAATTCTGCACCCCTAATTCCAACATGTGGGGGTTTTCCCCACACCACCAGGCTATTCTCCAGCACCGGCCGAGTGTCCTACAGTTCAACTCATTCTGACACTTTCTGCTGGAGACAGCAGCAGACTCCACAGGTTAAGGGCTCAGTCCCACCAGGCTGCCCACACTTCAGATGCCAATCACAGGTCCATGATGTTACCTGTGCTTCTATAGACCAGAGAGTCCCACGGCCCTTCCTTGGGTTCCATTAATTTGCTACAGCGGCTCACGGGACTAAGGAAACCCATTTACTCACTAGATTACCGATTTATTACAAAGGATATTAAAGGGTAGGAAGCACCAGCCAGAGGAAGGGATACACAGGGTGAAGTCCTGACAAAGGAGCTTCTGTCCCTCTGGATCTGGGGCCTGACACAGTGGCACGTGGAAGCGTCCTGGTTCCCCAACCTGGAAGTGCTCCGAACCCTGTCCTCTGGGTGTTTTGGAGGCTTCATTACACGGGCACGATTGATTACATCATTGGCCATTGGTGACCGAGTCCACCACCAGCCCCTCCTGGAGGTCAGGGGGTGGGACTGAAAGTTCCAACCCTCCAATCGCCTGGTAGGCTCCCCTGACAACCAGCCCCACCCCCAATCCTTAGGCGCATTCCAAAAGTCACCTCACTAACATAACAAAAGACACCTTTATTGCTCTCATCACTTAGGAAATTCCAAGGGTTTTAGAAGTTCTGCACCAGAAACGGACAAAGACGGCATATATATTATTATAAATTACAGTGTCACATCCACTAAGAATAGTGAATAGCTAATATTTGTTGCACGTGGACCACGTGGCAAGCATCTGCTAAACTCTGAATCCACTCTTTCACCTGACTTTAGATGAGGAAACAAACAAGGAAAGCGAGGCACCGGGAGGTTAGCCAGCTGCACCTGCGCAGCCCTCCTCTGTGGGGGTCTCAGGGGGAAGCTCCCGGTCCGGGCTTCCAGGCAAGTTGGATTCCTGGGTACTCCGAGCAGCAGGGGGCGCTGTGGCTTCGGAGAGGAGGACAGTTCTCCGGGCCTGCACATCTCTGAACTGACCTCTGAGCCTGTTTTGGCCGGATCAAGCCTGGCCTTGCCCCCCAGAGCCACGTCCTTCAGCACTGGAGCTTCCCAGAGCATTCCGATGGGCTGGCTGGCCCTCGGGCCCTTCTGAGCTGCAGCCACCAGGCGGCTCTCATTAATGGAAAATGTGACCGGAGTGCATGTCCTAGAGTGTTACCAGCACATTGGGTCCTTGTTGTCCCCCAGGATGGAAATCAAGAGAGACAACAAACAGGAGTAGAGAAGTAAAAGCTTATTAGCTTGTGCACGGGAGAGGCACAAGGGAGACCAGGCAGAAAGGAAAGGGGCAGGTGACCTGTTCATTGAGGAGTGGGACTGTGGGGCTTTTCTTAGGCAAAGGCTGTGGAGGAGCCTTGTCCTGGCGTGCAGAGGCGGGGTTGTGCTCGCATCTGCGCTGTCGTGTAGCATGCTTCTACATGGGACGCATGTGTCATTAGCTCTCCACCTCGGGTGTGACTGTTAGTTTCCTAATGGGGTGGGAGTCACCTTCAGTGGACTCCTGGGTGCTGGGGTGCATGCATGAGCCTGGAAAAGTCCTGAAGCTGCAGAATGTGGACTTGGTGGTCTCTGATTCTCCTGGCTTGCCCACTGGTCAGGGGCCTCATCTTGTTAGGCCAGGGGCCTTGCAGACAGCCCTGTCTCGTTAGCCTGGTTCCTGTCTTGGGAGAAGAGTCCCTGGTTACTGGGTTCCTGGCATCTTGGTGCTGCATCTGCTGAGTCGGTTCTGGAGGTGAAGAGAGAACTCTGAAGGTGGAGACTCGCCCACAGCCACAGAGCTGGTGGTGGAGTCAGACATGAACCCAGATCTGTCGTCTCCCAGGATCCATTGTCACTGCCAACAGGACAACAGAGGGCAAGAAGGGGCAGAGCAGAGCTGGGCTGAGAGAGAGCCCAGCCACGAGGGCCTCGGGGCAGTGACAGCAGGGCCACAGTTAGGACGCTGGCCACTGACCCCTCTCGGGGGAGAATGCTCCCCACCAGTTCCCCAGTTGCTCCCACCCTGAGGCTGCCCTCAGGCTCTGCGGACAGGGCCGCAAGCTGGAGATGCTGGCACCAATGCCCTTTGTCCTGGCCGTCCTCGAGGGCTCTGTTGGGAAAGCGCCTCAGATCCACCTTGGAATCCTCCAGACACATCATTTAACCCATCAGACATCCCTGCAAGTCTTCCTGCAAAAATCGCAGGAAAAAACCAGTCCCACAGCCATTCCTACTTCCAACTCTTCTGCTGTATTTTTTTTCTCTGTTGTATGTAAATCCGTGTTTCTGGGTTATAAGCTCCCCTGCTATTTCTTGATTTGCTTTCCATTTTTTAAATTGTCTATTGGCTCCTGTTCTGGGGCACTTGCATTTCCGAGACGACCAGTGTCAGTTGGGGGTCATTCTTTGATTCCTCGGTGGTTGCCTCTGCCTCCTCAGAGCCCCTCCTGACTGCTTGCTTGGTGTCTGTCCTTGTGCTGTCTGTCCAGCGGTCCTTGCTGTCGGCTCATGTTCAGACAGGCAGGCTGCAGCCCAGGGGCTGCAGAGCAGGAGAGGTCAGTGGTCAGTGTCTCATCTTGGGCTGCTTGGACAGCTCAGTAAAGACCCTCCTGGTCTCCTGTCCTTATAGAGAGGGTGTAGCCAGTTCTGGGAGCTGAGTGGGAGGGACAGGGCCTCACTGTTGGGTGTTGAGACTTCTCCTCAATCCCTGTGTTTTCATGTTCGCCATCTCCCCCTCAGCGCTGCCTCTGCCCTCGCACCCAGATCCAGCCCTGGGGACCCATATCTTTGAGGAATAAATGCATGTATTTGACCCACCATCTTTATCTGGATACTAAGCTTTTTTCCACCAATGTTTTAGAGCCGTCTCAAACTTGCACGTGTGCAGGAAACCCCTGGGAGCTTGTTAAGATGCAGATTCTGACTGGCAGGTCTGGAGTGGGGCAGAGATTCAGTCAATCTAACTAGCTCCCAGATGGTGCTGCTTCTGCTGGCCCGAGGCCCACTCTGGGTAGCCAGGGCTTTGAGGGCTCTCCTGTCTGTGCACATACATCTCCTTGACCGCCCCCTGCCCCCGCCCACTGTGCAGCAGGCAGCACCTTCCTAGGTACCATTTTGTGGCACAATTAAGAGCATGGATTCTGAAGTCGATCTGTCTGCATGAATTAAGCTGGTTCAGCTTTGTTTCTCATTGACAAAATGGTCATGATTATAGCTGCTGCTTTGTAGGCTAGTGGTGAAGATTGAATGAGTTAATAATAATAGCTAACGCTTATGTAGGACATAACATGTGAGACCTTCTAGGAAATGTACATGTGTTAGCTCATCTATTTGCCCTAACAGTCCCGTCTAAGAAATAGGCACTACCCAGGAGGGATAAGTAACTTGGCCCAGGGTTCACAGCGAGCTGGGATTGCAGGAGGCCTGGTCCACAGGCGTGCGCTCACCACTGCGAATCATTCATAAAGGAGCCAGAACAGGCCTGGCATGCGGCAGCCCTCCTGGAAATGTTAACCTTTATCGTGTGCGCGCTATTTGTGATTGCAGGCTCAAAAAGTGTGGGTGTTTTAAACTTGGTAGCGACCGCAGTTTCCCAAGATAAAAATCCCTGTTTGTGTAACCCCATGCACCCTGGATGTTACCATCCGCCGATGTTACCGTGGGATCTGCCAGGCAGGTGGGCAAGAAGTAACTAATCCTTCTTGTTTTGGTTTGAATTTTTCACTCCCAGGTGTTTGTTTTTGAGTCGTGTGCTTTTCCTTGTCGGTTTGCAGGCATTCTTGATCTAGGTATTAGACGCACGGATTGCTGCATGTCAGTTGTGTTTGAACTTTGTTTAAATATCTGGTCGGTTGGGTTCTCCAGGAGGCAGATGCTGAGGTGGAGTTGGGAGTGTGCAAAAGGCTTTTAGGGGAGGACCACCTGGGAAGGGAAGAGGGGAAGCAGGAGCAGGCGGGGGCCTCAGTCTCCATGCAGATGTGACAGTCTTGCTGCCCAGCGGGAGCTCTGGAGCCCAGGTGGCTGTTGGAGGACCCCGTGTTGGGTGAAGTGGGCAGGCCCATGCACGGCATCGCCCAGTCTCGGCCCCAAGAAGGACCTAAGGAGTCATCGCTGGGGGCTGTGAGCAGACCACCTCCCCGTCCAGCTGTCTGCTGGGGGCGCCTGGGCAGGCCTCCTCTCCCCACAGGGCAGTTTTAATCTTTATCCAGTGACTTTTCTCTTCTGGCTCTTTGCTTTTTAAATGTTGCTTTAAAAGACCTCCTCCATTCTTGAGTTAGGAAAACACATGCTCCTAAACTTCCTTTATTCATATTATAATTTTGAATATTTCCTTCTTTAGCACACCTGGCACTTATTTTTCTCTCTGTGTGATGTTGGGTTCTACTTTCATGTTTTTCTCAAAGGAATAGTTGCTTGTCCCCACCGTCCCCATGTGAGTGACCCCAAGTGCTCCCCTGAGAGCAGTGCTGCCTTTTCATGCCCGTCTTCCTGGGCTCAGGGTGCTCGGGGCTCCGCTGGGGCAGGGTTTGCTGAGGTCACTGAAGCAGAGCAGCTTTGCTCTCTGACTGGGCTTCAGGCTCCCAAAACAAAAGATGTAGTTCTAATCTTGGAAAGATCTCTCTGGTCAAAGGACACGTCGGGGTCCTTGCTTGGTGACTGTGGCTGCCGCCCGCTTTCCCCTCTGATACCCAGCATCAACCTCTGACTCGTGAGTGGTGGTGACCTTAAGTCTGTTCAGAGCAACCCCCATGCTGGAGGCTGGTGGGAAATGTGGCGGGAGCCCGCTCGCAGGCACAGGGCTGCCAGGTGCAGGGATGCAGGCTGAGGGCAGGCAGGGGCAGCGGGCCTGCTCACAAGAGGTGACCAGCTTCCGCACCCAGAGTGGGGAGCGCTGCTGGCTCCTGGGGCAGAGGCTCCTCACCTTCCTGGTGGGAACTGGCTGAAACTGTCACTAGTGTCCAGGCTGGGCAGAGAAGCAGGTAGGGCTGGACGGGCCTGAAGGATCTGAGACTAGAGAAACTAGATGCACAGCTGTACCTCTTGGGCGCAGGCAGGAGAAGGAGCAAATTCCCTGGAAGTGAGGACTGGAAGGCCGGGGGCTGTGGCCCCAGGGGCTCGTGTTTGGCAGTACAGCTCTGGCAGGTGCTGACAAGATCCGGGCGTTTCCAGTGTGTGTAACTGAACGGGGCACGAGGGGTGTGGGGATGTGAGCTGAGCAGGAACTGCGGCCAGGTCCAGCACCCGTGTCCAGCAGCCCTTGACTAGGACATTGAGGGTGAGGACGGATCCAGGGGCTCCAGGAGGAGAGGGACCCCATGGCCGACAGAGAAAAACCCGGGGGCAAACATGCAGAAAGTGGAGTAACAGTGACATGCTAAAGTAAGATTCAAATGACATCTGTGAAAAAATGAATGACCACAAGAACACGTCAACCTGTGAGAGGAGGCAGTCAAAACAGAGAAATGTGTTATTAGAAAACAAGAAATACTGCAAATAAAGGAACTCAGCCTACAAATCAAGTGATCAGGACCCCCAAATACACCTAAAAGTGTAGCAGAAAGAAGGGGTGAGGAAGGTCAGGAGCCTGGAGAGAAAATCAGGAGGAACGACAGTTGAATTCAGCAACACAAGAGACTCCAAGGAAGCGCACCTTTATAGAAAGCACTCCGAGAACCGCGGGAGAGGGAGGTTACGTCACCTCCGGGAGGTGACATGGGCATGGGTCCCGAAAGTGGGCATGGGGCCGACCTGGTAAAGCACAGACGCACGAGTGGGCAATGCAGAGCCGTGCAACCCCTGCATCCCCTCAGCTGTGGAGAGGGTGCACGCTCTGGCTGCATGGGGCCATCACACTACCTCCTCCAGCCAACACTTCCAAAACAATCCAAGCAGTGCTCTGCTTGCTCCGAGCAGGGTCAGGACCCAGAGTGACCCGGAGTGACCTTTGCCTCTTGTAGGGGTGAGGTGATCAATGGGGGATTTGGCCTTGTGCTGGATGGGACCCAGGAAGCCGAGCAGAAGGCCAAGGTTATGCTCAGCTGGGATGTCTCCAATGGAGTAAGTCATGCCCAGGCCTCTCCCCTTGCCTTCTCTCTTGTCAGTGGCTCTGCCTCTTCAGACTGCAGAGCCGAGATAGAGTTCTGCCCCTTCCTCCCAGAAAACAGGGGCCCGTGCTGTCTTCCCGCTTACTCATCTCTCTCCTCCGCAGAGCTCTCCTCTCCAGCCACTGCCAGGTTGCCCTCCTCTTCACATGCCCGCATCTCTCCAGGGCTGTTTCCAGAGTCTCCTTTGCATCCCCCTGCCTCTGGCCTTACCCCTCCAGTCCAGCCTCTGTCCACACAGGGGCCCCGGGGTCCCAGCCCTTCCCTCCCAGGGAGAGCACCCCCAATGCTGGTGCTGAGAGGCCTCCTTTTAAAGTGTGTCTTTCCACCCTCTCTGAAGGTGGGTTGGCGTGCAGCTCCTTCAGTGAGTGCAGCTCTAACCCACTTTGCTGTGATGCAGTCTTCTGCGTGTGTGTGTGTGTGCGTGTGCATGTGTGTGTGTGCGCGTGTGTGTGGTGGGGGCTCATCCCTCCCCACGGACCACATCACAGCCGAGAAGGGGGAATCGGCACAAATGGGAAGTCAGGCGGTAGTGGGGAAGGGTCTGTGCGGACCTGAGCAAAATGGGGAGGAGGGCTTGGGGAGCCAGGCACAAGGGCCCAGAGAGTGTGACGTTGGGTGGCCCAGAGGGTGAACTTGAGGGTGGAAGGTGGAGGGGTCCCTGGAGGGGCCGACTTGCCAGGAGCCCCCAGTGGGGTTGGTCTTCATCCTGCAGGCAGTGAAGCAGTGAGGGAATGGGTGGGGGAGGTGTGGGGGGACATGGTTGGCAAGAATGGCAGCAGGGAGGCGGGGGAGGTGCCATGGCCGTCATCTGGAGACCCCTGATGACAGAGGTGGAGACAGATTTAAGGCAGAGCCAAGGTTGAGGGCACTCTGTGAGGCTGGAGGGGGCGCCAAGGATGACTCCCGGGTGCCTGGCCTGGTGCCCTGCCTGGGGATGGGGCCAGTGTCAGATCAGAGGGGTAAATCGGTAGTCCGGCCGAGAGAGGAGGAGGAGGTCTGAGCGGGGTGGGGCGGATGTGAGGACTGCGGCCCCTCGACTGCAGAGGATCCCTGATGGGAGGAGAGTGGGGACTTGGCGCCCAGGCGCAGCGTGTGCAGAATGCCTTGTTGGGACCTGGGGATGTTGGCACCAGCTGGTGCACCGCCCTCTCTGCCCTGCTGGCAGGTCGCCCACCGCTGTTGGGCTGGGAACCAGAAGGTCTACGATATCATCTGCCAGACAATGCAGAACAGCGGCTTGGTGGTGACGCTCCCACATGAGGTGGCTGACGAGCACGTGCTCCAGCAGGCCCTGCAGTTGTGAGCGGGAACCCAAGAGCTGACCACGGTCCCCTGGTCCCCCTCAGTCCCCATCCTCACCCTCACACCCACACTGACCTTCTGCTGCACACCTTTGTCCCCTGGGTCAGGAGTTTCACACACACATGCCCTCGTTTGGCCTCACAACACCCTGGAAGGTGTGCTGCTACTGTCCCCATTTTCCAGAGGAGCCAGCTGAGGCCCAGAGAGGGGGAGCCATTTGCCCATGACCACTGGGAACCCCAGGAAGGTTCAGGGCTGAATCCTCAAGCGTGCCACGGAGTGGACTCCAGGAGCCTTGGGGGATGTGTGTGCCATGGGTATTGGCTGAGCGGGGCGTCAACCAAGTCCCTTCTAGGCCTCCTGCCTCCTGCCGTTCCTTCTCCTCCAAGGGCCAGGCTTTCCTTTGGCAGGATTTTTATCAGCCCTGCTGCCTCCTGTCTGCCTTATATCCATCTGTGCAGCTCTCTTTCCGTCTGCTGGCCTGTCCGTTTGTCTATGCAGGTAGCTTCTGTACCTCGGTGCCCCAGGTGTGGGCACAAAGGAGCGTGACCAGGCCCTGGGCTTGGGGAGTCTGGGGAGGAAGACAGACGGGGAAATAAAGGATTGACCAGAGCCGTGTCAGGTGTAGTGGGCAGGGTGGACGCAGGGTGGTAGGGGGGCAAGCAGGGCTCTGCACTCAAGGATAAGTGATGCTTTCTTGGGAGAAAAAGGAGAGAGGAGGGTTTCTCCCCGTGGGCAGCGCAGCATGAAGCACGAGAACGTGCAGCCCGGTCACTCATGACACAGAAGTCCACTCGGGTCCCTTTGGGGGATCGTGTCCTGCAGGAGCCATGTGGGCCTGAGGCTGGATGCCCACACCCCTCTCCCAGGTCCCAGAGCCCAGCCTCAGAGGCAGAGGACCCAGGCAAAGGCAATTCTGTGGCCATGCTTTTCCAGGCCTTCAGTTGGAAGCAGGCACTTCCTTTTTTAAGGGTTCCCTACTTTTAGGGACCCCTCCTGCCTCCCTGACCCCTGGCTGCCTGAGGCCCCCTCCCTCTGGAGTACTGCTGGCTTGGGAGTGAATGGCCTTCCCCATGTGAACGCCCAGCCCTTGAGCTGAGCCTGGAGCAGAGGAGAGCACAGGTGGCAGTGGGGTGGGGGTGGCAGAGAGTGGGGAGAAAGACCCCAAAGAAAGCCCTGCCCCTGGCTTTAGAGGAGGGAATGCTGGGTGAGGACGTTTGTCTTCTTTGGCCCAAGCAGTGGGACCCAGGCCAAACCCTATGCCTTCCCCAGAACAGGCCCCTTTGGGGAGGGGTCTTCAGTTCCTCCTCCAGTCCAGGACAGATTTGGCACCACCCTGCTGTGGGACCAGTCCCGGGAGCTGGGCGAGGCAGGGGCACTAGGGTTCCTGCTTCCCTGTCCTTAGCCCATGAGACAGGCCTTTTCCTTGTAATTCATTAGGCTTTAGAAGTGAAACACCAAGACTGATAAAACTTGGATTTACTTAAGTCCGGTACAAATGGAGAAGGATTATGGAGGCCAAAACTTGCTTCCTGGAATCTCAGTATGTGAGTGTGTGTTTCTTTATAAAATGAGAATTTCTCCTAAGCCAAGAGGTGGATGTGAGGGCCAGGCAGGCCTTAGCCTTCTCCTAAGCCTGACTGCCGGGTCTTCCCAGGGGCCTTGGCCTCTCTGAGCCTCAGCTCTATGACAGGAACAACACCTGTGTCACAGTCAAGGTGTGACGTGGCTCTGCTTGACTCTCCCAAGTTATTAAAAGGAGCCAGATGGAGAGATGAGTTCCTGCCCCTCTTCTTCCACCCTTCCCACCTGATGGTGGGACCTGCTCCCTTCCCTGTAAACACACAGGCCACACAGGGAGTCAGGCAGAGTCTCCCCTGGAGCAGGCCCCTCAGCAGCCCCACCACACTTGCTCACTGTCCATGCCAAGAGATCCCCCCCCAGACCTCACTGTGCAAAGGAGGGCAGTTTTGACCATGCACCCTATTCTCACTAGTTCCTGTCCTTAGCTCAGCCCCAGGCTGGGCCCATGACAGACTTAAAAGTGACTCATCCTAAAGAAAGAATTGAGAAAGCGATTGGGGGATGGGTCTTTAAGGAGCCACAGAAAACCTGACACACAACCCCCATCCACATCTGCAAGAGGGGGCCAGTCTAGCTGGGTTCTGACTCCCCAGCTGCTCCACACTGTTTGTCTTCTCCCCAGTGGCCATTCTCCCCTTTTCCCATGCAAACAAAACCCCAAATCTGTCTGGGCAGCAATACACCCAGTAAAAATGGTCAATTTTCCAGGCTTGCTTGCAATGAGGAGTGACCATTGGCCTAATTCTGGCCTGTGAGATGAGGTGGAAGTCGGCTGGGTAGGACTTCTAGGAAAGCTGTCATTTTCCTGATAAAAATGGACGGAAGTGGCTGGATTGCTTTTTGCTTTTGCTGCTGCTTCCTGCTAGAATCTCAGGTGTGATGCCTGGAAGCACAGTGCAGTGGATTTTACCCAGCGTTAGACGGGGCAACTCGGGATGAGCAGGGCCTGATTGCCTGGCTTGCGTTGGACCTCCTAAGGCAGCAGGTCCTGTTTTCCAGGGTCAGGTGAGCTCACTAAAGCTGAGTTGGAGGAGTGTGATTGGTGTAAGGTTTCCTTGACAGGCTGACTAGGTTTCGATTTGCGACGTCGGTGGAGCCACTGGGATGGCCTCCATCTTGTGGGTCCCGATATAGGAATGACATTTATCGCCTGTTGAAGCCGCCCCAGCCACATTGTCTAAATGACCATATCATCATGGAAAGCACCCTGGTGTGTGTGTCTGTGTGAACATTCCCTGTTCCTAGGGAGAAACAAAGAGGGTACATTCAGTTTGAAGACCAGGCCCTCCTGCCATGCTGTTCCCATCCAGCACCTTCCCTGATTAAGGACAGGCCAGGCTCGAAGCCAGGTTCTGGCCAAGGTCTCAGGTGGCTCCCAGCCATGTGCAGGGGCCTCGGACACCCTCTTGGCTTCATACCAAGCCATGCCAGTAAGCAGGCTACTTCCCTGGGCCACAACATCTCAGCCTGCTGCCAGCCACCAGCAGGGAGAAGGGACAACTGACACCCAGAGTGTGGCCACCATGAGGCTCGTTGGGGAGTAGGGGCAGCTGACCATGGCCTCGGGAGCCACGGAGTGGATGGAACAGTGTGGCTGTTCGGTGTGTCCAGTTCAGTCTTACTTATCAGACAGCAGGGTCCACTTAGAAGTGTTTTCATCAAAACGATTAAAATAGGACCAATGGGCCATCGTGGGCGCAGGCTTCAATTGCCTTGAATGTTCGGGGTTGTGAATGTCTCAGGTCCTCTCCCTGGGCAGGCTCTGCTCTCTGCGAAACTGGAGCTCCTGGGCTCCAAAAGCTTTCCTTGCTGGCCAGCCCAGGCCGTTCACGGGGACTCAGCCTGCGGGGGGGTGGGGGGGGCGCTCTCTCACCCTGGGCTTTCACAGTGGGTTCCTGCATGGGGGCTGGGAACTGGACTCCACCTGCAGTTGCGTTTCGTTTGGCCTGTCCTCTTTAAGCAAGTTTTGACTTTGTCACCAATTTTTACAAATTAGAAGATTTCATTTAAAAATCTAGATTTTGAGTTTATTTACTGTGCCCCCACCGTCTCTGTGGCAGCAATCAGCTGGAGGCCTCTTGGAGCTGGGCTTGTTTTTTCAAACTGGCCACAGTCCCTGCCAATCTCTACTGTCCTCCAATGTCGAGGCCAAGTCTGTTGTTTATTCTTGGGCACGAGCTGCTGATTTCTTACACCTGCCTGCTTCCCACATTTGTGTCACCTCATGGTATCTCATGAGATTGGAGTCTGTGTCTGTAGACACAGAGAACTGTAGAGAAACAGAACCATTAGGAGATATATCTATACATCTATACCTCTATAATATAGACATATAGATGTCTATCTATAGATAGATAAAGAAAGATAGTATATGGAGAGAGACGCAGTCCCATGATCTGCCATCTGCCAGCTGGAGACCCAGGAAAGCTGGTGGTGTAATTCATTCCAAGTCAGAAGGCCTGATGGTGTAAATCCCAGGGCAAGGGCAGGAGGTGAGATGAGATGTCCCAGCTCAGTCTGGAGGCAGGAAGAAAGGGGCAAATTCCTCCTTCCTCTGCCTTTTGTTCTATTCAGGCCCTCAACAGATCGCTGCTTTGGGGAGGGCGTCTGCTTTACTGAGGCCACCCATTCAAATGCTAACCTCATCTGAAAACACCCTCAGAGAGACACTGAGGAACAATGTTTAAAATGGCCCACTCAAATTGACAGGTAAAGTTAACCATCACAGGGATCCCTGACCTAGAAGTTTCCTCTCAGTGGTACTGTGGTTTAGAATAAGAAATACATATTTTAATCTTCGTCCTCATTTCTGGCACGGAGCTCCTAAAATGCTTGGCATTTCCTAAGTGATAAGAGCGATAAAGGTGTTTTGATATTCCTAACAAACTCCATTCGATGACTCCTGAGTTTATGTTAATGAGGTGACCTTTGGAAAGCACCTAGGGATGGAGGCTGGTTGCCAGGGGAACCAACCACATATTAGAGGTTTGAACTTTCAGTCCCACCCCCTGACCTCCAGGGAGGGGAGAGGGGCTGGAGGTTGAGTCAGTCACCAATGGCTAACGAGTGAATCAAGCATGCCTGTGTAATGAAGCCTCCAGAAAAACCCAAAACCCAAAAGGACAGGGTTTGGAGAGCTTCCGCGTTGGGGAACACGTTCAGATTTGGGGAGAGGGGCGCACTCAAAGAGCATGGGAGTGTTACCGACCAAAATTGGGGTTCTCTGCCTGATGCGCATAAACAGGCCAATTAATTATGGCACCAGTCTTTGAGGGGAGAAATCAGCTTTATTCTGCGAGATCGATCTCCAGGGAGACAGGGCGTGTGCCCTCAGATCTGTCTCTCTGCTTCCGGATTTGGGACAAAATTTAAGAGGTTGGGGAGAACAGGTTGGCACGTGGAAACGATGGTGGGACAGGTTCTTGATTGATGGGCTTCAGGTATTTATGGTAAGGTTTTATACATTTATGATGGGACTCTAAACATTTATTCTGGGGTTCTAAATGTTTTTGTATGAGGTAAGGGAGGAACTTTAACACCGGATCTTCCTGGGTGAGGGACTCCTTGCTTCTGATAAGAGTCCAACTTTCAAGTTCCGGTCGTGTCCCAGTCTTTGGGTTCCGTGGGGAGGAGGGTCTTTGGTTCCGAGGTCATTTCAGGTCACGATTTCTTCTTTTGTGCATGCCCTCGCTGCATGACTCTGCAGTTTTTCTGAAAGACAATCCTCAATCATGTTGTTGATAAAAGATGGGGTCTCTTCGAACTGGCTCTAAATGGGCCTGTGGTTTCAGGAGCTCCGTGCCCTTTCCCCATCCCTTACCCTATGCATCTCTTCCATCTGGCTGTGCCTGAGTTATATCCTTTTATAATCAACTGGTGATCTAGTCGGTAAAATGTTCCCCTGAGTTCTGTGAGCTGCTCTAGCAAATTAATCAAACCCCAGGAGGGGGTTATGGGAACCTCCCATCTATTGACGGTCACTCAGAAGCACAGGTGACAACCTGAATTTACAACTGGTGTGGGGGGGGGCACTCTTGTAGGACTGAGCCTGTGGGATCTGAAGCTATCTCCAGGTAAGTGATGTCAGAATTGAGTTAATTGCTTGGTGATGTTGGGAAAAAGCCACACGTTTGAACTCCCAACCCCAGCCCATGCCCACTCCTGCCAGAACTTGGGAAGTCCTGCACACTTACATTGGCAATTCAAAGTCCACTATGATGCCTTTCAGCCCATTGGCTGTGGTGGACACCCAGCAACATCCAGGCTGATGGGATTTCTCCGCAAATGCAAACAAGTACGACAACCACATGTGTATTATCTGCTTCTCTTCCCCTGGCTGCCTCCAAACACTTTCTACACACACCTGTTTGGAGAGTACAGGGTCTGAGTGACTGAGGGTTAACAGGCAGTGCTCTGTGATCCTCCCAATGTGGGGGGAATCCCTTGAGAATACTGAGTTCCTGTCCCTGCCTGAGACACCACTGAACAATGACAACAGCAACCCTTCAAGCCCAGCACGCGAGTGAGCACATCTGTCCTCACTGTGATCCCTGCTACTTGTGGCAGCAACAGAGAACTCAGGGCGGTGTGAAGGGCAAGACAAGTCCTTTCCAAACATTCAATAAGACTGATTTCACCCATTTAAAATCTTTTAAATATACATAAGTCACTCTTGAAAAAGCTGAGAAACAGAAGAGGAGAAACTCATCCATATTGCCACCAAATGTGTTTCGTTAAATTTTTTTCTTTTTTCTCTTATTGTGGTAAAGTACACATGACATAAAATTTACCATTTTAACTATTTTTCAGCATGCAGTTCAGTGGCATTAAGTACATTCACACTGTTGTTCAACCATCACCACCCTCCATCTCCAGAACCCTTTTCATCTTCCCAAAATGAAACTCTGTAATCACTATACGCTAACTCCCCATTCCCCTCTCCAGCCCGTCAACCCCTTCTACTTTCTGTCCCTGTGAATCTGACAACTCTAGACACCTCATGTGAGATCATACAGTATTTGTTCTTTTGTGACTGGCTTATTTCACTTGGCATAATGTCCTCAAAGTTCACCCATGTTGTCACATGTGTTAGGATTTCCTTTTTAAGGCTGAACAAATATTTCATTGTATAGATAGACTGCATTTTGTTTATCCAGTCATCCTTCAGTGGACACTTGGGTTGCTTCCACCTCTTGGCTATTGTGAATAATCCTGCTATGAGCACAGGTGTACAAATATCTGTTCAAGTCCCTGCTTTCAATTCTTTTTGATATATGCCCAGAAGTGGAATTGCTGGGTCATGTGGTAATTCTATGTTTAGTTTTTTGAGGAACTGCCATTCTGTTTCCATAGTGGAAAAAATAATTATAAAAATTACTTTAAAAACACTCATGATCTTTAGATCCTCCCCCTTACTTCAGAAGCGGACACAAGGACTAGCAGTGTCTCGTGTATCTTTCTAGAAACTTTCTAAGATATGCAAATACGTGAACATATGTGTAGTTTTCCTTACTATACAATTGGGATCCTCCTAAACAATGTTCTGCATTGATTTTTTTCTAACAATATATTTTTAGTGGAAACATACAGAGCATAAAAGTCACAATTTTAGTGGTTTTTAATCTACTCACTGTGTTGGGTACCCATCACCATGTGTAACTTTGGGACATTTCCATCGTCCCAAAAAGAAATCTTGTAGCTATTAACAGTCATTCCTAATTGCCCCTCTCCCTCTGTCCCCTGGTAACCACCAACCTACTTTCTGCCTCTATGGATTTAACTCTTCTGGTCATTTCATGTAGTTGGAATCGTACAATATGTGGTCTTTTGTGTCTGGCTTCTTTTTCTTAGCACATTTTCAAGGTTCATCCATGATATAGCATGTATTGGTACTTCATTCCTTTTTGTGGCTGAATAATTTTCCATTGTATGGATATGCCATACTTTGTTTACCCATTCATCTGTTGATGGACACTTGGTTGTTTCCATCTTTATTATGTAATATTTTGAATAACGCTACTACAAATATTCATATGCAAGTTTTTGTGTGGATGTGTTGTCATTTCTCTTGGGTATATGCCTAGGAGTGGAATTGCTGGGTCATATGGAAATTCTATGTTTAACTTTTTGAGGAACTACAAAGCTTTCTTCCACAGTGGCATCACCATTTTACATTCCCACCAGAAATATATGAGGGTTCCAATTTTTTTCCATTCTAACAGTTGTTCTTTTCCATTTTTAAAAATAGCTATCTTACTGGGTATGAAGTGGTATCTCATTAAGGCTTTGATTTGCATTTCCCTAATGACTAGTGATGTTTAGCATTTTTTTGTGTGCTTATTGACCATTTGTATTTCTTCTTTGGAGAAATGTCTATTTAAATCCTTTGTCTATTTTTAACTCGGGTTGCCTTTTTGTTGTTGAGTTGTAAGAGTGTTTTAAACATACTCTGGATAGATCATTATCAGATATATGACTTGCAGATTTTTCTCCCATTCTGCAGGTTGTCTTTTCACTCTCTTGTTGGTGTTCTTTGGCCCAAAAGAGCTTTTAATTTTGATGAAGCCCAATTTGTTCCTTTCATTGCTTGTGCTTTTGGTTTCACATTTAAGAAACCACTCCCTAATCCAAGGTCACACAGATTTACACCTGTTTACTCCTAATCGTTTTTTAGTTTTAGCTCTTATAGTTAGGCATTTGACCCATTTTGAGTTACTTTTTGTGTCTGGTCTAAGGTAGGGGTCCAAAGTCACTTTTTTTGTATGTGGAAATCCTGTTGTCCCAGTACTATTGAAAAGATCATTCTTTCTTCCATTGAATGGTCTTGGAAAAATATATTTTTGGCATAAATTCATGAAAATGTTTCCTCTTTTTCTCAATGTTATTGATGTACCTTATTTTTAAAGTACTTTTAATAAGAAATCATTCATCTATTCAATAAGTACTTATGAGAGTCTTCGCTGGTGCTCAGTGCCCACAGCTCTGGGAACACAGCTGTGAATGAGACCCTGTCCTCAAGGAGTCTACATCCTAGGGGAGCGCACAGTGAATTAACAGGGAAAGGGCCAAATGAAGCAATCGCAATTGGGAGCCGTAAGACGAACAAATCAGAGGGGAGGAGGAGAACAAGGGGCCCGTGAGGGTGCACTTGGGCCCAGAAGGCCAGCTAATCTCCCCTCAAGAACCGGAGACCAGCGCGCTCAGTGCCGGAAGCGGCGCCAGCCGGGCCCGTTGGAGGAACTGGGCCGCGGGCTCGTCGAGCGAGGGGCAGAGGCGCGCACTGAGGGGGACCAGCGGGGCAAGAGTCCCGAGGCGCACGTCCGAAGGTCACCAAGTTGGCCCCTGAAAGTGGGCCGGGAAGAGGGCGCAGTGGAGGAGGGCGGGGAGTGAGCCGGGTGTGCGTCCGGTGGCGGGACAGCAGAGGCGGAGGGGCAGGCGCGGGGCTCCGCGGGTCAGGTCCGGGGCCGGCGCCGGGCTCGAGCGCGGCGAGCTCGCGGGGGGAAGGAGTCCAGCCGGCGGTCAGGCGTGAAGCGTCGGAACCCCGGCATCCCGCTCCCAGGTCCGCGCTCTCCGTGCCTCAGTTTCCTCGACGTCGTGGGGGTGAGGGTCAGCGGCCGCCGTGACTGACTCCCCGCTCTGCCGAGACAAGATGGGATCGGGAAACCCGCCCGAGCTCGCGAGAGCCCGCCTCGCCCGGGACCCGCGGGGCCGCGTCGGAGCGCCTGACGTCACGCGGCCCAGCAGGCCTCGCGCACCGCCCCCGGCTCCCGCGCACGCGCAACTCGCGCCCGGACTCCGGGCCGCACTCCGCGCCGGGCCTTGGCACCGCCCGCCGAGGTCGCACGGCGTCGTGCTCGCCGGGGCGGGGCGGTGTGAGGCGCGCTTCCTCCGAGGCGGCGGGCGACGGCGCTGCTGGGCCCAAGATGGAGCGCCCGGCGCTGTTCGCCGCCCCGGCCCCGCGCGGAGCTCAACATGGCGGCGGCGGCGGCCCCACCCGGCCCCGCAGAGGCCCCGTGCCGGCCGGCCCCGCGCGCCGCCGCCTGCTGCTGCTGCGGGGCCCCGAGGACGGCCCGCCGGGGCCGCGGCGCGGGGAGGCCGGGGCGGCGGCGGGCCCCGCGCCCAGCCCTCCCCCGGAGGATGGCGGCGACTCTTTCGTGGTGCTGCTGGAGGTGGCGCGCACCGCCGCGGACGAGGTCCCCGGGCGGCGGGAGTCCGAGCCTGGTGCCGCCGCGAGCCCCGTCCGCCGTCCCCCGCGGGGCTCCAGCGGCGCGGCCGGCTCCCCTGGCCCGGGCGGCGTCTCCGCGCACGACCGCGACCTGCTGGTGCGCCTCGACCGCGGTGTCTTCACGCTGGCCGCGCCGCCCGCGCCTCCGCCCCGGGGCCCGTCCGCGCCGTCCGGCGAGGAGGCCGCGAGCCCTGACCGGCGCCGCCGCGCGCCCCCTGGCCCCGGCTACCGCTGCCCCGAGCCGCAGTGCGCGCTGTCCTTTGCCAAGAAGCACCAGCTCAAGGTGCACCTGCTTTCGCACAGCGGCAGCCAGGGCCGGCGGCCCTTCAAGTGCCCCCTGGACGGCTGCGGCTGGGCCTTCACCACGTCCTACAAACTCAAGCGGCACCTGCAGTCGCACGACAAGCTGCGGCCCTTCGGCTGCCCGGTGGGCGGCTGCGGCAAGAAGTTCACCACCGTGTACAACCTCAAGGCGCACATGAAGGGCCACGAGCAGGAGAGCCTGTTCAAATGCGAGGTGTGCGCCGAGCGCTTCCCCACGCACGCCAAGCTCAGCTCCCACCAGCGCAGCCACTTCGAGCCCGAGCGGCCCTACAAGTGCGACTTTCCCGGTAACCGCGGGCCGGGGGCTGCGGGAGGCCCGGGGTCGAGTGGACTCGCTCGGTGGGTGCGGCGGCGTCCGTCCCCGGCTGCTCTGCTGGGCAGGGTTGGAACCCGGTGGGCCAGATGTGAGGCGCGGGAACGGAGCACGCTGGTGTTTGTGCTCTGGTTCTCTCCAGCTGATTCAATTTGACACCTTAACCCTGCGGGGGTTTCGTCAGCGAGCTAGCACGAATAATCACAGGCGTGCTTGCGCAGATGGGGACAGCAGAACTCTGAAGGTGCTTCCGGTTAATGAAAGTGATAACGCATTTTCCTAGTGATCTGAGTTATGAGTCAGATCTTTGTTTTTCTCCATCTCATCATCTAGAAATACTCGATCGTCAGGTACTTAGGGGGCACACACTCCCCCACCCCCACAAGAACGCAGGTGAATCTGGCCAAATCAAGACTGTTAGGCGCTGAGGGGATAATCGCAGGTGTATGGTGCATCACAGTTTTCTGCCTTTTATATTTTTATTTCGTTTGGACTTAACAGTTTTGTGAAGTTCTAAAAATTATCCTGATTTTACAGATGAAGAAATTAATGCTGAGCAACGTGGATAAAATCCAGTGGAGGGATCTTTCTCCATTGTGATTGCCGGTAGTGTCAGGAATGTAAGGCTGCCACACAGACCTCTTCACCAGGATAGGCAGGTCTAGGTGCTCTAAGAGGAGAGTGTGCCTCCCGAGGAAAAGAAGATTCCTGCCTGGGGGGATTAGGGTGGAAGGCAGTGCTGGTGGGTGAAACCGCGGAGCCAAGGCAGGGAGTGCGGGCTGTGTTGAGGGCGTGGGGGAAGTGAAGTTGGAAGGGTGTGGGAGGGCCAGGTAGAGGGTGAAGGATCTCCCATATCCCGCACGGTAAAACAAAAACTCAAGCGTCTGCCTGGCATGCACCCACCGTGCATATTTATGTGTTACATACATGCAGTGCTGTCTTAATAACGTATGTTAAAAATGTAGTCAAATATGGGGATTTTGAAAGTGTGAAATGAAAAACAAATATTAACAGGGTCTGATATCTTCTTTGTACTTGTTTGTGGACTGTCTTGTGCGTTCCTTTTTATAGAGAGCATGGCTTTAGGCCACTGACTGAAAACCTTTCTTGGTTATATGCTCCAGGAATCTGATGGTGCTTTATAGACCACTCGCTAGTAAAATGCACAAAGAGCATCATTCTGAATATAATACTAGGAAGATCAGGGATCCAGCCTGCTCTAGGGCATGAGGTCCCCCTGAGGGTTTTGAGTTGGATGATGAGTGGGGCGTCAGCGTTGGAGATGGTTGAAGCAGGAGAGGGACCAGTGAAGCCCCCATTAAATGTTCCAGTCCTGAGTTTCCTGAGGGCAGATGCAGGTAGAGGCAGTGGGAATGGTGAGGAGGCTCCAGGTAGGAAAGATCGTAGAGGCAGGATCAAAGGGCAGGATTATCCATTGGGGGTGGGAGGGGTGGGATGGTTCTTGCTAAGGCAGAGGTTTAGCCTGTTCAGACTTACCTGACTGAGTGTGTGAATACACCAAAGCTCAAAATAGGGAGGTGGGGGCAGATTTATGCCAAAGGGGAGGATTTTAGGGTGTTTAGGAAGGTCAACATTTCCCAGTTGAGTGTTGCTCAGGAGAGCAGAGCTCCTTGGGCTAGTACTTGTATGCAGTGTCGTGCATACACAGTGTGGTTATAGGCACTATGGTAGCATGTTAAAGGCTCTGAGAAGAGCTGGGACAGACAACACCTGATAAGCGTCTTATAACCTGACACATTCCACCCTATTGGAGCGCTGAACCTTTTGATCAAAGGAGAACGACTGATGTGGGAAATCTGGGAATTGCTGAGGTAGGCTCCTTTTTGGTGGCTCAGCTGGGGGTTGAAGATGGAGAAGATGGAGGTGATGGAGAAGGCCGTGTGAGTGAAGATGACTCCGGTTACCTCCTTTGACAGAGTAGGGAACCCTGAGAAAATGGGCAAAATGAAAAAGAGAAGCCAGATGACAGAGGTGGGGGCTGCCAGTTACAGAGGATGTCAGGGAGGACGTTTGTAAATGTGGAGGATGCAGCATCAACTCCAAGGGGTGAGAAAGTCTCAGCCTTACAATGGTTTGTGGCCCTTGCAAACTTAACCCTACTGGACAAAATCTTGCTCCTTAGTACCTGATTTCTCTCATTGGGTTTTCTTGGGTCTCACGTGGGCAGCATTGACATTTGAGTTCACAGAACGCATGCAGAATCTGTGCTACGGAACTGGGAGCAGATGGCTGTGATTGGAGGATTTTCTCTTGATCAGTTGCTTCATCTCTAAGTCACATCATGACAGGTTGCCTGAATGTGCCTTTTGGTTGCCCTTACTCACCCCTACTTTAGCCATTGCAAAGGTGGACATCAATGGTTGTAACTTTCCGGAGGTGCTTCTGAATCATTGTCTTCCTTGTCTGCTTCAGTGCGAGCAGTGTCCTCGGGTGGTGACTAGTTTAGCTGTGTTATGTGATTTTTGTCACACTAGTGAGCAGAGTTTGTGTTTTCTTTGTTCAGGCTGCGAGAAGACTTTCATCACAGTGAGTGCTTTGTTTTCCCATAACCGAGCCCACTTCAGGGAACAGGAACTCTTTTCTTGCTCATTTCCTGGGTGCAGCAAACAGTATGACAAAGCTTGTCGCCTGAAAATTCACCTGAGGAGTCATACAGGTAATGAGCTAGAGGAGGCAACATCATTTGGACCCAAGATTTGTCTTTGTGGTAGCTTGCATTTATAATTATGTGATGTGATTTTTTTTTTTTTTCCTAAGGTGAAAGACCTTTTATTTGTGACTCTGACAGTTGTGGCTGGACCTTCACCAGCATGTCTAAACTCCTAAGGCACAAAAGGTAGTCTCTATCTTTTGGTTGAATTGTCAGTTTTGAAAATGAATGAATGGTTTTTCAGTAGCAGAAACCTACGGGTAAAGGTGTCCGTAGGTTTTTTTAAGTTATAGAAAGAGGAGCACGATGTAGATAATTTGGAAAATTCAGAATGCTGTGAGAAGAAAACCACTCAAAATCTGATTACCTGAAAGTAGTTTCTCTATAAACCTCTTCTTAAACTTAACCGGTATACTTATATACAAATCATTATTTTTAAAAAGTTAACGTAGTAGAGCAAGCTTTCCTCCTGTCATCGCAAACTTGCCATGTGACGTGCCGACCTCGCAGGGCTTGGCCTGTGTGCAGGTGATGTTCAGCACTTCACCTGTACCTCCTTTAATCTTCATAACCACTCTGACTCAGGTGTTCTTATTCTCCCAGTTTTGCATTGGGACTCAGGTTGAGCAGTTTGTCTCTGCACAGCAGGGCTTTGAGGGGTTTAATATAAAAACCTTTCTTAGGAAAAGACCATGTTTATGCATGGGCTTGAGAGGGTCATTTTAGCACTGCAGTCGATTTCCTGTGCACACTTCTCACCGCCCTCAGTAGCTCAGAAGGCTTGTTTATTATCGGGATTTCTAGACAATGGAAGTCGCTTCATCAATACGTGTGGGACTCAGCTGTTCCTCGATTGAAGCTGCACTAATTGTTCTGTGTTGGACTCTGGGGTCAGCTTAGTCATTAAGATAGAATTTTTAATTACAGGGTAGCTAAATTGTAAATCTGCCCACATGGGCTAGAGACAGAATTAAGATTTTCTGAAATGTACCGATTGTTTTTTATTTAACGCAAAGAGTTTGTGGTTTGGTATATTTTGCAGAGTTTTAAATAAAAGAGTCACCTTTGCTGCCTGGTGCCTCTGGGTTATGTGAGTAATTGTTGTTCCCTGTTCTCTTCTGGCAGGAAACACGATGATGACCGGAGGTTTACCTGCTCTGTGGAGGGCTGCGGAAAGTCGTTCACGAGAGCGGAACATCTGAAAGGGCACAGCATCACGCACCTGGGCACAAAGCCGTTTGAGTGTCCTGTGGAAGGTAGATTTTAGTGTGAGCTGTAAACTAGTACCACATCCACATTGATGTTGTAAGATGAAGTTGTTTAAAGGTGAGTTTTAGTTGCTTAAAGACAAGGTGAGTGTGAGTTGCAGCATTAGATTTCCTTGACTGCTTTTAGGTAAGTGCTTTATCTGGGGAGCAGTGTATTGAGAAGAACAGACTTCAGAAGCAGACCCAATTTGACTCTTGGCCCTGCGGTGCACTCACTGGATCTGTGACTCTGTTTAATTTGGTGCTTGTGAGGATTAGGTGAAATAACATGAGAGAAATGCCTATTTTGCCTCTGACACATATCACGGACTCAGTAAATGGTAGCTACTCGTGCTGCGATTGGACAGCAGGAAAGCTAGGCTGGCTTTTTTAAAAGAGTATTGGGGAGTTTTTTTCTCTAAAACACTGAAGGCGTGATTCATTCACCAAAAGTCTGACCATGGCCTGTTTGTGCTGGCCCTGCCCTAGTGTAGCAGATGCACTGGGGTGGCCGATCCAGGTCAGTCTGGGTCTGTGTATTGTATCCTGGCTCCAATCCTCCTTAAGTTGGTGACCTCAGGCAAGCCTTTCTGGGCCTCAGTTTCCTTATCTGGAAAGGGGGTAATAAAGACCCGTTTGAAGCTGAGCCCAGTTCCTGGAATGTAATGAATGTAACGCAGATGGTATAGCCAAGACACAGTTCCTCCTCTTATCAAAGCTCCAGGTGGGGAACGACAGGTAGACAGGTAACATGCTGGCTGCTGTGGGGCACAGAGGAGGTCACCCAGCTGTTCCACAGGCATGGAGGCATGGGAATGGCCTCCCAGTCAGTCGAAGAGTGAGAAGAGCTAGCCAGGGGTGGTGAAGACAGAAAGGCCAGTGTGGGGACATCTCCCAGAGCTGCAAGAGCAGCAGGCTGAGTGCTCGAGGCAGGGGAGTGATGTGATCATGTTTGCATTTAGGCTCAGTCTGGTTTCCTGGGGAGACAGATTGGTGCCTGGGCTGGGGTTTGGCAGTGGCAGGGCAGAGAAGGCGTAGATGAGAGAGAGGAGTTAGGATTAACAGTATGTGGTGACAGATTTGGACAATGGGCATTGTGGGAGAGGCAGTAGTTGGGGTCAATATCTCAGTTGAGATGGGGGCACAGGGCAGGTGGTTGGAGGAAGAGGAGTTTGGTTTGGACATGCTGCACTTTAGGTACTCACGGGCGGGCTTTCCAAGTTCAGGGGCTCAGAAAGTGGGGCATGTACTGCTGGGGCGTGGTGAGTAGGTGTGCTGGGAGCACACCAGTGATTGGTTAAGCCATGGCAGGGGATGTCATTCTCAAGGAGCAGTGTCACTTGGAGAGAGGCAGTGTAGTATAGTGAATAAAGGCGTGAATGCTGGAGTCAGACTGCCTGGATTCCAATTTCAGGTCTGCCACTTAAGTTGCTCTGAGAGCTTGGACAAGCAGCTCAAGCTCTGTGTGTCTTTTCCTCATCTGCAAAGTGGTAATAAAACCTCATAGGCTGTTGTGAGGGCTTGATTAGTCAGTAAGTTTAATTAAGACATATAGAAAACATCAGTAAATGTCCACTACTGCTGCTGTTACAATTATAAATAAAAAATGAAGGCCTAGAACCAAACCTTGGGGACTGCCATGCATTCAGATGGACAAGTAGCAGGGGAATCCTGGGAGGGGCTGAGAAGGAATGGCAAGAGAGGTAGAGCTAGTGGCACTGAAGCCCAGAGGAGGGTGTTTGGAAAAGGAGGGGAGTCAGTCCCCAATGCTGAGATGCAGTGGGAGGGTGAGGGGTGTGCGTGGGCTCCTTCAGAAGGTCACGGGGTCTTGCAGAGCGAGGTTTGAGGCTGGGTGGAGTAGCTCGGACAGAGCCCTGCTCTAGCGCCCTGAGAGGCGGGTAGGGTGAGGCAGAGACGGCTGTGCTGACCCCTGTAGAGGTGATTGAAGGCAAGAGGAAAGGGCAGAACTGGCTCCAGAGGAGGGGCTGCTTGTTTCTGTCTTTTGATAAGTATGCGCCTGAGAGCTTTGAGAAGTCCACGTGTTGAGGTGCTGGTAGAGAGATGTGGATAGCGGGAGAGGGTGATTGGGCAGTGGTTGGTTGAGAGTGCTCTTCTCAGGTCGGGGGGGCGGGCAGGTAAAGGCAGGAGCCTGGTGGAGGGACCCCAGAACCCTTCTTTGGATTGGCTGAGAGTTGATAATTCTTGAGGCTGACTGATTATACCATTTTCTCTGCTTTTGTACATGTTTGAAATGTTCCATAATAAAAAGTTAAAAAACAACCACCATCTACCTTTTCCATAGTAACAGGAAGAGGAGAGGATGGGGTATGTGGTAGGAGTGTGTAAGAAGGAGGGTGGGATGGGGGACTGAGGACAGCCTGTGTGTGATGAGAGCTTCTCCAGGCATGTGTGGTGGTATCTCTGCTTGTCTAGAATGTTGTGGAGAGTCCCATACAGAGTTGAGGTTGGTAGATGTGTGGTTACCACGTAAATGATGAATGTGAATTGAGTAGATTCCGTGGAGTTGGGGTTTGGAGGGAAGTTTGTCACTGATGGGCTGCTTCTGCCCCTCCCGTGGGTCAGGGTAACCTGGAATAAATGTGGGGTGCTGTTTATTAATATCTTTGATTTGTGAGGAACTGACAGAAATCTCAATAATGTTGCAGTTAGAAAAAGACAGTCATTAACACATGGAAAAATAGCCACACCTCCTGGTCATCAAAGGAAATACAAATTAAAATGAAATAGATTTTGTTTCCTGTTGAATTAGCAAATATTTTTAAAAATGGGAACTCATTGCTGGCAAGAGTGTGGTGGACGTCCCTGTTGTGTTTGTCCTCTGTCCTTGCAAAAGCAGTTTGGTAAAAGGTATATTCAGCGCCTCTGCCCTGATCTACCTCTAGAAATCCATGCTGAGGAGTCCCAGCTGGAAGAGGGGGTCAGGGACATTGCAAGTACAGGGTGCTCCCACGCCCTGCAGACAGTGCACCTGAGGTGAGACCGCAGGCACCTGCTCTCTCTCTCTTGTGTTTTCCAAATGTGCTATCATGAGCCTGACCTGGAAGCAAGTTGGAAGCTTTGTTTGAAAATGAAATAAGTTCAAAACACCTCTCAGAGGCAGCCAAAGCTCTTACTCATTTGGCGCTTTCCTATCTTTATAGCCTCTTTTCCTAAAATAGCCCTGATCCAGGCCCTGGACTCCAGCACTGCTACCTCGAGAAGGCGCCTTAAGTGGAATAATGCTCCTTTCCACTTTCTCAGGCACTGCGCGAGTACTCTAGTTGATGTTCCATTTAGTCCTTGTAACCCGTGTGAGGTTGGTGTCATTCCCACTTCATGGAAGAGAAGAAGGAGCTCCAGAAAGGATGAATAAGGCCACACGGCTAGAAGGGGGCTGAGCTCAAGTTGGGTCCAGTCACACCAGCTCCAGAGCCCAGGCTCTGCCTAGCCTGCCCTGCTGCCCATGTGACCTCCATGCTGGAGATTAGCAGCTCCCTTGGCCTGGACGCCCTTCTGCTTTACTGTGGGTGGCCCTACCATTTGTCAAGGCCCAGTCACCTCAAATGCTCCCTGCCTCCTGAGACCTTTCTTCTTTGCTCTCGGGAGGTACACTGTTTCCTCTGCTTCCAGAACACTTCACAGCACTAGCACTGGTTGCTTCTGCCCTTTGTTATGACAGCTGGTACTTTACATGTCCCTACCAGGTCACAGGCTTGTAGCTGCCAAGAGCCCCACTTCTCTTCTCTGTGTCCCCACGTGGAGGGCTCCAAGAGTGGGGAATCAGGGCATGAAGGAAGGGGGCTGTATTTCTAAATTTGTCTTGTTTTCCCTCTGACACACGCATGCAGTCTCATTGACTCTGGCTGAGCAGTTGAGTAGTCAGTCAGCAAGGCAGGGCCAGCTCTGGGCTCCACTCATGCCCCCCAAGCCATTTGCTGGGTGCCTCTGAGTATCAGTTTCTCAATGGTAAAATGAGAGAAATTGGCTTTGGTGATCTCTTGAGATAGTTTCCAACTCTGAGTGTCATAGGATTACAGTTGTCTTTATAGTAGTAGCTTAATACAGATGATTAGTATAAATTTTTAGCACTTGAATGTTTAAGGAGTTGTTAAACACTTAATTTGACTTAATCTTCCCAGCAGCCCTGTGAAGAAACAGGGTCAGAGTTAATTTGTCCAAGGTTACGTGTCTTATACACAACCGATGTGGGACTTCAGATATCCTTTTAAAAACAGAGTTTGCTTTCGAATTTAATTCCTCGTGGTGCTCTGAGGGATGTTTGGTGGACCTCCCTTGCCAGTGGCCAAAGCATTGGCCGTGCAAAGCCATAAACCACGCATTGTCTTGTGATTCTGATGTCAGGAGGAAACGTCGACACTGGTTCCTTGGTAATCCTCAGGTTTAACATTCAGCATTCTTGTTTAAGGGTGCTGTGCCAGATTCTCCGCTCGCAGCAGTCTCTACATCCACTCCAAGAAACACCTACAGGACGTGGGTACTCCCAAGAGCCGTTGCCCCGTCTCCAGCTGTAACCGACTCTTCACCTCCAAGCACAGCATGAAGGCGCATGTGGTCAGACAGCACAGCCGGCGCCCAGGTCTGCTCGATTTGTGTCCCTCTTAGGGTGCTCCAAAGATGTGTAACCTTGACACATGTCAGAGAAGCAAAAGCATGGTGTTCCTTCCTTAGCTCCCTTCAGAAGTTGTTCGGTTCATAGGTTAAACTAATCTAGTACAGTGAAGACTTAGTAGCCCATGCGCCGTGGCTGCCAAGCCTAGTGGCCTCTCTTGGACTCTGTCCTGCCACTTCTTTCTTGCCTCTGACCCTCTGATACCTCCCTTGTCTTTGAAGTGGTTCCCTTGACTGATCACGTGCCTGCCTCTCTACAACTGACCCCCATTCTCCCTAGCTCTGAGCTGGTGCTCTGTGACGCCACATACCCGGGCCTGTCCTTTGCTCTGCTGTTCCCCTTCCTAACCTGGCCTCTTCAGGTCAGCAATGGCATCGTTTATTCCAAATGAACTTTCCTTCATTTCTGACTGGGTGTGAGAGCCTCTTTGGTGCTTCTGTAGTGCCTGTGTCTCCTAGGCTCACATTTATGATGCGACGTTGACTTGTGTGTCACTCTTCCCTGCCACTTGTCAGGGTAGATGACCAGGTGTTGTCCCAGTGCTCGCCTCCTGAGAAATGGGTGTTTGGGAGCGTCCATTTATCGTGGACCAACTGTCGGGCTCTGCCAGGCCCTGGACTGGCTGTTTGAGTTCCCCTCACAGTGGTCCTGGGGTGGGGGTCCTTACCGCACTGTCACCGAGGTGGAAAGGAGGACTTGCCTGAGGTCTTATAGGCAAGGAAGTCCTGGAGCAAGGCTCTATTAATTGTTTGTTTAATGGTTTTTGGATATCTGGCCCTTGCACACAACAGGTCTCCAGTAAATATTTGTGGAATTAATGAAATGCTAAATAGGAAATTTATGAATGAATTGGTATCTCTATTTGCACTGAGATGTTTATTCTTAATCTTTTCATAGGGAACCTAATCCTCAAGATAGTCAAGGGAATTTTGGGGAAGTTTTGAGAAAGTGACATAGTTTTCCATATTTAATTTCTACAAAGAATCGCTCCCGTTTTCTTTCAAAATGTTTCATTGGTACTAAGAGATATTTATTGAAGAAGCAATAACATATTGATCCTGTTTTTAAACTTTGAAGTAATACGACAGCTCGAGAAGATATTTTCTGAATTTGGTTGTTGATTTATTTTGGGGGGGTCTAGAATAGATTTCTTTCATAGATTTGCATTAGAAATATAGTAGGCACTCTGACCAGGCATCCACCACTGGAAAGTATGAGTTTGGGATTAGCTGATAGTTGGTATGGGAGGACTAGAGCTAGAGACCTGCAAGAGCCTTTTCCCTCTGGCTGGGCACTAGCACATTCTAGAAGCTACAGTTAGAGATTTTTTTGGGAAAGAAGAGTGTCAAGGCCTTGTTTGGCTCCTTTGCCTGAAGTCTGTGTGCTTGCATTTTCCTGTTTGCTTGGTGCTTGAAGAGTCCTAGGTTTGGGATGATTGGGTGTGCTTGTGTATAAACCCCTCACTTGAATGCTCATTGAAATTTTTTTTAAATACATTAATGTACACTACACTAATGTGAGAATTATTTAAATTACTGATTATTTAAATTACTTTATTGAATAACAGACATTTGAAGAGTGTTAAGGCGAACAAGACTTAATGAAGAGGGATCTATTAGCATTATTTCTACTGTAATCATTAAATGTTGCTTAAGGGCTAGGCATTGTACCTGGTGCTGAAGGACAAAGATGGGTCAGACAGACTCTGCACCCTCAAGGTGGTCATGGCCTGGAGGAGGGGCGTATTAGAGATTGGAAATATGACAGTGGTGGGGGAGGGGTCGCCCTCCGGAGAAGCTCCATGGAGGGAGGACACTGCTCCAGAGTCCCTGGGAACACTTGATGTCCAGTTCTCTGCAGCTCCCTAGAGCTGGGGCCTTGATCCCCATCCAGAATTAGGCCCACAGGCCAGTTTTTCTCCACTGATCGCTCCCAGATGACTGAAATCCATTGTGGAGTGGCAGCTAGTTGTGGAGTGGGGCATAGAGTTGGATGAGACATGAGCTGACACAAGCTGATTCCAAAAATATCCCCAGAGTGGGAGTTCCGCTTGTGTCTGACCTCTGAAGATTTGTATTGGGTGGAAAGTTTTAGTCTTCCCAGAGGTAGTTATTGTGGTATAGCAGAAAGTATATAGTATTTGAACCCAGAAAGACATGGATTCAAGTCTTGCTTCTTCCTGTTCACCAGTTAATGTGACTTTAAGAAATGTTATTTAGTTTCTCGAGTCATTTCTGTCTGGAGAAATCCCTGTCATCTCAAAGGTTTGAGACAACATATGTAAAATGCCTCACACGTCCTCAAGCAGTTCCTTCATTCAGTGTGCGGCCACCTTCCACGTGCCAGGCGGCGGGTTTAGGAGATGTAGATGTTGCCTTGATGGATCACTTGCTAACATAATGAGCACAAGCAAAACGTGCTAGTCCTTTGAGGTCATAAAATAACTGGAGTATTCATTCGTTTTTCAGATCTCTTCTCTCAGCTAGGAGCTCCGAGTTCTCTTACGCCCAGCAGTGAATTGGGCAGCCCAGGCCAAAGCGAGCTCAACAACATAGACCTGGCGGCACTCTTCTCTGACGCACCTGGGGATGGGGGTAGTACAGTGGGGGCCTCGGACGAGGCCCTGAACTCTGGGATCCTGACTATCGACGTAGCTTCTGTGAGCTCCTCTCTCGGGGGGAACTTCCCTGCTAATAATAGTTCCTTAGGGCCAATGGACCCACTGGTCTTGGTGGCCCACAGTGACGTTCCTCCAAGCCTGGACAGCCCTCTTGTTCTCGGGCCAGCAGCCACAGTTCTTCAGCAAAGCAGCCTCAGTGTGGATGATGTGCAGACTGTAAGTGCAGGAGCGCTAGGCTGTCTGGTAGCTCTGCCTTTGAAGAACTTGGGTCCGGACCCGGGGGCTTTGACCTCCAGCAGTAATTTAGCAGCCAACTCCACCACACTGACCTCTTCAAGCGTCCCACAGGGAAACACTGGTGTCCCAGAACTGCTGGTTCCGATCAAAGTGGAGCCGGCCTCGCCTCCTGGCCCCGACGCTGTCAGGCAGCAAGAACGAAGCAGAGGGGCATCCCAGTCTGTGTTCTCCAGCCCTGCAGAGAAGCCCTGTCCTCCGACAGACACAGGGCTCAGTGCAGGGACCGGCAACTTATATTTGGTATGAAGTGCTATATTCGGTCACCACCACGTAGCTCACTTCTTTTACACTCGATTTTGAGAATGTTCTGGATTAATCACTTATGTGCAGACATTTCTTACTGGTTGCAAAAGGACGAGCCCTGGACTACAAGTCTGGAAATCTGAATCCTGATCTTGAGTTGAACTGACTAGCTTCTATGACCTTGAGCAAATCACTTACCCTGTCTGAGCCTTAAATTCTCATTTATTTTTAAAATGAGGGGGTTTGGCTAGATGATTTCTAAGGTCCTTTTGAGTTCTTTGATTCTGTGATAATGTGTTTCTTTTCCTGAAAAAGATTGGGGTATTTCATACTGTTGAAATGTTCTCCTTTGTGTTTTTCACATAATAACAAGTCCTTAGACTTCCTAATGACCATAGGAAGAGGAATTGCAGTGTCAACTATCTTTAAAGGTTTAATGGAAACGTTAAAACCATGCAAAAAAATTTTTTTTAAATTTGAATTAAGGGAAAAAAAGGGAGTGGTTTGTGAGCCTTTGTTTCTGGAGGGTTATAAGAATACATCTCCAATTTTGAGGCTTGACAGTTAATATACTTTAATGATATTTATGCCAGTTATACATTTAATATAATTTAAAGTAATTTAATTGAAGAGTCTTAGGAAAGAGTCTGACTTTTTCCTCTGTCTCAGATGGGAATGGTCAAATAGGTTTTTTTCTTGGTGGCACAGGTTAAATTTGATGGCGATATTGTTCAAAATGTTAAATCTTATTTTACCACAATTTTTTTGTAAAGTTAAATCCTTTGAATTAGAATCAATTGTGAGGGACATGGTAACCCATTTACCGTGGAGCCAGCTTTCGTTTCTTTGGGTCTGAGAGAAGTGCAGTCTCTGGCGCACCTCTTCCGGCACCTTGCTTGGTGGCGGCATAGCCACCCTTGCTAACCTTTTCTTAGGCCGCTTCAGTGGTTGCTAAGCGGGCAGGTGGCTGGGCCGGGAGGGGAGGTGGCCGAGGCTCAGAGATAAGTGGGGAGGCAGTGCCTGTGTGCAGGGCCTTGGTGCCTTGGGAAACTGTAGTTCTCTGGTGCCACTGCCTCTCCAGAGCTGTAACGGGGGTGGAGGCAGGAGGAGCTGCCATGACCTTGATGCTGACCCCTTGTTCATTTTCTCGCTAGCTGTGTGACGTTGGGCTGCCTCGATGCTCTGAGCACAGATGGTGTGTGGTGAATGGGTTACAGGTATGCCACGAGCTGTTGAGGGCTGTTCTTTTTGTAGTGATAAGTATTAAACTTTTTTTTATAAAACATGCACAAATTTACAACAGTTGAAGTCCTGTTTGAATACGTTTGGCACCCTCAGTAAACTTCCTGAAGTCGGGAACATAATTATTGTTTTGGCATATGAGACTTTTTGAGTCGAGCACCTGCCGCAGAGCGGCCTCTGCAATGGGCATACGAGATAGGACCTCACCAGGTCTGCCGTACAAGTATTATATGGCATGTTCTGAAAAATGTCGGGAAGTGCTGCAGTAAATTAGTCCTGAATTACCAGAGGAAGGCTGGTTATTTGTTTCAGACAGCAGAGAAGTATGTAATTCATTTTATAACAGTTTCTGTGTAAAATATTTTAATATGTTTTAGACTTTGGAGGAATAAACTTTGCTTCTCTGGATAATAAAATTATGTATATTGTTCCAACTCTGATTTCGTTTAGCTATCACTATAATTGAACGTAGCATTTGATTCTCTGTGAGCCTTTTCTGGAGATCTCAAAGAGTACTGGACTCTGCCTGTTCAGGAAGCAGACTTAGTACGTGTCGCTAGCTCCCTTGCTACCCTTCCTTTGCTGTTTGCATTGCGTGACTGACACACTTTTCTTTGGTCTCAGGAGAGTGGGGGCTCAGCAAGAACTGATTCCCGAGCCATTCAACTAGCCAAGAAAAAAAAGCAGAAAGGAACTGGGAGCAATGCAGGTGAGGCTGTGTGTGCTGCAGTGCTGGGGGAGCGAGGGATCTGAGAGTCACCTTGGGGCTTAATTAAGGACAGAAGAAACACACAGAACAGTAGGTGTTTCTGTGTACTGTGTGTTACTTTTATGCTAAAAATGCCCTTTTATCAACTCCTTAGTTTTATGTAAACTTAAAAAAATTACTAGCAAAATTCCCCGCATCAGGGTGGACGTGTCCTATTTACTTAAAAAAGCTGCGTGAAAGTTAGTGGTTGCAAACACCAGTGTCTGTTACCTGGCAGACTGCTAAGGTAAATAACAAAGCAGGCCAGGTGTCAGATGAGCAGAGGTGGCAACCTGGTGCTAAACGGCTGCTGGCCCCTGACCTTGGCATTGGGAAGACCTTGGGCACGTGGCTGCCACTGTCTCCAGGGGTGGCATTACATGGAGCCAGCCCCTGGGTGGCATGTGGCATTATGGATACCCTTCAGAGTTATGTTGAAATCTTCTAATTTTAAAATGTCAGCAACATTTTTGAATTTTTAAAAAACACTAAGGGGGCCAGACAAGACCTGCTGGTTTGTTGCCTCATGCATCCATCCATCCTGAAAACGGAATAGTGGGCGCACTGCTTAAAGGAAACTTCGGTAAATCCTTGTGTAAAGGTAACAGTGAGTTCTTTTAATGTTATTTTGACTATTTCATTTCTCTTTTATATTTATCTAAAATTTACTTTTACAATATCAAGGGGTGTGTAGGATTAACAATACAATTTTATATCTTTCTGATCTTAAAAATATCATGACTTCTTATTTAAAATAATAATAACTGTGTTTTCTGTTAGTTTTCTTAAAGCAAATACTACCCTGTGATAAATGTGCATGCCGGTGTTCACTGTGGCTGAGGAAGTGTCCCCTACAGCTCATGAAGGGCCCAGATGGAACTTGCAGAGATGGTGAAAGAAAGGCTGGTGGTGGTGGTGGTGTTGGCAATTTATAGAATGAAAGAATTCAGCACGTGTTAGGCAAAGTTAGCGAAGGAAACTAGATGCCTTTATCTAACCTGATAGGTAATCTCCAGCCTGAAGGAAAAAGAACATGCGAATATTTAGGCATATGATACATGTTATATCCATTGCATTGCTTCAGATAGCACCTATAGAGGTGGTTTAATTTTTTTTATTATTGTTTTTATAAATTTTTCAGCATCATCTTAAAAAAAAATGACACTTAAAAAAACATAGCCACTTATTATCACTTTAAAAATTAACAGTATTTCCTGAATATCAGTATCTAGCAAGTGTTCAAATTTTCAGTTGTCTCCATGCCATAAATGTTTTTATAACTGTTCTAATCAGAATCCAAATAAGGGTCACATATTACTATTGGTTGATGCGTTTCTTAGGTCTCTTTTACATCTGTAGGTTCCTTCTTCCATCTCTCTCCTGTGTCTTTGTTGAAGAATCTGGTGGTTTGTCCTGTTGAGTCGGCTGTCTGGATTTTGCTGATTGCATCACTGCGGTGTAGTTTAATGGGTTCCTCTGTCTTCTGTGTTTCCTGTAAATTAGTAACTACATCTAGAGGCTTGATCTGATGGAAGTTTGATTCTTCTCTAGGGGCAGGTGGGGAGGTTAGCAAAACAACTTTGCAGGTGACGGAGTCTCTGATGTCTGGTGGTCCGTCTGTTAGCAGCCGTTGATAACCAGTGACTGGATCTATTAAATCCTTAGGGGTTGCAGAAAGACGATATTCTGTCATTCCCTTTTCATTACTAACTAGAATGCAGTAGTCCCTCCTTGTCTGAGGGGGATATGTTCCAAGACCCCAGAGGATGCCTGAAACTGCAGATAGTACCGAACCTTATATTTCCTGTTTTTTCCTGTACGTGCATACATACCTGTGATAAAGTTTATTTACAAATTAGGCCCAGTAAGAGATGAACAACAATAAGTAATAATAAAATAGAACAATTGTAATGATATGTGTAACAGAAGTTATGTGAATGTGGTTTTTTTCTCTTACAATCCAAACCTATTCCTGAATCTGTGTGACCATCCCTTACTTGCAGTAGATGCCTTGATGTCACTCACTTTAGGGGATCCCTTGCTGCGGTCGTCGTATAGGCTCAATGCTTTCTGGCGTAACATGTTGCCGTCAGTCAGAACATTTCCCGTTCATGTCATCCACCCACAAGTTTAATGCCTTTTCCATCTTAACTAAGCACTTAACACGCACTGTGGCTGTAACTTTTGCAGTTGGAGGTGCAACAGCAAAACTAGCATGAATTTCTTTTTTCCTTCACAATTTCACGGATAGAAGATTCATTCTTACCGTAGGTCTTTGCAACTTCAGCATACAATTTTTTTTCTTTCTTTATGAAGTCAAGAACCTTTTCACTTAAAGGAAGTACTTTACGGCTTCTCTTTGGCATATCCAAATTGCCAGCATCACTACTCTTGTGCTTGGGGGGCATTTTTAAGTAAAATAAGGGTGACTTGAACACAAGCACTGTGATACCTCGATAGTTGATCTGATAACTGAGATGGCTACTAAGTGACTAACGGCCGGGTGGCGTTTTACAGTGTGGATACACTGGACAAAGGGATGATTCATGTCCCGGATGGGACAGTGTGAGATCTCATCACTCTACTCCGAACGGCAGGCAGTTTAAAACTTATGAATTTTTATATCTGGAATTTTCCATTTAATACATTCAGACTGAGGTTGACCACAGGTAACTGAAACTGTGGAAAGTGAAACCGTGGGTGAGGGGGACTGCTGTACTTATGTGAAGAGCAGCTTCTCATCCATCCTTTACCCTGAGGTACAGTCCATATGGAAACATCAGGGTATATGTCTGAATCTTTCTCTTCGTCACTTTTCAAAATAATAAGCTGGTTTCTTAGCATCCTCCCATGGTGGTCAGAGTATTTTTATATGTACGTTGATTTAAACATTTTATCGGCTTTTAAAGGAAACAAATCTAGAACCTGCCAAGTATCCAGCTTTCATATGTGAAGGCAGTGGAAGAATTTTCTTTTAAGTGCAAAGGCTTACATTTTGCTCCCCATATATCTCCTCCAAAAGCCCTCTTGAAGTACTGTAACCACCCAAGAGATAGAGGAATATAAATATAGGCCCATAATCCCTTTTCCAAATCCCTTGGGGCCAACTGTGTTTTTCTACCTGATATTTTATTTTGCTAGAATTTTAGACTTGCAGAAAAAATGCTGCCCTAGTAGTAATACTCTATGCATATTGTCACACATTTGTGACCTCTAGTTGTCCCGACCCCCAGTTGGGACCTTCACCCAGCCTCCCCTCATGTTAACATCTCCTGTCGTCATGGTGCTTTTACCAAAGCTAAGAATGGATCCAGGCCACAGTCCTGTTTCGGGGGTCTGCAGAGTTTATTGGGGTTGGACCAGTTTCCCACTAGTGTCCCTTTTCTGTTCTAGCATCCCATCCAGGATCCCAGGTTGCATTTGGTTGTCAAGACTCTTTAGTCTCCTCCAGTTTGTGTCAGCCCCTCAACCCTCGCTCACCTTCGATGATGCTTTTGAAGAGTGCTAGTCCATGAATCTGGAGTGTTCCCCGCTTCAGATCTGTCTCTTGCTTTCTTTTGATTAGACTGAGGTTATGGATTTGTGGAGCCAGAGTGAGGTGTCCTTCTCATTGCCACTTATGCAAGCAACATATTACAGGTGATGCTAATCTTGATCGCTGGGTTAAGGTGTTGGTCTGCCAGGTTTCTCCATTGTGAATTTACTATGTTTCCCTTTGTAATTAGTATTTGTTTTGAGGTGGATACTTTGAGATGGTGTGCAAATCTCAGGGGTCTACAAGATCACCCTCACTTCTGACACCAGCTGCAAGTTCGAGTGTCTCCAAGACCACTCTTAAGTTCTCTAATTCTCATGAGATTCTCTAGCTCAAACCCGCAGTTATGGATTATTGCAGTGAAGAGATACAGAATAAAGTCAGCCAAGGGAAGAGGGGCATAGGACAGGCTCAAGGAGAGTTCCTAGTGTGAAGCTTCCAGTTGGCTTCTCCCTGGAGTTGTGGACAGTGCTAACTTCTCCCACTGCATGAAAGTATGTACAAAGTATTGCCAACTAGGGGAGCTCACCCAAGCCTTGCTGTCCAGACATTTATTAGGGCTCAGTTGCAAAGACATGGCACCCTATCCATGTAGCTGACTTAGTCTCCAGCCCCTCCACAGGTTGAGCTGACACTGTGACTCAAGGCCTGCACCGAAGTCACATTATTAGACTATCTGGAGTGGCCCAGGGCCCCAGGTAGACAGAGACATGCCTACCAGGCAGGACATTCCAAGGACCTTGCGATTCCTTCCCAGGAGCTGGGGGCAAAGGCCAGATCTCTCCTTGGGCACAGTTAATCCATTACTGCACATTGTGCAGATATCTTGTTGCTCCTTAAACCTCCCACTAATTCAGCACTGAAGGGTGGATTTGCCTGTGGTATTACTGTGGTGTTCTAATGGTGATTTTCTGTTTTGCTCATTCTCGTACATTATTAATTGGAATTCTCCTGTAAGGAATAGCTGTCCCTTCTCTCCCATTTATTTATTCATTCTGTTATATCAGTATGGACTCAAAGATATTTATCCTTGAGGTTATTATGATCAATATTATCAGTATTTATTTTGCTGCTCCAATTGTTCCAGTTTTGGCCACTGGGAGCTCTTTGGGTTGGATTCTTGTGCCCTTTCAACACGCCCCATTTGGTTTTTTGGGAGGGCACATCCTTGCTTTCTCGCACCACCAGGCTCATCTTGTATTATCCCTGCTGCAGCCCTGAATCAGCCACTTCTCCAAGGAGCCCTGTTCCTTATGTTGGAGAGTGGTGTTGGAAACCACGTCTGGGTGCTACATGTACTTGTTGCTCATGGCTACCAGGGTGTCATTGCGTCTAGGCTCTCTTCAGTGGACAGTGCTGGGAAATATATTTATGCGTATTAACCCACGCTGGCTGTGTTTTGAATTTAGAATATTTCACATTTTAGAATGGTGATATGGTACATGTCTACTATATTTCTTAACACACCCAGTTACTGCATCGGTACTTTTCAGTGAAATATATTCACATAGTGGGATCAACAAAGATTATCAATAGCTTCACATGAGTTCAGGTCAGATGCTGTTGCTAAATTGTTTTTGGTACTAAACTTAGGGGGTGAAATGTGGATTTTGGGGGTTTTGGGGTTGTGGGATTGTGATTTAGGGATTGTGGTGTAATAAGTCCAAGAACAGAGAAGTTGCAGGGTCATAGGACTGTTAGTGGAATTAAGTCATTTAAACACAGTCAAGACCTCATCGTTGTCAATGTAGTTAAGTGCCTTTAAAGTACACATGTCCATTCTTAGAAAATGTGCAATCTGAATGATTTGAAAAATAAGATATAGGGTCTAAAATCCAGGACTCTTCCCATTGGGTTGGTACTGTGTAGAAAATAAAATTGTGCTGGTTTCTTTATCTTTAGTATTGAGGTTCTCCCCTCAGAATAAACCAAGAATATTTTCTCAACATAAAAAGTAAAGAGAAACTTATTCTTGAAGCTGATAGTTAGCAAAATAAGCTTTAAAAAAATAAATGTAAACAGCTTCAGAACTATGGACGGATGTGTACTTTTCTGCTCTCTAAGGGCGGGGAAAGGAAAGAAAGTACAGTGCTCACAGACAGTAACTGCCAAACCACGTGTCTGTGATGGTAAACATGGAAATGTGTGCCACTGCTTGACTCTTTTTTGAATGAGTCAAAAAGCAAAATCCCAACTACGTGTTGTCTAGAAGAGGCACAATCCTGGACAGACTATTTAGGAAGGTTAAAATTAAGACAAGGTAAAACAAAACACAAAACAAACATCACAAAGCGGAGATTGATACTAATATCAGAAGCATAGAATTCAGAGAGAAACAGTTGGGGCAGAGAAGATTTTCCCTGTTTTTAGTTGCTGTTGACATATAATCAACAGCAGAACTATAATACTTGTGACTATTTATATGAACATTTATATGAGAACTTAAAATTTCAAACAATATAAAGGAAGAACTGATAGAAATCTAGGAGAATTGGATAAATAAAAACCTAGCAATGTTAGAAGTGATTAATTTAACTCATTATTTGCAGATCAAGCAGAAATAAAGATATGAAAGATGTTTACAATGGGATTAATAAAGTTGACTTTATAGATCCTCCTTCATGACGAAGTAATATTTATGGAAATTAAACTGAATCAATTAGGACGTCAAGAAAACCTAATGTACTCTTTAGGAAAAACAAAACAACTTGGCAGAACATGTTTTTAACCATAATGTGGCAAAATAGAAGATAAAAATTGCTTGGCAAACAAAAGAACTACTAAACTCTTGGGTAAAAGAAAAAATAAAAGGTAATTACAAATTCTTATAGAAAAATGAAAAGCCATGTGGTTATGTTTGAGCTCTTGAGCAGGCAGCTTCTCTGTGCTTCAGTTTTCTCCTTTGTAAAATGGTAATAAAAGCACCTATTTAGGATTCTTTTGGGGATTAAATATAGGTAAAGTGCTTTAAAGCACTCGGAATGTCAGCTCATTGTCCTTATGTATGAAAGGCAGGAGATGTGGGCAAAGCTAGGTGCAAGTTTTTGTTGCGAATGCCTTCTTGTTAAGAAGAAGGAAGCTATTATTTCAAGATGAAAAAGAACAAACCTAAGAAGAGTCAGAAATCCGGATTTTGATGCTTGTGTGCGACAACCTGTTCAGATTTTAAAAAACATTCTGTGTGGGCCAAACGGAACATTTGTAAATGAATATAGCCCCTAGCCTGTCAGTTTCTACCTCAATCTGAGCAATTTTACCAAGAAAAAAGAGCATAAGTGAATTCTACAGCTTCAGTGGAAAATAAGTATCATGTTAAGTATATGGTAATAAATTGGAGTACTTGCACCCAAATGTGTAATTTTCCAGGAAAGCAAATCACCGTTGTTCATAAATAAGAGGATCAACAGTTTAAGAGCCAAGGATCAAGTATTTCCAAGGTTCACACTTGCCCTGTGATTACACAGACAGACGCCACTACTCCACGGAAGGTGTGCAGTGGACACTGTTCCACAGCTCGGTGGGAAATAGGAAACTTCCCATGATCTGCATACCGAAGCCTGATGAGGATACCCCCAAAAGGAGAGCTGTGGATTGATGACTTATGAAAATAGATGGAAATATTCTCAGTAAAACACACTTAGGATGTGGCAGTATATTTAATCTAATATTCTGACTAAATGGGTTTAGCCAGATAGCCTGTGAATGATTTACTGTTAGCAAGTCTGTTACTCAGTTTATCACAATAATAGGGCAGTGAAGAACTTTATTGTTTACTCAACAGATTCTGTATGTATTTTAAAAATTGATTTCCATTACTGATGGAAATAGGAATGTAATAAAGAATCTGTAGTCCAGACCCAGAGCCAGCATCGTACTTGATGGTGAGTTACCAAAGGCATTCACACACGCATGCAAGCGTTACTTCGTTGCCATTGTTCTTAGTATTTAAGGTTGTTCTGGAGGTTCTTAACGTTGAAATAAGCCAAAAAAAAAAAAAAGATAGAACTATAGCAAGGAGACAGATTTGAATGTTTATCGGAAAACCTGAATCAACTGAAAAATGGTTAGAACAGAGATGTTTAAGTGGCCAGTTATAAAATAAATGTATACCATCAGGAGTGTTCTATGTGGCGGCAGTAGCAAGTTAGGAAATACGATGGGAGAAAATAATCTCATTCACAATCACACCAAAAATTTTAAAATACCCAGGAGGAACTAAATGAAGTGGGCAGAACTAAATGAAGGAGATGACTGAACTTGACTGAGAGACAGAAGAGAGACTGCTCCCAAATGGGGCAACTCCTTCCCTTTGATACAGGGATGTGCCAGCAGGGACACAGCAGTGGACAGCACAGACACCACTGCTGGCATTCCTACAGAGGGTGGGGAGGGGGGCGGGGGGGCATTCGATAAACAAGGAAAACAGTGAATCAAATGGTAAATGTGAACACTACAAGGAAAGGGATCTGTGGTGGTTTGTGGTCTTAAATGGGGTAGATAGAGGCCTCGCAGAGAAGGCGACACTTGACGGGGGTAAGGAAGAGAGCCAGGGAGCTGTGCGAAGGGTCAGTCCTTGGGAGCAACTGAGGCTAGAGGGTGCTGTCAGCAGAAAGACCTTTGTTACCAGAGTGATCAGCCCAGGGGAGCATTTAAAAGCACTGAGAGAGCTGGTAGGAGGCCAGGCTGTTTAGGGCCTGGATGTCGTTGTCAGAACTTGGACTTTCTCGCAGAGTCAGATGGGAAAACATCAGAGGCATAATTAGGAAAGTGACATTTTTTAAAGGATCATTCCAGCTGCTTTTTGAAAATAAACCATAAGGGGCAAGGGAGGAAGCAGAGAAAGCAGGTAGGGGTTTCTCGGCATTCTCCATTGAGAGACAAGTGGCTGAGCTGTGGGGAGAGGAGATCAGTCCTGGTCCTGTCTTGAAGATAGAGCCAGCAAGATTTGCTGACAGCTGTGGGGTGTGAGAAAAGTCGTTACTCCAGGCAGGCCAGCTCTTCCCACTGTATTTTAATGTAATTCCATTTGAAATTCCAGGGATTTCAGAGCAATTCTGTAAAAACCAATGGGCAAGGATTCCTCAGGAAACAGAAGAACTGGCACTGTGCTTTTGGGACATCTCACAGGCTCCAACAATTAAAACTGGTGGTGCCGGTGCCCCTTAGGCAGGCCACGACATCAGGGCGTCGCACACTGAGAAACAGACCTAAGACCACACGTTGCTGTGTGTGTAAAGGTGGCTCTTCCAAGTTTTGGCAAATGAGTGATGGCCTTTGGGGAAAAAATATTAAAATTCCATACAGGATGAAGAATGAAGATGAGAGGTTTCAGGTTTTTTAAAAGCGTGGAAAGCTGTAATCATAGCAAACACCTAATCTGTTCTGTGTGCTTACATGTTAGCTCCTGTTTAGTCCTTACAGGGACCGTAAGACAAAGCCCTTATACAGCTGGCCCACCGCTCACAGGGGACGGACGCCTAGAGGAGAGCAGAGGCAAGGGCCTCGAAGATCAGTTGACATTGAGAGGTTTCTGAATGAGCAGGAACAGTGTGAAGTGATAAGAAAGGTGGATGTCCCTGAGGAAAAACGGGTTTGGGACATGAGCAAGCACTGCGCAGAAGGTGGCTAACCAACACAAGGAAGTGTCTCCTCCGTGGTCAGGCCAGCAGAGCACCCTTGGCTCTCAGAGGCGAGACCGGGAGCCAGCGCAGGTGCATGGAGAGTGCGTCCTCAGGCTTTGCGGGGATAGCCTCACTGGGGATGCAGTGTGACACTTCTGGAGGGTCACTTGGTAATGTTTTCAAGAGCCAAAAATTATGCATAATGTTCAGTCTTGGAATAACATTTTTGGAATTTATCTCAAAGAAATATCCAGGGGTCTGTGTGAAGGTGCTGTATGCCAGCTGCTGCTCAGTCCACAAGGGTGTATTGTTAAATATTTATAACTCAGATGTCCACCACTAAAGCTGCAGACTTTGTGCATATTTTTTGGTAAGTCCATGTTTGTAAGAAAAGCTGGGTGTGTTGATAGACACATCTGTGTGTGAATTTGCATAGAAACAAAAATGGTAGAACATACATCAATGTGTAGATAGTGGTTTTTCCTGAGTGTTAAGATTATGGATTTTTGGTTATTCCTCTGGGATGGAGCACCTGGAGGTTTCTTGAGTTGGCCCTGGGGCACTTGGGAGGGCTCCTCAGGATTATCACCTGTACACTGAGATGTGTGGTCTAGAATTGGTTTCCCTTCCCAGAATGGGGGATGAGAGCAGGAGAAAACAGGCAAGGGCCTGGGAGTATGGGGCAGGGGCCCCTGTGACCCCAGCACAGACAAATTGGCCAGCACTGGAAGGTGGACATGCGGGCGGAGGGCAAGGGGAGGCTGCTGTGCTTGGTGCTGCTGGTTCAGTCTGCACACCACTGGAATGTTTGAATGAATAATTGGACTGAATTAAGCCCTGAATTTAAGTCAGTGATCTAACTTTTCTTTTACATGAAAACAAAAATCTTTGGGCATCTGAGTCACAGGATTCCTCCCATTTCTTCCTGCTGCTGCCATGAAGAGAGCAGCAGGGGCCACACTGAAGAAGGACGAGAGGAATGCCCCTGTGGGGGTTGTCAGTTAACTGGGAGTTGTAGCGGCTGTAACTATTCCTTCTAGAAGAGAGTTCTAGTAACATTCACACGGTTTCTCTCTAATGACATCGGACCTGAAACCAGTGGTTTGTGAACTTGAGTGTCATGAAGCCCCCAGGTGGGTTGAGGAGTCTAGACTGCAGCTGGAGAAACACTGCCCTGGGATTGTGCAGGAAAATGGGTGTCAGAATTGCTCGGGGCTTTATCACACCTCGTGGGCCCCATTTAGGCACCCTGGGGGCAGATGTGGCCTGTGATGGGGAGGAAAGCGGATGGCAGACTGTCACTAACATGGGGGTTGTCTGGTCTGGTCTTTGCTTTAGATGCGGGGGTGATTTTGCTGCAGCTGTCCATGGTAGTTGCCTCTGCACTGCTGACCTTCACCTCCTGAGGGTAGAGCCCTGCAGGTAGGTTAGGGTAAGCACAGCATTCTGCCTTGAACAGCTGGTTGGAGAGTGGACCTCCCTGCAGTACACTTGCAGGCAAGGCCACCTTTGTCTCTTGTGGCTCCCTCAGCCCAAGGTTCATTTTGGTCCCTGGACTTGATCTGTGGTTGAGGGCTGGGATAGCCAGAGATCTCCCAAAGCAGGATGAAGGTGCTCGGTGGCAGCGAACTTCTTGCCATGGTGGTGGAGAATTGAGTGCCTGTCTGTGAATGGGGTGTGAGTTGAGGTGTCCCTATCTGGACCGTGAGCGAGTGACAAGGACTCTCTTAGGCCTGGTCATACCGGTCACTTTTGTTTCTGTTAACTTTATGCCTTCCTGTGCTTTCTTGTGCTGTTCCCTGCTGGAGTACATGTCCTGGCTCCCTTTTTGTCTCCTTGGCAGATGCCTGTTCTCCCTGCAGGTCCAGCTTGTTCTGTGTTCCTCTCTGGTCCTCCCACCTCACTGTCAGGTGACTGAGCTTGGAAGTCTGACTCTGGCAGCCTAGCTGAAAGTCCCTCTAAAGCAGGTGAGGTCCCTCTAACCCTTGTGAGCAGGAGGCCTCTGTGTAACATAAAAAGTGTGAGTGGCTTTGCCGCACAAAGGAGAGCTATGCTGTCTGTGCTGGTCTCGTGAGGTGACCACTGGTGACGGTGCTGAGAGGCAGTGTGGGGATTCAGACACCGATTCCAGAGTCAAGAACGGGGCTGAAGTCTGCTCTTCTGGTTGCAGTGGCCTTGGGCAAACGTCTGACCTCTCTGGCTGCCGCATCCTCTTCTGTAAGAGAGGGACAGTATAGGACCTGCCCATGGAGGTGGCTGTGAAGATTACATGCAAGGATTCCTGCCAAATGCTTAGCCCAGGGCTGACTGAGAGACCCAAGACAGGTTTAATTAAATGTACGTTTTGCTCTTCACATCGACTTCTATGCATTCATTTAACATTTTGGAGCAAAATAAGGAAAATAATGGCAGAACTTTGTATGTATGTGGCTTCAGGGCGCTGGCCCATAGAGTTCAGTCAACAAAAGTAGGAACTGTGCCCCAGGACAGAGTTCCCTCCGTGTAGACCCAAGCTCGCTGCTCCCAGAGCCCTGGCCTGCCGTCCTCTGCCCAACACGTGCTCTGGTGGTCCTCAGCTCTGGACAGTGCCTGGGGATGTCCTCTATCCTGCACCTGCCCCAGTTTCTCTGTCACTCTGGGAGCTCCTGTTCAGCCTTTCCATGTGGATTGTCAGATTTGCCCTTCCCAGCTGTGCCAGTTTGACTGTCACGTCCTTGGAGACCGTGCTTCTCAGGCTCCCAGCCAGGGTTGGCCAGTGGGAGCACTGGCAGGAGATTGGGCAGAGGGAGGAAAGGGGAACCAGGACCTCGCTTGCAGTCTCCCTTGGTAGGAGTTTGATGATGGCCATGTCTCCCGTTGTCCCTGTTCTTGCTGGGCGGCCCCTGATGTAGTTCTGGCTCCCGTGCGCTGTCCCTCTTCTGGACTGTGGCGTGGTGGCGCCTTCCTGCTGTGCTGACCAGGGTGTTTGCTCTTTTGTCTGCATGGAGTCCTTCTGGGTGCAATTCCTAGAGTGGTCCTGGGGTCCCAGTGGGACCCTGACTGATCTTGTAACTGTCAACGGCTCTCAAGGGCAGTGACTGTGGTATGGCTCTTTCTGTATCCCCAAACCTCGCTCGAGGCCTCTTGGCACTGGCCCCAGCTTAGTGTTCCCAGGGTACCCTGTACTCCCTCATCATTGCATGTGGATTGTAGGTTTGTATGTCCCAGTACTTAGAACATAGCCAGCACTCGTAAGCTCCATGGTGAGCTCCCCCCAGCATGGGGAAGATGTAGTCAGTATTTGGTGAAAGAACGATAAGGCATGAACAGGTCACTGATCGCTGGACATGTTTCAGATGAGAGCCTTCAGTCAGCACACCCAGTGCTAACCCTGACAAAGACACAACAGCCAGCGAAGGCTCCTGTGTCCTGGCATTGTTCTGAGCTCCTTCAGCTGTTATCTCCTGGAGTTCTCACAGCAACCCCATGAGGTGTAGATACTGATATCCCATTTTCTGGAGTAGAAAACTGAGGCACAGAGAGATGAACTTGATGGGGCTACATAGCTAGTGGGTGACTGGATGAGGAGCTGAATCCAGGGCAGACTGACTCCAGAGGCTCCACTGGGCCTGTCAGCACACACACAAGAAAACTGTGTCTCACTGTCAGCATGGGAAGTGGACGTGGAAATCCCAAGTGAAATACTAGCACGTGGACTCCAGCTGGTGAGGGCTTGTCCCGGGTTTCGGGAGGGTTGGGGTTAGGCAGCTGTCAGCGTGATTTGCCACATCAGAAGAGCAGAGGAGAACCACCTTATCTTCACTGTTGCCAAACAAGGCAGTTGATGAAACTCATCATTGCTGATTTTTAAACATCACAAGGTGTAATCAACTGGGAACCAAAATATTTCCCTAATAATGGCAAGTCAGACTAACAGTCAACTTCATGTTCAGTAGAGAGGTGTGTTCCCAGTACAGTCTGGATAAAAGGCAACTAAACTAACAATGCAGTAGTGTTGGACGCTTTCATAGAAGGTTTAGAGAAAAACAGGTGATCAAATAGAAAGAAGAGATAACGGCTTATCAGTGGTGATTATCAAGCCTAGAAAGCCTAAGGGAATTGACTCAAATAATTGGAAATACGAGGGATAAATAGGTAGTTAATTGCATAATATTTGCATATATCAAATTAGTAGCTTTTCTATTAGAATAATCAGGAAAAAATACTGAAAAATAGATCTCATTCATAATGGCAATAAAGTTATCTTGAATCAGTAGTGATAAATATGTGAGGCCTGGATAAGATCCTGTTTGAGGCCTACCATGTACTTGGATGGAAACACTCAATTTTTTTTATATATATATTTTTTATTGATGTCTTATAGTTTAAAATTGTGAAATTTTACTTGTGTTGTTGTTAGTATCTCCTTTTAGGTTTGTTAATAGTTGCTTTATGTACTTTGGTGCTCCTGTGTTGGGTGCGTATATATTTATAAGTGATACGTCTTCTCGGTGGAGTGTCCCTTTTATCATTATATATTGCCCCTCTTTGTCTCTCATTACCCTCTTTGTCTTGAAGTCTGCTTTGTCTGATGTAAGTATGGCAACCTCTGCTTTCTTTTGTTTGCCATTAGCTCGGAGTATTGTCTTCCATCCTTTCACTCGGAGTCTGTGTTTGTCTTTAGAGCTGAGACGTGTTTCCTAGAGGCAGCATATTGTTGGATCTTGTTTTTTAATCCATCCCACCACCACTCTGTCTTCTGATTGGAGAATTCAATCTGTCTACATTTAGAGTGATTATTGATATATGAGGGATTAATGTTGCTATTTTATCGCTCATTTTCTGGTTCCTTTGCATTTCCTTTGTCTCTCTTGTGTATTTCGGACTTCCAATTCCATTTAGTAGTTCTGTATGATGGTTCTCTTAGTTTTCTCCTTATTTGTCATATGTGATTCTGTTCTGATTATTTTAGTGGTTACCGTGAGGTTTGTATAGAAAATCTCATGGATGAGATAGTCGGTTTTCTGACGGTCTCCTTAGACTAAGTCTATTCCATCCCTATCCTCTTCCGCTTCTAAGTTATTATTGTCACAACTATTCCATCTTGTGTTGTGTGTGTTTAAAGTGATGAGGTTATATTTAATTTTGGTGTTTTTCCTTCCCTTAACCTTGATGTTTATAGTTAAGTGTTTGCTCACCTATTCTGACAGAGCTGCGATTTTTCTGGTTTTGTCTACCTGTTTTTCTCCTTGCTCAAAGCTTTGTATCCCCTTTTTCTTTTTGTTTTTTCAGGCATGAGGGCCTTCTTGAGCATTTCTTATAGTGGGGGTCTTGTGGCAATGAGCTCCCTCTTTTGTTTATCTGGGATGAGTATTCTTTCTCCATCATATCTGAAGGATATTTTCACTGGATAGTGTTTTCTTGGCTGAAAGTTTTTGTCTTTCAGAATTTTGAACATATCATTCCACTCTCTCCTAGCCTGTAGAGTTTCTGTTGAGGAATCTGCTGAGAGCCTGATGGGAATTCCTTTGTATGTTATTTTATTTTTTTGTCTAGCTGCCCTTAATATTTTTTCTTTGTCATTGAGTTTTGCCAACTTTACTTCTATGTGCCTTGGAGAGGATCTTTTCGTGTTGATATATTTAGGAAATCTGTTGACTTCATTCACTCGTATTTCCAGCTCCTTTGTCAGGTTTGGGTAGTTCTCAGCTATTATTTCTTTGAACGAGCTATCTGCTCCTTTTCCCCTCTCTTCTCCCTCTGGAATACTATAATCCTTATGTTACACTTCCTAATTGAGTCGGATATTTCTCAGAGAATTTCCTCATTTCTTTTTAGTCGTAGTTCTCTCTCCTCCATCTGGAGCATTTCTGCATTCCTATCCTCAATAATGCTGATTCTTTCCTCCATATTGTCAGCTCTGTTCTTTAAAGATTCCAGATTTTCGTTTATTTCCTCCTTTGTGTTTTTCATCTCCAACATTTATGATTCGTTTTTCTTTCTGGTTTCAGTCTCTTTTGTGAAGAAATTCCTGATTTCATTGAATTGTCTATCTGTATTTTCTTGTGATTTGTTGCCTTCTTTATGATAGCTATTTTGAATTCTCTGTTGTTTAGGTTATAATTTCTGTGCCTTCAGGATTGATTTCTGGATGCTTATTATTTTCTTCTAGTCTGGAGATTTAATATATTTTTGCATAATGCCTGTGGCTTATTTCTTCTCATACCGAAACATCTGGTCGCAGTTTCCACTTGCCACCACTGGGTGGGGGTCAAGCGCTGTGTATTCTGAGCCCGCTGCAATCTGAGGGTGCTCTGGCTGACTGGTTGTGCTGAAGTGCCAGGTGTGGGGGGTGAGGGGCTCTCTCTTTCGCCTGCCCCATCCCCGGGGCTTCTTGCTCTTCCCTTCTTGTTCTTCCCTCGCTATCTGCTCTCCTGGGGGGTGCTAGCTTGATGAAGACACCTCTGCAACAGTTCAGTCCCCTCTGTGTGGGAATTCCCCACAGGCTGTGAGAGAACTTTGAGAGAGATGGTTTTCCTGCAGAGGGCTGCCCCCCCCCCCCCACCCCAGGAGCTGCATGGACCTGGAGTCGCTGATCTAATGGAGAGGGAAAGGATTTCTCCTTACTTTTCCCCACTTTATCCAGGGGTTCCAGCAGCTCCACCTTCAGATGTACAGCCGCATGCATCTCTCAGCCGTCCTTTGTGTTGTGTAAGTGTCCTCTGTTGGTATGCAAGTGTCCTTTTTGTCATATCTTAGTGGGGGGAGAGTTTAAAGGGGAAAGCTCACTCTGCCATGATTTCTGATTTTGTACACATAATTTTTACTTAATTTCCCCATAGTTGAGTAGCGTACATGCTACCACACATTTAGTAAAGGAGTACAAGGTTTTTTTTTCCCCCCAGTGGACTTTTTTTTTATTATTTTTTAATTGATGTCTTAATAGTTTATAACATTGTGGGGTTTTAGTTGTACATTATTGTTTGTCCATCACCATGTGGATGCATCCCTTCACCCCTTGTGCCCACCCCCTCACCCCCCTTCCCCTTGGTAACCACCAATCAGTTCTCTCTGTCCGTGTGTTCATTTATATTCCATATATGAGTGAATTCATGCAGTGTCTGTCCTTCTCTCTCTGGCTTATTTCACTTAACTTAATACCCTCTAGGTCCATCCATGTTGTTGCAAATGGGAGAATTCTGTCTTTTCTTATGGCTGAGTAGTATTCCATTGTATGTATATACCACATCTTCTTTAACCAGTCATCAGTCGAGGGACACTTGGAGTACAAGGTTTTGATCATCTCTCTTGCTTCTTAGATAACTTAGCGTGTGGCCAGCACAGTTGGCATTGAATTGTTTCAAAATAAATAGTGACAAATGGCTAGGTTTATCTTGTTTTTATGTTATAAAACCAGATAATAAATATTAGATATACATCATTTAGATCTTGGCTGCTTTTAAAAGTAACCTAAAAACATATATTATTTATTATTTGCTGCCTTTCTTAATTGATTCCACAGTGGGTTTTATAATACTCCCTGAAACATGTTTCAAGATGTTTACTTTTATCAGAAGTGAGCTTATGGTGGCTAATTGTCCTGACAGTGAGACTTGATTGTGCTGCTTGGGCTTCGTGGCACACAGTGCCCCTAGGTCAAATGAGCTGAGCCTGCAGCTGCCAAGTTGTGATGAAATTTTATTTAAACAAAATGAGCATTTTATTAAAAAAGTATTTTTTTAATTGGCAAAAATGTATGCTGACCATGTCCGAGTCTAGCAGTAAGTAGTCCGCAGAGACACAGGAGCTGCCGGGAAAATGAGCAGTCAGTCACACTCTTCCTGAGATGCATTTTCAGTACAATTTCATAATTATCCATCAGCGTTTCTGGGGTTTTCTTTGTGCGTGTGTGAGGAAGGCCAGCCCTGAGCTAACATCTCTTGCCAATCCTCTTTTTTTTTTTTTTGCTGAGGAAGACTGGCCCTGGGCTAACATCCGTGCCCATCCTCCTCTACTTTATGTGGGATGCTGCCACAGCATGGCTGACAAGCAGTGCATAGACAGGCACCCGGGATCCGAATTCACGAACCCCGGGCTGCCAAAGTGCAAACTTAACTGCTATGCCACCGGGCCGGCCCCTGTTTTGTTGTTTTGATTGGGTTTGCATTACTAATAATTGCAGTGGTAACTCAATTTTTCAGATTAAATATTTTAACTCCTGGAAAGTATATTTAAATAAATAATGAAATTTCAATTTATGTACACATTTTTATTGCAGGGAACTACTTTAGGGTGATAAAAGGCTTCAAAGCATAAGAATGCATTCAAGCAGGGTAGAAAGTAACATAGAATTTCTAACCGTTCGGGAAGAGGGAGTGAATTCTGCACCTCACTGCAGTCCCAGCCCTGCTCTGCTGTGTGGAAGCCATAGAGCAGTTAGGAGATGCGTGGAGAACAGCCACAGTGAATCCAGCGTGAGGGTGGTGGGGTTCTCTGAGGTGCAGCGCTCGGCAGATGGAACATAAAAGGAAGTACTCAGAGATGCGATGGAACTGTGTTTCCTTGCGGTGAAGGGGACTGAGTCTGTGCTCCTCAGGGAACCGAGACTTGCCATCAGACATCCTCCTGGTAATTGCACTTCAGAGGTAAAGAATTCCTTAGGCATCGAGGAAGAAAATATGAGGCTGTGTGCAGGAAAACGCACTGCGGGTTGCAGTGCGTCCAGAGCCCTTCTGTCAAGTGCCGAGGGTAAGAAGCTATGAAGCAGGAGCTTCATACCAGCCGGTGTCCTGCAAGTAGGGAGGCATCTGCGGGCGTGAACGCGCTCAGGGCATGTGGGGCCGCGAGACGTGGGAGGCGTTTGGAGTGAGATGAGCAGGAAAGCAGGTGTGGTGCTCGTATGGGGCTCCCAGTGTGCAGTTGGGACCTCTGGACTCACGTTGGCATCGAAACCTTAGAGCGAAATCTGATGTAACAAAAACAGCTCATCCTATGTAGCAGAGTTAACCAGTCCTGTTTAAAATGGAAACTCAGGGCTGACCCAGTGGCATAGTGGTTGAGTTCACACGCTCAGCTTCAGCGGAGCCCAGGGTTCGCAGGTTCAGGTCCTGGCCACGGACCTGCACACACCCCTCATCAAGCCATGTTGTGGTGGTGTCCCACATACAAAACAGGAAGATGGGCACAGATGTTAGCTCAGGGCCAGTCTTCCTCACCAAAATGATTAAAAATAAATACATAAAATGGAAACTTAAGAGTCCAAAAAACCTAAACAAAGAATCCAGCCTGTCATGTTTTCACTCTTTTTTAACTTTAGAAATTAGAGATTTTCACAAATAAACAGTTTCTAGAAGTTTAGCGAGTCCTTCAGTTTCACTTGTTTCTTTTTCTTCTGTTAAATTCAACAAAATTAAATTTACTACTCTTAAGATTAACTTGTGTGACATTCATTGTAAAATTGTGTTATGTAGCAATAATAGTACCTAAAATTCCCGGGTGCTGACTGGGAGCCAGGCACTGTTCTGAACTCTCACCACATGTTTACTGATTTGATTCTCCCTGACCTCTGAGGCGTAGGGACTTTTATTCGTGTTTTACAGGTAGAGAACACTGAGGCCAGGCTCAGGTTACTTGTCCAGGGTCGGGTAGCAGGGTCAGTGGAGGAGACAGGATTTGCATCCAGGCCATCCAGGGTTTCCTGCTGCTGACAAACCATGTGGGTGTCAGAAAAACCCTTAGTGGGTGTTAGGATTTTTTTCTTTCTTCTTTACTTAAATTTTTTTAAAGCATATTTTTATGACACCAGTGAAGTGATGATTTTTGAAAAGCTGGACAAAAACAGCCTGAGGGATTTGGCAGCTATTTAGCATGTGCTAGGGTGCCCAAGGGTGGGGTACGCCAGCCTGCTTCCTTCCTCCCCTCTTCCTTGATTCTGCTGCTCCGCGTGGTCATTTGTGCTTAGTGGTCTTGGGCTCTCTTGCGTGCCTGGAGCTGTTGGAGTTGGAGGGTAAAGAAGAATCTCTGCCCTCAAGAAATGCACAGCTGGAGTCTGATTGCTGTTTGTTTAAAAGAGACATATGAGAAGTTTGCTAAACTTTCTAATCAAAATACTGTTTTTTTCACCTCTTACCTTGTGACTCTGCCTGTTACGTAATGTTAAGTCTGCAGGGCTGTGCAGAGTGGCAGCGGGAGGGCCGTTTCCCCGAGTGTGGCCACAGTGAGGGCAGACCCTGAGCAGTGCGTTGTACGTTGCGTGTGTTGGTGTGTGTTTTCCTTTTAGGAGCCCCAGGGTCTGCTCAGAGAAAAATGAAAGATGGCAGAGTCAGTCCTACTCCCTTCCCTGCGAGCCAAAGTGGTTGGCTGTGCGGGAACCTCGTGGTGCCCAGTGGAGGGCTGCCAGCACCACCTCCAGCAGCCGGGGTGCAGTGCGTTCAGGTCCAGCTACTGCAGGTAAGAGCCAGTGAGCCAGAGGAGACGGCCAGGCAAGGGCTGTGGGCGAGGCCGCAGGCCGCATCTCCGAGCCTGCCCCACCACCCAATGCTCCCTCCTTGCAGTGAACTGTTCCCGCCCCACCCGGCTCCTGTTGTACATCCTAAACATCTCTCCATAACCCCAGCTCCTCCCTTCTTCCCCTCCTGTCACACCACATCTGTCCGAGCTTTCCCCTTTATTGTGGTGGACACGTCTGCGCCTCACCTGGAGTTCTGTGAGGTATAGACACTGTGCCCTGCTCTTGTCTCTGGCCATGCGGACACTGTTGGCCCTGCCCCTCCCCAGCCCCTGCTTCTCTTTTCAGGGCTGAGGTGAAGGGGCTTCCTCAGCAGTTTGGTTACCCCTATCTCTCGGGACTGCTCGCTGCTCACCAGAGGATGTAGCTTTTATATGTTAAAGATGCTGGCTTTTCTTTCCTGTTTTTTTCCCTACCAAACTGCGCCCTTCACCGGCAGGGCTAGCCACCTCTTAGACTGTGCGTGGGCCAGCAGGTGCCTGCAGCCAGCAGCTGCTCCGTAAACGCTCACTAGACATGTTCACCTCCACAGCTCTGGGTGCACCTTCATTTCCAGTCTCATTTTTGAGGGGTTGGAGTAGGGAACAATAGTCTGGGAGGGTTTTGGGAAAGAAGAGGTTTAAAAGCTGAGGATGTGAAGCTGTGACCTGGCCTCATCATGTGCCATCTTTTCACTGGGCATCTTCTGGGCCACAGAGGACTGTGCAGCCGGGGAGGCAAAGAGACGTCCTAGAACTTCTGAGTGCTGATCTGAGTGAGAAGAGGAGGGAGGCCAGATCCATGGGGTCTGTAGTCCTGGGAAAGGCTGTAAAGAGTCTGTCGGGTTCAGACAGGGAACAGAGAGGTGGGAATGGCCGAGGTGGAGCTTGGGGAGGGCCTGGAAGCCGGGCCCAGTGAGCGGCCCCACTCTGTTAGAAAACTAGAAGCCGGTGTGAGGATTTGGTTGGGGTAAGACTTGTCTGCAGTGATGATCAGGAAAACATGTTCCCTCTTTTCAGATTTGGGGCCAGGGGGGTGGAACAGTAAACAGATAAAGGACTCTCCAAGGTAGGGGCAGTGGAGGCTGAGGGAGGACCTTACGTTGGCAGGTCAGAAGTGGGGAAGGCAGGACCAGAGGTTTTGAAATGGAGACTGCAGGAAAGTTGGTACCATTGGCAGAAAAGGAGCTGGTTAGAAAGGTACTAGTGGCTAGTTTTTAAAGACACACCCAATTAAAGATGTAGGCTTTGAGGCAGGAAATCTGGATTTTAGCTCTTTATCTCTCCCTTACCAGCTCGTGTAGTCTTGGGCAAGTGACTTAAGCACTCTGGACCTTCGTTTTATCATCTCTAAAGTGGGGGTGGTAGTGCCCAGTGTCTGACATGGAAGGTTCTTGCAGAAAGAGCGAGAGAGGCTGGTGGTGGCGGTGACACCAGGATTTCAGTGCTGGGGGCTCTGGGTGGCTGTGGGCTGGCCATGCAGGTGGAAGGTGAAGTGTTCAACAGTGTCCCTTTTCTTAACTGGATAATTTGGGGCCTGGGAACCTCCCTGTCAGGGAGACCGGCGATCTCTGGTCCCTTGCAGCTCAGCTGTGGGTTGGGGCCAGGGCAGAGATGAGCCTTTCCTCATGGTCTGAGAAGGTCGCTGGACAGTGGCGAGGGCACTGGGGAGGGACCAGGAACCTCCACCGCAATTTGCAATTCGGGAACAGCCCACAGGAGGGAAATGGTGCTTGGATCAGGAGATGTTTGAGGGCGGGAGAGTTCCAGGAGAGGGGCATGGGAGGGAGGAGCAGCCAGATGGCAAGTGTCCTCAGGCTGGGATCAAGGTGAGAGAATGAGGATCAGGAGGAGGGGCACGCAGCCCCCAGCCCACAGCCCCTGATGGCAGTTACTGCTGGGTCCTCAGGCCTGACCTGGCTCGGGTTGTCCCGCCTGCGGTACAGTGGGTGGGCTGGTTCTACTGCGTATCAGCAACAGGACTCCTCAGATCAGGGTGAGGAATGTTCCCGTGCTCGGTTAATACGTGTGCTGTTGCCTCCCCAGGACGACCCCTCAGGTGAAGGAGTCTTGCCGGTGGCCCTCAGCCCGCAGCCTTCCACCTTCCACCCCCTGTTCGCAGTCGATTTGCCCGTCTATGTCCTCCAGGTCTGGATGCCTTACAACTCTTTGGGTTTGTTAATAAGACTGTCATGACACTTCTGCCTCCGTGAGGCTTGTCACTGAGGTAGGCCTCGTGTGGAAACTCATTGGGTTGGTTGCCAGGATGTTTGCTGTTTTCTAGAAACGGTGGGTAAATGACCGAGAAATAAAGGGCTAGGAAAGCTCATATTTGCTCGTCATTGTAGCTCCTAATTGTAAACAAGGTGAAATTTAATATACTCTTAAAATATTTCACATTTAGAAATTCTAGTCACTTTCTCCCATGGGAAGTAGGCTGGCCAATTTTTAACCTGTGGGAGAATAAACTCAGACGAAATACAGTCATGTGCCGCATCACGAGGTTTTGGTCAACAACAGACTGCATATACAACGTGGTCCCATAAGATTAGTACCACATAGCTTAGGCGTATAGTAGGCTGTACCATCTAGGTTTGTGTAAGTACACGCTATGATGTTCTCACAACGACGAAATCGCCTAATGACACATTTCTCAGGATGTATCCCTGTCAAGTGATGCCCGACTGTAAATAGTTTGCTTAAGTAAGTGGTTAAGCTGAGAATAGGTGGCAATGGATAATTCAGATTTGGATATAAAATAAAGTATGTAGCTTGTCAAATTTCTAACAATTTGGCTTAAATATGTATTTTTAAGATCCATACAAATAATAATTTTAGTTTTGTTGCATTCAGATTGGGCTATTCAACATTTTCCTTAACATCAAAACTAGATCTTGAATAAAGCCATGGCACAAGGCGGCAGTGGGGCTGGTGCTCCCAGACTGCTGGAGTGGGGTAAATTGGAGGGCGGTTTGGTAACATATAGCCAGAAAACCCCATAAATATCTGCTCCATTCTCTCTGGCATACCCACTTATGAGATTGTTCCTGAAGAAATCAGGTAGTATACAAATAATTAACCCAAAGATGTTCATCATAGTCTCGAATCTAATGCTGTGGGAGTATTTCTTCTAGCAGGAGGAGATGGATTAGACGAGTGATGTGTGGCTGTGCGCCTGGAGTCCTGGTCAGCCGCTGATGACCAGGCGGATGCCTAATAACTGGGAAAGATGCTTCCTGCATACCAAGTGGAAAAAAGATTATAGATTAGATAAGGACAATCTCAATCTTGAGAAAAACCTAGAACACAAATATTGGGTTCATTTTTCCATATTAAAATTTTTTTCTTCAAGGAACCTACGTTTAAAATAAGAGGAAACCAAGTTCTTTTTAGTCAAGAAAGTCAGGTGCACCTTTCTGGCCCCAGGGCTTATGCTAGTGGTTGGTGAGTGGCTGTGAGGCTGCCTTCTGTGAGGTGGTCCTGGCTGCCCCGGCCCTGCGCTCCGCTCCCTCCTCACTGCTCTGCTTGCTTTTGCAGGAGGTGCTTCCTGCAGCTGGTGGGGCCACAGGGCCTGAGGATGTGCAGTGCCCAGGGAGCACAGTCAACCTGCGGGACCTGCAGTGAAAGCTGGCCTCCGTCTGGGGACCAAGGGCAATGCCTCCCATCTCTCTTCCCTCACAACTCTGTTCCGTGGTCTTGCAGGCCTGGGTGAGACCTTGGTTTCGGCTCAGATGGGCAGCCTAGTTCTTCAGAGACTTTTGGGTACATTTATAGAAAGTGTTTTTCTTACATTTTATCAGGAACCAGTTTGGGGCTGTACTGTTTGAAACTGCCTTGTGCGAGCAGAGTGCCTTGAAGAGGCAAGGATTGCCTTCAGGGCAGAGCACGGCTTCTCCGTACTGGGCCATGCGTGGACATCCCTTGTCCCGTTCCATCTGAGCCGTGAGCACTTGTTCATTTAAAGAAACAAGCTGCAGGAAAATAGGGTAGAGTTGGGGTCCCTAGTCAAACATGACTTTCTCTGTAGTAAAACCAAATGGGGTCTTTCAGTTTCCGTGTTGTAGTGTCTGGCCTGAGAGAGATGGAGAAACCCTGTTTTCCTTCTGAGAGCTGTGTGACAGGCCATTTCCCAACACCTTGGCATGTTCCTAGTCGGGTTGATTTTGTCATACTGTAGGGCAGAAGTGGTCCCTTTGTCATAGGCCAAATTCTGATGCATGTTCTGGCAGGCCAGGCAGGCAGCTGGTGTGAGAGGAAAATAATGGGGGGTGACGTGGGAGGTACATCGGGGCTTCTTAGTGAGTCCTCAGCATAGACCAGATTTAGAGCTCATAGTTTGGGGATGGTAGAGTTAAAACTTGTAAAATAATTTTTCTAAATTCTGTATTTGGGTATTAACATTTAGTAGTAATTTGACAATGGTTTATAAAATAATGTTCTGAATACTGTAAATTATGTGTAGGACTGTAATAATGGTATGTGTATGTTTTCTATTGTTGAGGTTGAAGATGTGCATATAATACGTCACCGTATATTTTTACAGAGTAAGGTCTCTCTTGCAAAAGGAGATGAGTTGATAATCTTGCACATATTTATTTGTTAATAAGTCAGACTGGACACACTCAGAAATGTTTTGCCTTGTGCCTTTTGAAGTGTTTGTTGATTCAGATGCTATTTTGGTTCTCAGACTTGGAATCATCCAAATTCTGCCCATTCTGCTCCTTCGTTTCTTGAGTTTTTGGACTTTGGCTTTTGGGAGTGACCCCAATGTTTGATTGTGATTCCTCTGTCTGTCCTGCTCTGAGGTGCTGTCTGCCCAGGGTGCTTCTCCACCTGAAGGAATCCAGGCCCCATTTGTAAGCGGTTCTCACCCACAGAACTCTGTGCTGTGTCACAGACTAAAGTTACTTGTCCACCTGGCACCTCAACCTCCAGGTCGTCCAGAACCCCCTCCCTCTGCAATGAGCCAGACCTGTCTGCCAGGGTGGCCTTGGGAGCCAGGTGGCCAGGTGGCGTGTCACGCCACACCATCCTCCTGAGGGGAGGAGGGTCTGGGCCCCGGGAATGCTCTCTCAGGAGCTTGTCACTGGACCTTTGTCCCACATGTCACCCAGTGAATGTCCACCACGAAGTGATTGGTACTGGCTGCCAGCTTTCTGGGTACTGAGGGTCCCCACTGGCAATGGGCCCAACTCCTAGTGCAAATGAATAAAAGGTTTTGTATAGTCATGCACCAAAGGTTTCGCTTGACTTAATTCAAGGAACCGTGTGTATAGTGTTGAAATCATTTTTATCCTTCGGTCGTACTAAGGACCTTTCATCTGTCCAGCCCGCTGCTTACTTTCTTGTCTCTGCACTGGGCTAACCGCATACCACACCTCAGCACGCAGCTGGCTGTTGTCTCTCGGAGAAGCTGTTTTAGATGAGAGCCAGGCTGGGCCCCTTCCCTTGAGCATTTGCCTAGGGTTAAATGACTAAAGAGGGGGATGCTGACATCTGGAGACAGCATCTGCCTCCTTAGGCCTTTAGGACACCAAAGAGACATGGAGTTTATTTCAAGGGAGTAAGGAAACGTACAGGAGGAGATCTGGGGGGCCCGGCCTGTCTCTGCTTCCTGCTGCCGTCTCTCCTGCGCCGTCAACGAGACTGGCAGCCCAGGAAGGCTAGGTGAAGAAGAACAGCTGCTCTTCCTTGCCCTTGTCCATCCGCACGTGCTCAGGCTCCTTTGTTTTCAGAGCTGGGGGCTGGGAGCGGCACATCAGTCTTCTGCCCCTCTGCAGAGGAAGCGAGCTCAGTGAGCCTGTGCTCTGGGCCTCACTGCACCAGGGTGCTGCCCAGACACTGAGATGTCAGACACCCTGCCCCAAGCATGCCAGGGAGCTGCTGAGCTGGACTGTGGGTCCCTGTGGACCGTCCCAGCCTCTGTGGTTACTCCTGGTCAGCCAGCAGGCCGAGGGCTGGAGTTGCCCTGAAATGACCCGGGAGGGTAAGTCCATCCCACATTTACAAAGTCTGTTCCCTGGGATGCTAGCCCCTAGATGTGTGTATGTCAGGGCGGTGGGGGGAGCATCTGGGAACACAGACTGGGGATACCAGTTGAACAGAGGAAGCCCATCTCTTGCTGTTAGGATTCTGGAGGAGACCCTGCAGTGCCCGCGGTTCCCCATGTGTCAATGTGGAGAGCACTGGTCAGTTCAAGGGAAAGCCTGTTGGCAGTGTGTGTCCACTGGGGGCCGTGTTCAGGCTCAGGCCTGCTTGAGGGACCACACCTCCTGTTGCCAGGGCCAGAAGGCAAGTGGCTGCTCCAGCCTATTCGCTGTGGGGTGGAGGCCTCAGGACGCAGCAGCCAGTGGGGGGACCCCTAGTGACAGGTGATGAGCTTGGCCTGGAGTCTGGCTGGAGTGTAGGTGATGTGGTGGGACCCTGGGGCTGAGCTGTTGGTGCCAGCTCTCTGAGCTGAGGCCTGCACCTGGGCAAGGCTGGGAGGGTGTGGCCAGGCCAGTCACTGACCAGGAGTGTGTGTGCAGGAGGGCCGGCAGCCCCAGAGGAGGGCTCCTGGAGTAGGCAGGTGGTGGGGGGGAGGGGGGCACCAGGAGACTGTGCTCCACCCTAGCCTTGCTCTGACAGCGCCATCCCCACCCCAGAACCTCTGCAGTGGCATCTGCAAAGGGGATGAGCAGGCTCACTGCAGGCCCTGAGCCCTTCCCAGCCCCGCTATGCCTGGTAGGGGGACCCTTCTCCAGCGGCGACTCCCCAGGGCCACCCTGCCCACCTTCTTCTTGATCTCAGCCTGGGCCCGAGCCCGTGCCCTCTGGAGACGCTCTTCCTGTAGCTGCTTCTGCATCTGGACCTTCTCTTCCCGGAGTCTGAGTGGCAGTGACACAAGAGACAGATTAAGGACTGGAGGGGCCTGGGGAGGTTGCCACAGTCCCTTCCCACACAGCCCTCAGTCAGGCCACAGACCTCCCTCTCCTGAGAAAACTCTCCACTTTTCTGCACCCTCGTCTCCAGCTCAGGGCCTTGCTTCTGCCCCTGCTTCTTGGGGGGTCCCAACTCTGGGCTCCTATGGGAGACCATCTAAGGTTTATCAGCTTGTACCCCCAGGAGGCCCAAGTTCCTGGTCACTGATGCACTGCCAAAGGCGCCCCCGTCGTCACCCTTGAAGGCCCAGCCCCCAGCAAGGTCAGGAGTCCTGTCTCCTTCCTGTCTGTACTTCGGGTCATCAAACCTTTGCCCAGTGCCTGTTCTGAGCAGGGTACTGGGGCCACAGAGGAAGAGCCCCTGTGCCTGTGGGAGAGACTGATGCCTGTGTCTAAGAGCTCTGCACGGGAGTGAATGAACCAGGTAGCCCACAGGCCAGAGGACCCTCAGTCCCTGGAACTCACCTGTGCCCCACTGGGTGCAGGGTGGGCCTCCTCAGAGGACAGGCCTTTGCTACGCGCGTCCAGGGTTCTGACACTGCCAGCTGCACTTGCCTGCCCCCACCATTAAACTCTGGGCTCCCCTCAGCTACTCCCGGAGTCTGCGCCTCCCTCCCCTGAGCTCTGGTAGTACTAGCCTCTTCCCCTCCAATCCAGCCATGAACATGGCCATTGCTGTCCCTTGTCCTTGGGGGTGAGGCCATGCTGGCCACACCCTCACTTTGGCTCCTGGGCTCCCTGACTCCTCCTCATCCCTCACTCCAGAAAAGGGGCTTCCCTCACTGGGGCTAAGTTTGGTGCCCCCTCTGGGTCCCTCCTGACTCCTTGCTTTGGTCTCTCCCAATGTGGAGCCCGAGTTCCTGTCTCCCCTGGTGGGGGGCCTCTTTGAGGTCAGGACCGTGTCTGACCTCTGTCCAGGCGGGGTCCTCACCTCAGGCGCCGCTCCTTCTCCTTGGCCTTCTTGGCTTGCTCTATTTTGGCCTGGGGCACATGCTCCAGGTTCTCCAGCAGCTCATCCAGCTGGTGCTCGATGACGGTCAGCATCTGCACGGTGCCCAGGTTGGACTCCTGCTGGGTGCCGGTGCACTGCTGGTACACATCCAGCACCTTTCGGTTCAGGCTCTCCAGCAGCTTGTCCTGTGAGGCGGGCGGGCCTCCAGTGGGGTCTCTCAGGCCTCTGCTCGCCCCCACTCCATGGCCTGCCAGACCCAGTGCCCTCTTGCCACACGGCTGACCTCCCAGGGCCCTGCCTGGCACACAGAGGCTGTTCAGGAAGCATGGGGGACACAGAACTTGGACACCTGGACTTTTCTTGGCTAGAGCTGCCTGATGCCCTTACCTTCCTGTGGTCAGCCAGATCCTGGATTCCAGCTCCCACTGGGGCTCACAACTGCATCTCAGCCCCTCCCTCAGTTGCCTCAGTGTGCCCACCGAGGCCCAGTCCCCTCCTCCAGGAAGCCCTCCCTGTTCTGTCCCTGCAGTGGTCTCAGCTCCCCACAGGACCATGTCCTGTCACCTCCTTTCTGTGTGGCCCTGGGCCAAGGAGCTTTCTTCTTTGAGCCTGTTCTGACATTCAGAAAACAGTTAATACCCCCTGCTGCACGGAGTGGATATGAGGATTAAATGAGGAACAGCATAAAGGATCAGGCCAGGCATAGGGTGCAGCCAGTGCCCAGTGAAGTCCAGCAGGAGGTGAGGCCACACTGGGCTTGTGGCATCCTGTGTCCCTGGCCCAGTGCCTGTGCACAGTAGGTGCTCCACAGTCATTTGAGTGAACTAGGAAGCTGGGTCCACGCATAAGGCCCTGAGCGTGCTGTCAGGAAGGGTGTGCACCGAGGCCTGGTCCTGCTGCCCGAAACATCCCTGGCCGCCTCTGCCTTCAGAGTTCTCTCACCTGCCCGGCCTGGCTTGGGGACGTGCTTGTCTTCCAGCAGGGTCACCTTCTGGACACATTGTGTGTGTTTAAGAAGCAGACATATTGAATGAAGGAAGGAATGGGAGGTGGTGTGTAGGGCACAGGGCCACAGGGTATAAGTACATGGCGTGGCTCTGGTTTGGGGACCAAGGACCTTCTCTAGCCGGTGCTCCTTGGTCAGGCCCACAGAGCCTGGAAGGTGGGGCCACAGGCAGCCCAGAGCACTGCTCTCCCGCTGTCAGAGCTCCAGGCACTGGGCCTCCTCTCAGCAGGTCCCCACCCCCGGCCTGTGCCTGTCCCCACTCCCTCCGTGCCCACCGCTCGCTGGCTGCCATCTGGGGGCCTACCTCCTGAACACGCTTGTACTCGCCGAAATGGAAGACTCGGGCTTTGAGCTGCAGCTCAGCGGCTGTCTCCTCCTCCTTGGAGATGGACGTCATCAGTGTGGTGATCCCCTGCTTCAGCTGGTTGACCTCCCTGTCCCTGGATGGGGAACCGGCAGGGCCCTGCCCACTCAGCATGGCCCTGGGCACTTCACTTCTCTGAGCCCAACTGCCCTGCCACTGTCCTGAGGGCTAAGGGACCATGACTGCAAAGTGTCTGTATGCCCAGGGGTCGAAGATGCTGGTGAGATGCAGGGGTAACATTTAAGATCTTTAACAATCAACACTAAGAAATAGTAACAACTTTACTGAGGTATAATTACATGCCATAAACCTTTTTTCAAATGTACAATTGAGTAGTTTTTAGTATATTCAGAGTTGTACAGCCATCACATAATCTAATTTTAGAACATCTTCATCACCCAGAGAGAAACCCAGTACCCGTTAGTGGTCACTGCCCGTTCTTCCTTCTCCCCTCCTTTATGCCTCCTGGACATTTCATGAACATGGAGTCATACAACATGTGGCCTTTTGTGCCTGGCTCTTTTTCAGCATGTTGTTGTCAAGGTCCATCTATGCTGACACATGCTGGGTCAGAACTTCCTCCCTTTTTATGAGTCCATTTTATGGACAGACCACATTTTGTTGATGCTGATAGACATCTGGGTGGTTTCTATCTTTTGGCTCTTGGGAATAATGCTGCTATGAACATTCACAAGTTTTTGTGAGGAGGTGTTCTCACTTCTCTTGGGTATGTATTTAGGAATAGAATTGCGACAAACAGCTTCTAAATAAAATAATAAAAAAAATAATAAAAAATCTTTCACAGTTGTGGCAGAGAGTGACCATTGTATGTTGGGGTTTCCCAAGTTGGAATCCTGGCTGTAGGGCTGGCATGGGTCCACCCAGTGTAGGCAGCTGCACGCAAGTCCCACGTGGACATCCGGACACTCCACCAGCAGTGCCGTGGAGCCCAGAGGTGCCTCCCGCCCCCATGACGATTTTGTGGCTCTCTCCCCATTTGTTGATAGAGCCTACTGACCTTTTCTCCATCTTAAACAGAGTGCCACAGGCTGCTGCTCCTTTGCCCACCGGGAGGCCCCCAGGCCTGTCACATGCACCACTGGAGGCTGCACCCTGTCTATGGGGCCAAGGGCCAAGGCCAGAAGCCTGCGAGAGTGAGGGGTGCTGAGCTGGTCTGGCTGGCTTTCCTGGGCTGATGCTTAAGAGGTGGGTAGCCAGAGAGGCCACATGCAGCTCACACACACACCCCACCTGCCCAGACGCTGCTGGGTTGCATGCAGGTCTCCTGGGGTGACAATTGAGAGCACCTCCTGCGCATCAGGCCCCACTTCCAATCCTGAATGCCTACTGCAGGGGCTGGTGCCTTTGGGTTCACCGGTACTTCTAAACGGTACATGATTGCATTAGACTCTAACCTAACGTACTGTCCTTTAATACAGTACTTCCTTCACTTTCAACACCTTAGCTGGTGAGTGTGATTCCACAGCTGGCACAGCCCTTCGCCTTTACCCTCCTTTGTTAAGTGGACTCAGTGGTGGTGGTGGGGCGGGGGAGTGGTTCTATTTCTTCCCTGGGTAACTGAGATAAAAAGATACACCTTTTCCCCTACTAATTCTCTTTAAATGTAAAATTGTTGGGTCACCATCTTTTCTCCTCAGCTAGATCCCTTTGCCAATTTACATGAAATGCAGAGGCACAAGGGACACACTGCTCAGCACTGTCCTCAGACCAGCATGTGTGTCACCTGCATGTGTGTCAGAAATGCAGAGTCCATGCCACCCCCAAGACCTGCCCCTTCAGGATCCCTGGGGGATTCCAGCGCGGAGTCGGAGGAGCACTTCACTGCCAGAAAAGTGACCTGGTTTCCTCAACTGGACTGCAGGGGGACAAGATGGAGAGGGAACTTATAGATCAAAAGAGATTTAAAGACACAACCAACTGCAAAGTGTGATCTTATTTGGATTCTAATTCAAACTAACAGTTTAAAAACTCCAACCATTTATGAATTATGGCTAATCTATATTAAGGATTACTGTTTGGTTTTTTTTTCAAGATGTGATGATGGTGGTGTGGATATATTAAAGAGCCCTTATCTTTTTAGGAGATATCTACTGAAATAGTTACAGTGAAATGATACAATGCCTGGAATTTGCTTCAAAATAATATGGGAGATGAGGAAGTGGGTGGGGTCTCAGTGAAAGGAGCTTGGCTGTGAGTTGCTCACCGCTGAAGCTGGTGATGGGACCCCTGGGGGCTTGTTACACTGTTCTCTCTGGTTTTGTATATGTTTAAAATTTTCTTAGAGCTATTGGGTTGAATTGGAGAAGTTATAAAAAGTTTTTAAAAAGATAACAAAAAGAGGACCCCTTCACAAATACCTGGGGATATATAACCAGAAAGTTTCCTAGGTGGGTATTAAAGAAGAAAAGTAAGCACCCCCAAATGTGAATAAGAGTCATTCAAAAGACCAAGCAGGAGAGAAAGAGTTACCATATTTCTGCAGACATAGCAGCAAAAGGAACAAAAATAAAATATTTTGAGATAGAGGAAGATGGTGGAGTAGGAAGCACCAGGAATCTGTCTCTCCACCCAGACAGCAATTGCACGGGCAGACTCTGATGGAACTCTGGAGTCTACTGAAGGCTGGCAGCTTCCCAGGGAGGCTGAACTCATAAATTGCAGTTAATTTTGGTCCATTTCAGCTCCTAGCACGCTAGCAGCTACCCTTCCCCACCCTGTCAGCCCGTGGCCCGCTGCTGTGCATGTGTTCCTGGAGCAGCTTGCACACAGCTTGGGGGAGCTGGAGTGGGCAGAAAGGACTCTGTCCTCCGAATATCAGAGGTCTGTGCTCTCTGATCACCAGTTGCTGCTTCTGATCACAGAGGTGCAAACAGGCAGCCAGCCATTGTTTTTGCACCTCCCCCCGTTGTTGCAAACCCCCCCCCCCCACCGGGCTGAGTAACTTCTGGGGTATTTAAAGGGCTGGCATTCTGTTTCTCCTCCCTACATTTTTTGCTTTTTCCACTTGTGAGAGCTGGACATTAAAGACCAAGGACATTCAAAAACAACTGCATATACAGGGAAAGTGAGAAAGTGACTACACATGCCTTGGGATAAGATGCTCAGAAGAGACCTGAGAAGACTTTAAGTTGACGCCTCAGGCTGATTCTCAGCACAGAGACGGCTCACAGCAATCAACAACAATAAACAGAAAACCCTGTGGTAGGGAGAGAATCTGATTTCCAGAGTTACCACATTATTAGATTTAAATGTTCAGTGTTCAACAAAAAAAATCACAAGGCATATAAAGAAACAGGAAAGTGTGACCCATACAATGGCACCAAAAGAACAGGGGTGGCAAGAATATTCTCAGAGTTTAAATCAGAAAAGGTTAGAAGAGATAATAAAAGGCTCAATACAGCAATAAGATATAACAATTATAAACATTTACACACCTAACGATAGATGATTAAAATATATGAAGCAAAAACTGGCAGAATGGAAGGGAGAAATAGTTCTACAATAATAGTTTGGAGGAGTGATGTCAGCATCATGGTGGCGTGAGTTGTTCCCTTTGTCTCTCCCCTCTAAGTTACAACCAATCAGACACCCACTGACCAACAAAGGACTCCCTACACCGCACAACAGTGATGCCTAAGAGATCTGAGCATGTACATCTGAAGGTGGGTGGACTGGACCCCCAGGAGGCAGTGGAACTAGGGCAGCAGCCCCCTTCCCCTCCCCCAGCAGCAGTGATCCAAGGCACGGAGCCTCACACCAGCATGTGTGCCTGTGAACAGAGGCTGCAGGGGCGGAAATGGCAGGTGTGCCTTAGCCCCTGCCCCCCCCCCCCAGCACTGGCAGGTGGTGCACACACCGTGAGAATTCAGGACACAGAGCAGCATTGATGACCCCGCCCCTGCCTCCTCCCCCTCCCCCAGCACTGGCCGGGTCTTCCCAACAGTGGGGACAGTATACAAAACTCTGATTTGCCCAGCTGGGGCGAGGTGCCCTGACCTGAGATTTCAAAACACACTGACTCACACCAGAGACCAGAGGCTGCACTAGTGAGAAGCAAAGACAATCTCTCCCTGCTTAGCACCCCCCTCCCTTGCCACAGTAGTGGCAGGTGGAACCTATGACCAGAGGCTTCGGGAACCACAGCAGAACTGGTGACCCAGCCCCCAGTGGTGGCACCCCCAACACTGGCTCTAACCAGCAGCGGGGGCTGCATACAAGTCCCTGGGCCCCCGGCAGTGACAGCAACACCCATGAACCCAGCACCCCCAGACAACCCAGGAGCAGCAGCCCAGGTAGTGCATGGGGCTGGGGCATCTGAGCCTGTGGAGAGCCAGTGGGGGAACACAGGACCCAGATGACCCCAGAAGCAGCAGAAATGCTCACAGCCTGGTGACCCCAGTGGCGACACCCACGACAGCCATAACATCATAAGTGGCAAGGCATCAGCAACCTCAGAGGCACAAGCAGCACAAGGAGGGCACTGATGACACCTCTCTGGCAGAGGCAGCGGAGGGAGGAAAGTGCAGGCTCTCAAATACAACCAGAAGCAGCTCAGAACCAAAGTAATCAAAGCTGTATCCAAATAAGAAGGGTGGTTACTACCACAAATGTGCCAGCAGAGGATCAACTCATTGAGTACCATGAAGAACTACAGTAATGTGGTAGCACCAAAAAGAAAATGACAACTCTTCAGAAACCAAACTTGAAGTCACAGATTACAATCTGACAGAATTCAAAATTGCTGTCATGAAGAAACTCAACAAATTACAAGAAAGACAATTCAATGTGCTCAGGAATAAAATTAATGAACAGAAGAAGTATTTCACCGAAAAGATTGAAAATCTAAAAAAAAAAAAAAAAATTGGAGACATCAATACCCCCCTTGCAATAATGGATAGAACAACCAGAAAGGAGATAAGTAAGGAAATAGGGGATTTAAACATCACAATACATCGACTAGGCATAACAGACACACACAGAACACGCTACCCAACAACAGCAGCACACACATTCTCTCAAGTGCACATGGGACTTCTCCAGGGTAGACTATATGTTAGGCCACAAATTAAGTCTCAATAGATTTAAAAAGATAGATATCATACAAAGTATCTTCTCTGTCAACAATTGGATGAAGTTAGAAATCAATAACGAAAGTAAAACCAGAAAATTCATAAAATTCTGGAAATTAAAGAACACACTTTAAAACAACCAATGGATCAAAGAAGAAATCACAAAGGAAATTAGAAAAAAATTAGAGATGGAAAAAATCAAAAACACAACATACCAAAACTTACGGGACACAATAAAAGTGATGCAAGGGGGAAATTTATAAACGCTTACATAGAAAAAAAAAAACCCCCCAAAACCTAACTTTACAACTTAAGAAACTTAGAAAAAGATCAAACTAAACCCAAAGCTAGCAGAAGGAAGGAAATAAAGATTAGAGAAGAAAGCAAAAGAGAGAATAGAAAAACAACTGGTTCTTTGAAAAAACCAACAAAATTGACAAGCCTTTGGCTTAGACACTATAAGAAAACAAACTGCAGGCCAATATCTCTTATGAACATTCATACAAAAAACTTCAACAAAATATTAGCATATAGAATTCAGGAGCATATTAAAAGGATTATACAACATGACCAGGTGGGACTTATTCCTGGAATGCAAGGATGTTTCAACCTATGAAAATAAATCAATGTAATATACCACATTAACAGAATGAAGGAAAACCACATGAACATCTCAACTGATGTAGAAAAAGGGTTTGATGAAATTCAACATCCTTTTATGATAAAACTCTCAACAGAATAGGAATAGAAAGAAACTACCTCCACATAATAAAAGCCACATATGAAAAACCCACCACAAACACTCAGTGGTGAAAGACTGAAGACTTTTCCTCTAAGATCAGGAACATGATGAGGATGCCCACTTTGACCACTTGTATTTAACATCATACTGAAAGTTCTAGCCAGAGCAATTAGGTAAGAAAAAGAAATAAAAGGAGTCCAAATTGGAAAGGAAGAAGTAAAATTATCTCTGCAGATGATATGATCTTATATGTAGAAAACCCTAAAGACTCCACAACAAAGCCATTAAAATTAATAAGTGAACAAAGTTGCAGGATACAAAATCAACAAAATCAGTTGCATTTCTATGCACAATGAATCTGAAAAGGAAAACAGAAACAATTCCATTTACAATAGCATTAAAAAAAAAGAAAGAAAATATTTAGAAATTAACTTAACCAAGAAGGTAAAACACATACAATGAAAACTACAAAACTGCTGAAAGAAATTAAAGATATAAATAAATGGAAACACATTCCATATTCATCGATTAGAAGATAATATTGTTAAAATGTACATACTACCCAAAGTGATCTACAGATTCAATGGAATCCCTATCAAAATTCCAATGACTGGGGTTGGCCCAGTGGTGTGGCAGTTAAGTCTGTGCAATCTGCTTCAGCGGCCCTGGGTTCACGGGTTCAGCTCCTGGGCACAGACCAGTGCACTGTTTGTCAAGCCAAGCTGTGACGGCATCCCATATAAAGTAGAGGAAGATGGGCACAGATGTTAGCCCAGGGCCAATCTTCCTCAAAAGAAAGAAAGAAAGAAAAAAATTCCAATGACTTTTTTGCAGAAATAGAAAAACTCATCCTAAAATTTGTATGGAATCTCAAGGGATCCCAAATAGCCAAAACAATCTTAAAAAAGAACAAAACTGGAGGACTCATACTTCCTGATTTCAAAACTTACTCAAAGTGTATCGAGGACCTAAATGTAAGACCTAAAACAATAAAACTCTTAGAGGAGAAACATAGGACAAAAGCTTCATGGCATTGGATTTGGCAGTGATTTCTTGGATATGACACCAAAGGCACAGGCAACAAAAGAAAAAAATAGACCAATTGGACTTCATGAAAATTAAAAAATTTGTGCGTCAGAAGACACTATCCATGGACCCTGCCCCGTGGCCTAGTGGCTAAGTTTGGCATGGTCCTCTTCAGCAGCCCAGGTTCTTGGGTTTGGATCCCAGGTGCAGAGCTATGCTGCTCAGGAGCCATGCTGTGGCAGTGACCCACATACAAAATAGAGGAGGAGGATTGGCACAGATCTTAGTTCAGGGCTAATCTTCCTCAAGCAAAAAAAAAGAAAGATTGGCAACTGATGTTGGCTCAAGGTGAATCTTCCTCAGCAGAAAAAAAAAGACACTATCCACAGATTAAAAGGACAACCCACAGAATGGGAGAAAATAATAATTTTCATGTACTTCTTGGCCATTTGTATATCTTCTCTGCAGAAATGTCTATTCAAGTCCTTTGCTCTGGCTTTTTTGGTTGTTGTTGAGTTTTAAGAGTTATCTATATATTCTGGATATTAATACCGTAACAGATAAGTGATTTGCAAATTAAGGAAATGCGAATCAAAACTACAATGAGATAGCACCTCACACCCATTAGGATGGCTACCATGAAAAAACCAGAAAACAACAAGTGTTGGTGAGGATGTGGAGAAATTGAAACCCTTGTGCACTATTGATGGGAATGTAAAATGGTGCAGCTGCTGTAGAAAAACTGTATGGTGATTCCTCAAAAAGTTAAAAACAGAATTACCATAAGATTCAGCAATTCCACTTCTGAGTATATATCCCAAAGAATTGAAAGCAGGGTTTTGAAGAAATATTTGTACACCCATGTTCATAGCAGCATTATTCATAATAGCTAAAATATGGAAGCAACCCAAGTGTCCATTGTTGGATGAATAGATAAGCAAAATGCAATATATACATACAATGGAATGTTATTCAGCCTTAAAAAGGAAGGAGGTTCTGACACCTGCTACAACATGGATGAACCTTGTGGACATCATGCTCAGTGAAATAAGTCAGTCACAAAAGGACAAATACTGCTTGATCCCACTTACATGAGGTACCTGGAATCATCAAATCCATAGAGACAGAAAGTAGGACAGTAGGTGCCAGGGGCTGGGGGAGGGGGCTGGGGAGTTAGAGTTTAATGGGGACAGAGCTTTAGTTTTACAAGATGAACAGATTTCTGGGGTTGGATGGTGGTGACAGCTGCACAACAATCTGAATGTACTTAATACCCCTGAACTGTACACTTTGAAATGTTTAAGATGGTAAATTTTATTTTATATGGATTTTATCACAACAAAAAAAAAGGAAAAAAAAATGAAATAGAGACACTTCTAACCCCACAAACTCAAGAGCGATGCTCCACTAGACCCTGGCCTTTGGGATTCTGGAGGAAATGGGTGACGCACACTTGGCTCTGGTTTCTTTATAGGTACCTGGTGTTTGTTTTCATTGTCTGCTTTGGCATCATGGCTTTTTCTCCTCATTCTTAAATCCCACGGGAGGTGTCCAGTGTGAGCCCCTCTCCCTGCACTTGGCCTGGCCTTTGTTTCGGTCCAGGGCAGGTTTCATCTGCCATTGAGTTGGCTGTTACTTCTCCCTTTCGTCTGTCATCATCTGGAATCCCTTCCCCGTGGCACCTGCATGCAACCTCCCTGGGGTCCTGACCTGTCTCCTGTCGTTTCATCTCCTTGTCCTTTCCTTGGAGTTCTGGGAGCTGTCCCCAGCTTATCATTGTCCCCTTTGGTGACCTGATTGCTGGCTGTGTCTAGTCCTCATTGTGGTCTTAAACCCTGTGGACTCCCCTGCACCCAGATGGGTCTCTCTGGTGGCTGGGGTGCAGCCTTTTGAGAGGAATTAAGACATTTCTCCTGACTCTTGCAGTATCTACATATACTTGGATTTCTCAAGCTCATCCGCTTAATGAATATATTTTCTCATGTTTTTGGTGACATTTTTCTGTTAGCTTCTCCTTAGAGCCGGAAGTCAGTACATGTCCAGTACCGGGGACTTAATATGAGTTGTGCCATTTTAATTGAGTGTCAGGATGGAGGCTTGGCTGGGGGTGGATGTGCAGGCTGGTTTTTCCCTGAGCCATGGAGTCTCATTTCCATGTCTAAGTGGCAACCATGGGTTGCAGGTGCCTAGCAGGGCTGCCAAGACTCAGCCTATGCAACGTCTCACCTCAGCCAGAGGTTGGCACCAGCAAGTACTTTCTGCTGGTTGTGGTGCCTCCTCTGTGGCTGGCCTTGTTCTGGTGGCCTGACTGCTGCAAGACTGATCCTCACCTCCACCTCTGGCTCATTGCAGCGATGGGGTCTCTGGGGTTCTGCTGGGTTCCTTCTCACTCATTTTCTTACCGGTTGGGCTGATCTTCCTGGAGGAAGGTTTGCATGGTTTCCAGGAAGGGATTCAAGCTTAATTTCTCTTTTCTGTTCTCTTGACCATTGTGGCAGAATTGGGGAGGTGCTGGATGCCCATACTCAGGTTTCATCTCACTTGAGCACCTCTGCTCACTTTCTACTCCTTGGCCCCATCACCTCTCCTCTCCTGGCTGCTGGAAGCACAGAACTCACTCTGGTGCTTAGGCTCATAGCTTACCAGCCTGTCCTGGGATCCTTCTGTCCTCTTCTGTAGCCAACGGCCGATCTTCCTGGTCCGGGCTCCCTTGGCCCTCACTGGAGGGACTGGGAAGTGAGCGTCTCAACCAAGTCACAGCAAGGTGGGCAGAGAGCAGGGCTGGAGCTGGCAGCGGGAGGTCAACCAGGCACCTGCACACGCAATGCAAGGAATTGCTCACCCTCGGGGGTGCACATGCACCTCCCTGAATATCATGCCCTGGACACCCCTCACTGGCCTCACCACAGTCCTCCTTGCCTGAGAATAAATGATGCCCTGTCCTCTCATCCAGGGAGGCAGGAGATGGCTTGTTCTACAACCCTTATGCACCCAGTCAATGTACAGAGGCAAGGGACAAAGTCAGCCTTAAAAAGTCCTAATTTGTCAAATAATATTTTGTTATTGAGGTTTAATTAACATATCATGAAATGTACCTGTTTTATTTGTGTCATTTGATGAGGTTTGACAAATTTATACACCTATGTAAGGACCAGCACAATCAAGATATAGAAACTTTTCATCACCCCAAGTTTCCTCATGCCCCTTTGTATCAACTCCCTCCCCTTCCCCAGCCACAGGCACTCAACGGGCTGACGTTGCCCTTACGGGAGGACCTCTAAGATGGCCCCGCATGACACCTGCCTCCTCAATGGTATTGTCACCCTTGAACATGAACTGAACCCAGCGACTTTCTTCTAACCAATGGAATGTGGGATGGGATGTCACTTCTGTGATCAGATTAAAAAAGATCGTGACTTCCATCTTGTCAGCAGACTCTCTCTGTTGGCTTTTTGGCTTGCACACTTTGAAAAAGCACGCTGCCATATCAGGGAACCTGTTGCAAGGGACTGAGGGTGGCCTTTGGCCTATAGCCAGGAAGGAACTGAATCCTGCCAACAGGCATGTGAGTGAGCTTGGACATGCTCCTTCCCTGAGTGCAGTCTTGGGATGACTACAGCCCGGCCACCACCTGGATGGCGGTCTGTGAGTCCCCACCGCAGAGGAGCCAGCCTTGCTGTGCCTAGATTCCTGATCCACAGAAAGCGTGAGACAATAAATGTGTGTTATATTAAGCTGCCAAGGTTTGGGGTAGTTATGCAGCAATAGATAACTAATACAGTTTGTTAGCACTTCAAATTAATAATATAGTAAGTATTCTTTGGTGCCTGGCTTCTTTTCCTCAGCATAATGTTTGTGAGGTTCATCCATGTTGTTGCCTGTGTTAATAGTTTGTTCCTGTTTATTGCTGAGATTTCTATGGTAGGTAATAAACCCCCGCCCCTTACAGGCCCAGGTCCTAATCCCAGGAACCTATGAATATACTATATTACTTGGTAGATGGAATTAAGGTTGCTAACCAGCTGACCTTGAGATGGGGTGATTATCCTGGATTATCCAGTTGGACTCAATGTAATCCCAAGGGTCCTTATAAATGGAAGAGGGAGGCAGGAAAGAGGGTCAAGAGTGATGTGATGTGAGAAAAACTCGACTGGCCTTGCTGGTTTGAAAATGGGAGGGGGCCAAGGTGACATCTAGAATCTGGAAAAGGCAAGAAAATGATTCTCCCTAACAGCCTCCAGAAAGGAAGGCATCCCTGCCAATAGGTTGGTTTTAGCCCAGTGAGACCTATTTCGGAATTCTGGCCTCCAGACTGTAAGAGAATAAATTTGTGTTGTTTTAAGCTACTCTGTTTGCAGTAATTTGTTATAGCAGCAACAGGCATCTAATGCACACGATATATATATACCACATTTTGTTTATCCACTCACCTGCTGATGGACATATGGGTTGTTTCCAGTTCTTGGCTATTATGAATAATTTTGCTGTAAGCATTCCTGGGATTTTTTGGTACACCATCTCTAACACAGCCACTCTGTCTTCCAGTGTTGGCACAGACTGCTCATTTGTTGTGTGTGTGTGTGTGTGTGTGTGTATATATATATATATATATATATATATTTTTTTTTTTGTGGGGAAGACCAGCCCTGAGCTAACATCTGTTGCCAATCCTCCCCTTTTTGCTGAGGGAGACTGGCCCTGGGCTAACATCGTGCCCATCTTCCTCCACTTTTTTATATGGGACGCCGCCACAGCATGGCTGACAGGCAGTGCGTCGGCGGGCGTCCAGGATCCGAACCCGCGAACCCCGGGCTGCCAAGCGCGGACTAAACCGCTGCGCCACCGGGCGGCCCCCTATATATATATATTTTAAACAATTCTTTTATAGCACTTTCATGCTGTTAGGTTTTTTTTTTTTTTGCAGGGAAGGATTCACCCTGAGCTAACATCTGTTGCCAATCTTCCTCTTCCCCCACCCCCCAAAGCCCCAGTGCATGGTTGTATATCCTAGTTGTAGGTCCTTCTAGTTCTTTTATGTGAGCCACTGCCACAGCATGGCTACTGACAGATGGGTGGAGTGGTTCTGTGACCAGGAAGTGAACCCAGGTTGCTGAAGCAGAGCGTGCCAAACTTGAACCACTAGACCATCAGGGCTGGTTCTGTTGTATATATTTTTTAAGAGAGACTTCATTTTTTAATGCGGTTTTAGGTTCACAGCAAAATGGAGCAGAAGGTACAGAGATTTCCCAAATATCTTTTGCCCCTCACAGCTTCCCCCACACTCTACTTCCTGCACCAGAGTGGTACATTTTTTACAATCGATGAACCTGCACTGACCCATCATAATCATCCAAAGTCCATCGTTTACATTAGGCTTCACTCTTGGTGTTGTACATTCCATGGGTTTGGACAAATGATGTGTATCCATCATTATGGTTTCATACAGAGTATTTTCACTGCCCTAAAAATCCTCTGGGCTCCACCTATTCATCCCCCCTCCCCTCTAACACCTGCCACCCACTGGTCCTTTCATTGTCTCCATAGTTTTGCCTTTTCCAGAATGTCCTATAGTTGGAATCATACGGTTTGTAGCCTTTTCAGATTGGCTTCTTTAACTCAGTAATATGCATTTTAGCTTCCTCCATGTCATTTTGTAGCTTGATAGCTCATTTCTTTTTAGTGCTGAGTAATACTCCATTGCCTGGAAGTACCACAGTTTGTTTATCCATTTACCTATTGAAGGACATCTTGGTTGCTTCCAAGTTTTGGCAATTATGAATAAAGCTGCCATAAACATCTGTTTGCAGGTTTTTGAGTGGACATAAGTTTTTGACTACTTTGGGTAAATACCAAGGAATGCGATTACTGGATCATTTGGTAAGAGTATGTTTAGTTTTGCAAGAAACGACCAAACCATCTTCCAAAGTGGCTGTATCATTTTTTCATCCTCAGCAGCAATGAATGAGAATTCCTGTTGCTCCACATCCTCACCAGCATTTGGTGTTGTCAGTGTTCTGGATTTTGGACGTTGGACTTGGTGTCTGTAGTAGTATCTCATTGTTGTTTTAAGCAGCAATCCCTTCATGACATCTGATGTTGAGCATCTTTCATATGCTTACTTGCCATCTGTATATCTTCTTTGATGTGTCTGTTCAGGTCTTTGGCCCATTTTTTAATCAGGTTGTTCATTTTCTTATTGTTAAATTTTAAGGGTTCTTTGCATATTTTGGATAACAGTCCTTTATCAGATATGTATTTTGCAAACACTTTCTCCCAGCCTGTGGCTTGTTTTCTCATTCTCTTGACACTGCCTTTCATAGAGCAGAATTTTTTAATTTTAATGAAGTCCAGATTATCAATTCTTTCATGAATTGTCACTTTGATACTGTATCTAAAACATCATCACCATACCCAAGATCATCTAGATTTTCTCCTATGTTATCTTCTAGGATTCTTATGGTCTTGCATTTTACATTTAGGTCTATGATCCATTTTGAGTTAGTTTTTGTGAAGGGTATAATTTATGATTTACCATTCTGAGAATCCTAGAGCCTTAAGAATTAGGCTAAATCTACTCTGCTTGTGCTCTATAAATGGAACGACAAAGCCTGGATGACAGCACAACTCTTTACAACATGGTTTACTGAATATTTTAAGCCCAATTTTGAGACCTACTGCTCAGAAAAAAAGATTACTGTTTTCAAAATATTACTGCTCACTGACAGTGCACCTGGTCACTCAAGAGCTCTGATGGAGATGTGCAATGAGATTAATGTTGTTTTCATGCCTGCTAACACACCTATTCTGCAGTCCCTGAATCAAGGAGTAATTTTGATTTTCAAGTCTTATTAGTTAATAAATACATTTTGTAAGACTATAGCTGCCATAGATAGTGATTCCTCTGATGGATCTGGGCAAAGTAAGTTGAAAACCTTCTGGAAAGGATTCACCATTCTCGATGCCATTAAGAACATTTGTGATTCATGGGAAGAGGTCAAAATATCAGCATTAACAGGAATTTGGAAGAAGTTGATTCCAGCTCTCATGGATGACTCTGAGGGGCTCAAGACTTCAGTGGAGGAAGTAACTGCAGACGTGGTGGAGACGGCGAGAACTAGAACTAGAAGAGGAGCCTGAAGATGTGACTGAATTGCTGCAATCTCATGAGAAAACTGTCATGATGAGGAGGTGCTTCTTATGGATGAGCAAAGAAAGGGGTTTCTTGAGATGGAATCTGCTCCTGGTGAAGACTGACGAAAGGACAACAAGGGACTTAGAATATTACATAAACTTGAAAGGATTGACTCCAATTTTGAAAGAAGTTCTACTGTGGGTAAAATGCTGTCACACAGCATCGCATGCCACAGAGAAGTTGTTCATGAAAGGAAGAGTCAAATGATGTGGCAAATGTCATTGTTGTCTTATTTTAAGAAATTTTCAGAGCCACCCCAACCTCCAGCAACTACCACCCTGATCAGTCAGCAGCCATCAACATCAAGGCAAGACCCTCCACCAGCAAAAAATTACGACTCACTGAAGGCTCAGATGATAGTTAGCACTTTTTAGGAATAAAGTGTTTTTAAATAAGGTGTGTACATTGTCTTTTTAGACAAAATACTATTGCACATTTAGTAGACTACAGTACAGTGTAAACATAATCTTTATCTGCACTGGGAAACAAAAAATTTGCGTGACTTGCTTTATTGTGATATTTGCTTTATTGCAGTGACCTGGAACTGAACCCACAATATCTCTAAGATATGCCTGTATTGTTTTCAATTTCAAGTTCCACTTGTTCATTGCTGGTATATAGGAAATCCATTGCTGGATTGACTTTTGTATATTAATCTGGTATTCTGTATCCCTGCTATAATAGCTTACTAGTTCCAGGAGTTTATTGTTGATTTTTTCAGATTTTCTACTTAGATGATCATGTCATCTGTGAACAAAGATGGTTTTATTTTTTCCTTCCCAATCTGTAAACCTTTTATTTCCTTTTCTTGTCTTATTGCACTAGCTAGGATTCCCAGTATGATGTTGAAAAAGAGTGGTAAAAGAGGACATCCTTGTCTTGTTCCTGATCTTAGCAGGAAAGCTTTAAGTATGATGTTAGCTGTAGGGTTTTCATAGATGCCTTTGATCAATTTCCCCTCTATTCCTAGTTTATTGAGAGTTTTTATTATGAATAGGTGTTAAATTTTGTCAAATGCTTTTTTGCATCCATTTATATGATCATGTGATTTTTCTTCTTTAGATTGTTGATGTGATGGATTACATTAACTGATTTTCAAATGTTGAACCAGCCCTGCATAACTGGAAAAAATCCCGCTTGGTCACGGTGTATAATTCTTTTTATACATTGTTGAATTCAATTTGCTAGTATTTTGTTGAGGTTTTCCACATCTATGTTCATGTAGTTTTCTTTTCTTATAATGTCTTTGTGTGGTTTTGATATTAGGTTAATGCTGGTCTTATAGAATGAGTAGGAAGTATTCCCTCTGTTTCTATCATTTGGAAGACATTGTACAGAACTGGTATAATTTCTTCCTTAAATGTTTGGTAGAATTCACCAGTAAACCCAACTAGGTCTGGTGCTTTTCTTGATTATTATTATTATTTGCTAAGACAAAGTGGTTGTGTTCATGAAAGTTAAATGCATATGTGCTGTGACTTCTCTGGAAATAAAGTGTTGGTGCTCTCAGGGATGGCTCAGCTGGCTGAAGAACAGCTACTGGACAGCATCTCCAGGATTCTGCTATGGGTGGGGAGATCTGGGAGGTTGCCTGCTCATCTTTCTCTGTGTCTCTGCTCCCTCCCAGCTTTTTAGGAAACACAATTTTGCCTGAGAGCTAGTGGCTTCACATCATTCTGAAGACTCCCAGCAGGAGACTCTCTATGTCAGGACATGGGCCAACAAGACATGGGTACTCAAGAACATGGTCCCCATGGGATATCAAAGCCTTGGGCTGGCTACCACCTCAGGGCCTTTGCACTTGCTTTCCCTCTGCCTGGAACCCTCTTCCCCTAGATCTGTGTGGCTTCCCATCACTCAGGAAGTGCCTGGCTCAAATGACACCTTTCCTTGGAAGCCTCTCCTACCCCTCCCATTTGCTGCCACCCTCCACTTCAGCCCCCTTCTCACATCAGTCTCTATTTTCCTCCTAGCTCATGTCAGTGCCTAAAAGTCAAGTCTGTGGGCCTCTCTGTTGTCTGTCTTCCCCCATTGAATGTCAACTCCATGAGGCAGGGCCTTGCCTTATCCTTGGAGAGCCTAGACCAATGCCTGACCCAGAATACGTGTTCAGTCAGTGTTTGGGAGTGACTGGATGATTTCTTGCTCTGGACAGGCCTCACCTAGTACCCCAGCCTGCCCCTGCCCAGCCCAGCTCTGCTGGGCCTGGGGTCAACAGAAGGCACCTGGGCATGAGGTCCTTGGAGATGCCCCCCTCTGGCTACAGGCTGCTCCAGGGTGGGGAGGGGACCAGCCCTGTGTGGCTCCACCCATCTGACCTACTCTCAGTCGGAGCCCCCTTGCCCAAGAGGACAGGCTTTCTCCTGAGAGCCAGGCCTATAAGACTTCAAATGGAGCTTTCTGGAAAACTGCAGCCCAGTGCAGGGCCAGGGCTATGGATGGGGAGGGTGGAGGGCTGCCCAACCCAGCTCCCAGGGCTATGGGGCTCCCAGGATGACAGCCAGTGATGGAGCCCACCCCCACCTGCCTGGGCAGCAGGGTGCGAGACCTACATGCGGATCTGCGTGTTTTTCAGGGTGAAGCTCAGCTCCTCCAAGGTCTCCTCCACCTCCTGCGCGTTCTGGATCAGCAAGAGGTTCTGCTCCTCCAAGTCTGTGAAGACGTCCACGAGCTGCTGGGGCTCCGTGAAGTACAGCGCCAGCTCCTGCAACCAGGGCCATGTGTGGGGGGCTCGGCCATGCAGGGCGGGGCAGTGTACTGGGTGGGGTGGCCCAGCGCCTGCAGCCTCCTACCCCCCAGAGCAGGGCCACTGACCTCCCCATCGCTGTCTGGGTCCTTCTGCATCGGGAGGGCAGAGCTCGACCTGTGGACAGATGCAGGGTGAGGGTGCTGTGGCCCAGCCTGGACAGCAGAGGTCTGAGGGCCATCCTGCCCCTCAGTGTGAAGACCCTGGCATCACCAGAGCACCCCCACACCCAGGACCCCTAAGCCCCCTCTTCTGTCCCACAATTGCCTAGGCTGTGGCACCAACTTCCTGTTGGCCCCCCAGCTGTCACACAGCAGCCAGGCGATAATTTCAAAATTCAATTAGCTCTTCTCACTCCAGTTAGAATTAAATTTGGCCTCCTCGCAGGAGCCTGTGGGGCCCCAGCACCCTCTCAGCCCTGGCCTCCCTCACCATTGAGGTTACTTTGCTTGCCCTAGAAGCTCTTCCCCACCTCTCCATGTGCCATCCCAACCTCAGGGCCTTTGCACCTGCGGCTCCCACTGCCAGGGTGCCCCGGCCCACTTACCACTCTTTTTCTAACAGCCACTTTTGGGCTTCCTCTGCCCACCTCCCTGTCTGGATTTGGCCCTGGCCTTTGTCCTTGATGGCCCCTCTCACAGCTGTTGTGACTCATGGCCTCCTATGACTGACCCTGAGCACCCCACAGGGGTGGGGACTGTCCCAGGCCAGCCCACAGGGGCACAGGAAGGGCTTTGTGGGATTTGAGCATGCAGCATGGGCCCTGGAAGACCCTCCCAGATGGGGACCTGACTTTGGCTGACATCCAGACCTGCCATTGCCACACCTCCCACCTGCTCCAGCCTGGGCCCCTGCCCTGGATGTGCAGGTGCTGCTGGCTGAGAGTGGGCAGGGCAGGCTCACAGCCAGAGGAACCTGGGCTGAGGCCTGAGAGGCTCTGGGCCCCACCCTCCCTGAAGTAGAGAGGTGACCAGTGCAGGGCCCTGTGGGAGGAGCCATGGGAACTGAAGCCCACCAGGCCTGTGCCTCACACTGTATACACATTGATGCCCATTTGGCAAAAGAGAAACATGTAGCTCAGAGTGAGTTATCTGCCCAAGGTCACCTGCAGGGCACTGCTGGCCCATAGGGTGCCTTTCTGAGAATCCACCCTCCAGATGGATTAGCCTGGGGAGTGGGATGGACTTCAGCCTCCACTCACCCTCCTTGTGCAGCCCACAACCTGCCCAACTGTACTTAGTGACCCTGGTCACATGACTAACAGATGGAGGGGCCCAGGTGCAAACCCAGGACAATATGATTCCAGACCTCTATTCTCAGGGACTTTCTAACACGGGGCTGATGGTGGGAACCCCAGGGCTGAGGTGCAGCCTAGGCAGAGAAAGAGTTTCTAAGCTCTTGGAGCCTCCTTTCAACACTGAACTGGAAATAACAGCCCCCACCAGCAGGGGCTGCAGGGATCTGAGTTAACCCTCTGCACACGTCTGGCCTGCTGGTGGTGGCTGGTCTCCACAAGATGTGACCATCATGCATAAAGATGCAAGTGAGCTTGGAAATTGGTAGTGCTCGGGTCCCCTTCTAGCATGAGAAGCGTCAGTTCTGGACATGGGAGGCTGAGTGTGGAGAACACCTAAGTGGGGGATGCCCATATGCACATGGAGCTCATGAAGAATAGGGGACAGACCCATGGGAGGGAGTGGCCAGGCTGTCACAGGGAAGGACAGAGGACAGAGCACCTAAGGGATGAGCAGAAGATACAGACCCTATGAAGGAGAGCAAGGAGGAGGGGGCGTGGGGAGAGGGAGGGGAGTCAGGGAGGGAAGAGAGGTGGGGTGAGGGTGGAGAAAGAGGGAGGGGAGGCCCCAGGCCACCCACCCTCCCATCCTCACCACCAGCAGCAGTCTCGTCCAAGCTGATCAACCCTAAAGCTTCCAGAAGAAGGCATAGGAGAATACTTTAGTGACTTTGGCAAAGATTTCTCAAGTAGGACACAAAATGCAGCAACCATAAAAGCAAAGATTGGTAAATTGGACTCCAAAGGTAACTTCAAGAGATAACCAGTAAGGCAGGATGCAGATGGGGTGAAGATACTTCTACTATGCTTATTACATAAAGGACTGGCATCCAGAATATGGAGAGAACTAAGAGAAAATCAGAAAAGGCCAATGATCCAATAAACATGTACAAAATTGAACAGACACTTCACAAAGGAGGATATCCAAATAGCCATCATAACTGTCATCAAGAAAATGTCATTAAAACCACGATGATACACCACTCCACCCATATGAACCTTGTCTTTTATTCTCTGGGTTCTGATTTTTGACACCTGGGGCCATGCTAACCCTGGAGGGACTGTCTCTCCCAGGGCTGGGCAATCCCTAGATGGAGTGTAGGACGCACCCTTGAATGCTCCTTTCAAATGCAAACCAACGAATCCAGAGTCCACCCTGCAAGCTCACCTTCAGGCCACCAGCCCCAGCCCTGAGGCCCCAGGGGCAGGTGCCTGACCACTCAGCAGCCTCATGCCCAGAGCCCTGAAATGACTCCAACCAGCCAGTCCCACACCTGCTTACCCTGCCTGCAGAACCCACAGTAAAGGCTCCTGCCCACAGCCCCATCCCCTCTACCTCCTGACCACCTGGGATGGCTTCCCCGTGTGGCCCCACACCAAGTCGTGTGCCCCCTCCTCTTGGGCTGTGAGTCACAAACCATCTTTTCAATAGCATCCTCTTCTGATCTCTTGGCTTCAGTGAACCTTGAATTTTCTATTGATACACTATTTCAAAACCACCCTGCCAGCACTTCTAGAAGGAAAGGACTGCTGATACTATGATGTGGTGAGGATGCGGGGCAGCGGGAAGTCTCAGGCCCGCTGGCCCAGGTGTAGAATGGGGCAGCTGCTGTGGGAACTGTTTGACAGCAGCTATTAAAGCTAAATGTGTGCCCATCCTACGGACCAGCAATTCCACCCCATTTCCAACAGAAATAGTGCTCATGCCAGAACTGTGCTCACATACACAAGTGTGGGACTGTTTGCCGCAGCTTCAATCAAAACAGCCAAGACAGAAAACAACTCAAATGGCACCAATAGGAGAGAGGACAGAGACAGGGCTGCTTATTCACACAGTGGGGACAAAGAGCAACAGCAAGAAGAGGCTGTGCAAGGCCAGGCGGGTGCAGAGAGAGAGAGAAGCCAGACCCAGAGGGCATGCTGTGTGGTTCTCCATGTGTCAAGTTTAAGAACAGGGAAAGTGTCACAGGGTGAGGGACCCAAATCGTGGTCACCTTCCCAGGGTGGGGTGTGACTGGGAGCAGCATGAGGGAGTCCTGGGCACTGGGAGTCTATATCTAGTCTGGGTGTGGTTACATGGATATATATGTGTGTAAAAACTCAAGTGTTCACTTCAGATTTGTTCATTTTGTGATGTGTTGATAGCATCTCAATATAAGAGAAGAAAAAGTAAGAGAAGACCTAAGCCTGATCAGGTCACTGCTTTGCTGAACTTCCCGGCCTCTGCAGGCCCAGCCCTGAGGGTGGACTCCAGAGCCAGAGCCCAGGGTTCCGACTCTGCCTGGCCTTTCTGTGCCTGTTTCCTTGTCTGGCACGTGGGTGGCCTCCAGGACATGCTGGGGTTTGGGGCAGCTGAGCTGGAGGAGCAAGAGGACAGGGCAGCGAGGGCAGTGGTGAGGGGACAGGCAGTGTGAAGATGGGGGCAGGGGCTGGCTGGGGAGGGGGTGGGGCAGGAGGAGGTCTGTCCTGTGTCACTTGTCACAGCTGGAGAACACGGGGGGGGGGGTTGTGTGGTCTCAGGGGTGTGGTAGGATGAAGTCCAGATGTCCGAGAGGTGCTTGGGCATCCCTGAGGTGGGTGCTGGAGGGGCTATGAGACAAGAGTCACTGGAGCTGGAACCTGCCCCTGGAAGGAGGCCTGGCCCTCAGCAGGAGCACCCAGGCTGACTGATGGAGCTGTCAGACACTGAAACCATTCTGTACAGCGGCAGACCCAGCCCTGAGCCCCTGTGATGTTGGAGATTATATGTCAACTTGGTTAGGTAAAACATTAATCTAGATGTTTCCAAGAAGGTGTTTTTTAGGTGAGATTAACAATTATATCAGCAGACTCAGAGTGAAGCAGATGACCCTTTATCATGTGGGTGGGCCACATTTGATCAGTTGAAGGCCTGAATAGACAGATCTCCCTGGAAGAAGTGGGGATTCGGCCAGCTGACTGCCTTCAGACTCGTGCTGCAGCAACAGCTTTTCTTCACTGACTCTCCAGCTACTCGCCTGCCCTCAGACTGTGGCCTCAATCACATGAGCCCATCAGTCTCTCTGTCTCTCTGCCGGGGCTCCCAAGGGGGTCCAGACTCCATGGGACAGGTCAGTGCCCTGGTAGCAGCCCTGGCACTGTGAAGGCAAATGCCCAAAGGCCGTCTGAGACTGTGGTCACTGCCCCTCCACATAGTCACATATTGAGGCCAGGGGCTGGACAGGCCAAGTGGGGAAACTGGAACCTGGCTGAGAAGGGTAGCACCTTTGGCTATATCGCTAATGGAGAAACAGTGAGATGTGCAGGGTCAGCTCCCTGTGAAGGGAGGATGGTCATAGAAAATTGCCTTTGCTCCTACTGAGGTTGAATCCTAAAGACATGTCAGCACTTTTCTGACCTACAAAATAGCAACTTCCAAGGTTCAATATCTTATTTGCATAAAAAGGGCTGGAAGGATAAGCAAGAGATAGCAAAACTCACCTCTGTGCTGTCTGTGGCTTCCAGGGCCAGCAATCTGGGTGGGGATGGGGCTGTAAGGAGAGGCAGGGCCTGGGGGTAAGACTTCTCAGCTTACACCTTTCTATACACTTGTGATTTTTGTGAATGCATTATCTACCAAGAAATTAAATTTAAAAATTTTTCAGTGAGGGAGGAGTAACTGGTGGTAACCCAGCAGCGGATGCAAGATAGGAACCAGGCTAATGAGACAGGGCCATCTACAAGGCCCCTGGCCTAACAAGATGAGGCCACTGACCAGTGGGCAAGCCAGGAGAATCAGAGACCAGCAAGTCCACATTCTGCAGCTTTGGGACTTTTCCAGGCTCATGCATGCACCCCAGCACCCAGGAGTCCACTGAAGGTGACCCCCGCCCCATTAGGAAACTAACAATCACATCCGGGGTGGAGAGCTAATGACACATGCGTCCCATGTAGGAGCATGCTACACGACAGCGCAGATGCGAGCACAACCCCGCCTCTGCACGCCAGGACAAGGCTCCTCCACAGCCTTTGCCTAAGAAAAGCCCCACAATCCTGCTCCTTAATGAGCAGGTCACCTGCCCCTTTCCTTTCTGCCTGGTCTCCCTTGTGCCTCTCCCGTGCACAAGCTAATAAGCTTTTACTCTTCTACTTCTGTTTGTTGTCTCTCTTGATTTCCATCCTGGGGGACGACAAGGACCCAATGTGCCAGTAACACCTTGGCAACCATGAAGGGGTGGGACTTTCTTGAGTCCCGGTTGAATATTGGATGGGCCCAGCACCGGACCAGCCTGGCTGCCCAAATGTGGACATAAGCAACTGCAGCTGAACCTTTGTCTTGGACTCCAGTGTTCAGTAAGTCAGGTCGAGGCCTGGGAGCCAACGCCCTCCAGTCTGGCCAGCACTCTTAAAGTCTCCCTCTTTTCCTTCTCTCTCTCTCATCCTTTTTAGGAGAACCTTCTCTCCTCTGGTTTCAGGGGCACCATCAGCCCCTGGGTCAGTCATTAGCCTGACAATCTGGTTTTTCTGGCCTTGGAGAGTCCGCATTCCATCCTTGGGAACTCTCTTCTGCTTCCAGACCCGATCACCCCAGAGACCCCAAGTGAGATGCCCTCTCTTGACGGTCCTGGTTTCTGGTTTCTTTTAATCTGTTTGGGCACCTGGAGTGACCCCAGGTTGGCCCCTGGGTCAGTCCTTTGACTGACAATCTGGAACCCTGTTTTGTCTCCTGTCAAGAACCTGTAGCGTGTTTTAGGAACCTACTGAGTCAGTTATGGGGACACAAGACCTGCAACTTATTCTGTAAACTGTCTTGCCAGTATTGTCTTCCCAACACAGGAACTGTTGTCTATGTGACCCTTATCTTGATAACCCTTGGGAAGAAGCCAGGAGGGCAAGACCTGATCACCTCTTTCCCTTCTTTGTCTCGTTCGTCACCTCCTCTGTTGTCACAAAGTCAAGGGTAAGTTCAGGCTGAACCTGAGCAGAACCTGGACATTCTGTAAAAATCAAAACCCTGAAAAACTTTCTGCCAGGGACTTCCCAACCCCAGTGTTGGGAGCCCCAGCCCCTGGCCCGCTCCAGGCCTTTGCCTCTTGCCTCCCTGGCTGCCTTGTGCTGGCGCATGGAGTAAGTGCCTGGGCTGAGAGGGACTTACTAAATCTTATAACTATATTAACACCCGCAGTCAGGCTCTGCACCCTTCTCCAGGCCCGCTGTCATTCAGACACTGGCTTTACCACCATGGGGAACACCCCAAGCATCCCAAGAGACTGACCCCTTGGGTGCCTTTTAACTAATTGGACACACTTTCAATTGGATGGGTTATGCCCCAGGAACTCCATCTTGGAGAAAATTTGAGTGGTTTCTCTGTGCCTTTGTGATGTAGTTGGACAAGCAGATCAACCTATAATGTCATGTGAGCTACAACCCAATTTCTGAGAAATCAAGAGCAATTGTCCTTAAAAAAATCCTTGCAAGACTATAAATGCAGCTCTGGAGGCAGTTCAGGTTCCACCCATTTCCTTTATCTCAAAAGGGATTATCACCTTGCTTCTCCAGGCAGCCCATCACTAATTCCTAGGACTGGAGGAAAAAAAAAAAAAAGGAAAGAAAAATGGCTATAAGAGTGCCCTTGCCAAGAAACCTAGCATCTTGAATGTCTGGTCCACAAATATCAGTAAAAAATCTTAAAACAAAATTTGGATTCATAACTAGGGAGCTTTGTATTATGGTACCTGATTCATGGCAGTAATTTTTTAAACAATAACTGTGGAGACTCTGTGTATGTGTGTCTATATGTATGTTTTATATGTGTGATATTTTACCTCCAGATGGTATAATTTCTAAACAGCTCTATTCAATTGGTTTAAAGTAAGTGCTTACATAAATTCTAAATGTAATAGAAATTAACCTGAATGTCTTTCAAGTTAATATGATATAAATTAATCTTTGGTAAATAAAAGCTTATTTAAGTTTATTGGTTTGATTAAAATGAACATATTTTCAGAGTTATCAGCATTGGATATGAAGCAGACATGCTGCCTTTATTCTACATTTATTGGTCAGATAGCTGATGTTATCTCTATTACAAAACTGGTTAACAAAAATAACTTAAAATGATGGCTAATTTTGTCCAATGTCTCATGAAGTTTTGTAGACAATCTAAATAATTATTGGGAATGAGTAAACTAAATAGATGTGAAAAAGATAAAAGTGTTGGGTAAACTTTTTATGTGTTATGGCATGTATATTTAATTTAACTTCCAAAATCTCTCTGGTAACTTGAAACTTTGAAATTTTGCTAGAAGTTAAATGATAAAAATTCACTGAGTATCTAGGTCACTGAAACATTATTGCTAAGCACATCTAATTTTATCTACTTTTGGCTTCTTATTACAGAGAAACTGAAAGGTGTTTGGGTCTATTAAAAAACATGTATTTTATTAAAATTCTACTATGAAGTAGCATGTTTCTAGAAATTATAAAAAGTATTTATAAATTTGCCATGCCACAGAATGCTAATGTAAATGACTGTTCACAATTGCCTACTTTTTAGTTTTCACTAAAGTGTGTAAGGGTTAAAAATTCTAATCAATATAAGTAAATGAGTTTTAACATAAAAAGTAAGCTGTTGAAAAAATTAAAATTTGGTTTTCTCTCTCTTAAAAGAGAGTTTCTTAAACTCTTAGTCTGCTCTTGATAAAGAGGTTATAAAAGATTTTTCTTTACCTTGGAGTAAGTCTACCTCAAAGACAGAAAACCTATGTTTTGTTAAAATAATTTTCAACGTTCAAAAAGACTGAGGTCTCTCCATTAAGGTTTTTCTGACTATATTAACTCTCTGTTTGCCTTTGATGGTTTCTGCTGTCATTTTGATTGAATGGATAATGAGAGTTGTTTGACAGTGAGCATTGTTTCCTATTTGATCAAGTGTTTTAAAACCTTTTGATATTTTTGACAAGTTTCTCCTCCTAAAAATATTCAAATCCTGAATAAAGGCCTTCTTTTGACCTGGAAGAAGGAGAAAAATTTCTCTGAGAATTTTTCAGAGGGTCTCTGGGACTTCTCAAAGAAATTTATTCTCTCTTTTCCTATAAAGAAGAGGATGCTAAGCTAATTAGGCTTATTTGGTATGTTAAATTACATGGGAAGCATTCTCAAATAAGTGGCAATAAACCTTCTTAGGTGGTATTATGAGGCTAAATATTATTGATATGCTTTAAAAATTATATAAGATTCTGGAAATTCTGATCTGTCCTGGTTGTCAGCCATAATTCTAGTTATTATCTTGGTGTATGTCACAGAAATAGCCAAGTTACTTTGTCAATTGCCCTTTTGAGTCTTTGGTCATTTGCAGATAGTTGCTGTTTTACTCTGATGCTTTTGCAAATATGTTCCACCTTCAGAGAGATTCATGGAAAGGATTCTGGTGCTTACTCTAGAATACACGTTTCTGATAAACTTTCAGAACTGGATAAGAAATTACAGAACTCTAACAGAGAGAGTGATGACTTCATGAAGCTGCTAACAGAAGATTTAGATCAAGAATCGATTACACAGGACTGAATGAACTGATGAGGATGATTATAATTGTTATTACTTTTTGTTTGAGATAGTGCTGATTTTTTTGATGTATTATTTTTTTTCAGATTTAAGAAAATCTTTTTCTCTTTTCCTTAAGCTAACTATGACTTATAGCAATTTGGTAAATTATAACTTTGTAAGCAGAATTGAAACATTTATCTTTTTTCTCCCTACATGATCCCTCCAGAATTTGGAAACTCTTAGTGAGTGAGTGCTGTTTTCATGGCAATATCATTATTTGCATAAACTCAATAAGAATCTGTTCTCCTTATTAACAGGACACAGTTGGGAACATTGGTTATAATACCAAGGCTTTGAGTGGAACATCATATTTGAGAGAAATATACAGACTCAGATGTGATGAGACAGCTTTTGAGGAGTAAATGTTGACTTTCTAAAATAGAGCCACTTGGAAATATTGGCCTGATACCTTGTTTACAGAGTTCCCAGCAACCCTACCAGGTGAGTAAGGAAGGTCACTCCTCTGGCAGGTGCAAGGAACCTCAAAATATTTTGGGGGACTTCTAAAAGAGAGGAATTCACCCAAACCTAAGGTATTGAAGGTGAAGCCTAATGACGAATCTTTGGCTTGGCTTTCCTGGCATTGAGAGGCCTTTAAAGTTCCATCTGAGATTCCTTATAAAAGTTCCAGCAAAGCAGATTTGAAAGAACCTATATAATCAATTGCTATTCGTGCTGCACTTATGTAAATAATTGGGCCACGTTTATGAAAACTAGATTTATTTTACAAGCCAATGAGTCTTAGTTGGTATCTTTGGTAATAATGCAGGTGATTTTAGAGAGAAAAATTGTTTCAATAGAAACTATAATACACATCTATGGATGTTGAATTCTGGTTCTGTTAATTGTCTTTGAAGTTTTTGTTTTCTATCTGTAAACTGGACTAGATCCTGAATTCTTCTAGTCTCCCAAAGTATCTGACTACAAATCTCCAAACTAATGTTTTCAATTTTTTCCATCATTTTCATTTGGAATCATTGAGAACTGAACCACCCTTTTTCTGAAGACCTTCCGACTGAGACTGGGCAACTTGATATAAGCTTAAGAGATTCATGTCTGTTGCTGTGTAAGCCACTCAGAAAGATATCTGAATACCCAAAGACATCATCAGAGACATTTCAAACTGCAAAAGATGCTTCAACTCTGACATCTAGAAATCTTTTTAACTGGCTGCTCCCTGAGCTCAGAAGCTGGTTTATAATTTACTTCCACCATTAACCTTGTTTTTCTTTTTGTTTTGCTAGAAATGACTTATGTTAATAACTCAGGGAAGGTTGAGACCAACATCCAGGAAATCTATGAACAAGTGTCCTGGCTTCACTGATATAACCAAGGAACAGACCCCGATCAGGTGTGGTCACTGATCAAGGGTACCCTCCCAACCCTCACCTGGTTCTCCTTCCCTTCTTGGGACCCCTGGTAGTCATCCTACTCCTATTAATTTTTGGTCCCTGTCTTTTTAAACTTCTTGTCAGTTTGTGTCCTCTAGGTTCCAACAATTCCATTAAACTGATGGTCATGCAAAGATTCCAGCCACTTCCAATGGCTGACCCACCTGGTCCTCATTCTCATTCCTACTGGGCCCTGCAGCAAACTGAAAAACATTTTTACTGCTCCTGGATGCCGGGCCCTCTTCTCAAGACCCCCTGTCAGCAGGAAATAGCTTGAGAAGAAGAGACCTTCACCTATGATCCTTAAGATTAAGGAGGACAAAATCTCTCAGGGGGGAATGAGACAGGAACCAGCCTAACAAGACAGGGTCATTTGCAAGGCCCCTAGCCTAACAAGATAAGGCAAGCCAGGAGAATCAGACAGAGACCACCAAGATCCACATTCTGCAGCTTTGGGACTTTCCTGGGCCACAGCACCCAGGAGCTGTCTGAAGGTGACCCTCGCCCCATTACCATACTAAAAATCACACCCAGGTGTGGAGAGCTAGCATGCTAATGATACATGCATCGCATGTAGTAGCATGCTATGCAACAATGCAGATGCAAGCACAACCCCGTCTCTACATGCCAGGACAAGTCTCCTCCCCAGCCTTTGCCTAATAAAAGCCCCAGAATCCCACTCCCAATGAGCTAGTCACCTTCCCCTTTCCTTTCTTCATCGGCTCCCTGTGCACAAGCTAATAAGCTTTTACTTTCCTACTCCTGTTTGTTGTCTCTCTTGATTTCCATCCTGGGGGACGACAAGAACCCAATGTGCCAGTAACAGGGGGTGGGAGTGGGGGCTCTGGCTTTGCAGGTGGTGGGATTTTTAAATGGGGTGGAGGGGACAACTTTGCATTGGTGCACAGATCTGTTTGGGGTTTCTGTTTGTCCCTCACAGTGTTTTTTGAAAGATTTAAAAGTAACTATCACACTTAAGTCTGGGTAATGTTATATAAAAACTTCTGGCTTCTCTTGAAAGGCTCTGGAGCTCTGGTCCCCTCAGCCAGCACATCCTGGGATGGGAGGCATGTGCTGTCCAGTTCCCCGAGCTCGCCTGGCTGCCCTCAACCATTCACATTTGATTGTCCCATTAACACCCGAGTGGGCCACCGCAGGCTTAAGTTTACCGAATCAGGCAGAAATAAACCTTTGTTTGGAAAACATCTTGATTGTGGGGCTTAAGTCAGACAGTACACTCTCCAGGTTAGGAGCAGCCCCTCCTCAGGTCACCGACTAACTGCCGAACTCAATGACTGACTAACCGACTAACTCAACGTTCTATTTGGAAGCATTTAACTGTTTTCCCAAATTGTTTTTTTTCCTTTTCTTATGTTAAGAAGATGCAACCACCAACCACCCTGAACCAGACCAAGCCCCACCACAAGAGCCGTGCCCATGACCTTTGCCTCACCTTTAATGCTGCGATCTCTCCAGGAGCTTAGACCTCAACACCGTAACTTGCCTCGTATGTGGAAGCATGTTTTCTCACTGAGCCTGTGCAGGCAAACACCTGCCTCTCCCTTTTGAATATTCATTCCTCATGCCACATAAAGGTCCCTGCTTCCCTTTGCTCAGGGGCGCCATGACTTTGGAAATGATTCCTCATGGCTTCCTATTTGCTGCAAACATACCTCACTTTGTGTGACAACTGCTTCTGGTGAAGAGTCAGATTTAACTCGCCAGGAGGCGAACCCACTTTGGCTTTGGTAACACTCACACTCTCCCTGAGAGAGAGGTTGGGCCTGTCCTGGGTATCCCTGGCCTGGAGCCATTGGGGAGCACTTCTGACCAGGCCCCACCACCTCCATGCCACCCCCCCGCCCCAAGCCCACTCACCCTTTGGGGTCCAGCCCACCAGTCCCGCTGAACTGGCTGCCCTGCTGGAGGCCGATGGTGCTGGCCAGGCTCTGCCCCAGCTGGGTCACTGGCAGAAATGTTGAGGGCTTCTTTGGGTCCTGTCCATCTGGAGGAAGCAGCAGAATGGTTTCCATGTGCCCTGGCCTGAGGGGGGGCGCCTTCCAGCCTGGGGCAGCCATGTACCTCTGGGGCTGGTCTTTCCCTTGGTCCCTGGTCCTACAGGAAGCAAGGGAGGGTTAGGGTTAGGGTCTTGGCTGGAGGCAGGCCTCCGGTGACACTGCTCTGGGGCACAGGGTTCCCTGGGACCCTCCCAACTGTCTTCCCCCTCAGCTGCAGGAGAGAGGTGCACAGGAGGAAAGCCCCTTGGGTTTGAGTTGAGGGCCCACCCTGTCTTCCTTGAGCAAATGCTTTGGCTGAGCCATGAGCTACTAAGGAGTGGCTGCCACCCTTGGCAGGGGCTCTGCAAGGTATGGAAAGGCCTAGCCCATGGCCTGGATGCCTCTGAGGCCCCTGCCAGCTGGACACAGGGTCTAGGGGGACCTGGGGACCTGCCTTCTCCTTTCTGCTACCTTTGTCCCCTAGTGTGGAGAACAGGCCCTCTTTGGGGGCCTTGGCCACCTCCTTGGCCTTTTGGAGAGCTAAGCGCTTCTTCTGTTCTTCCAACCACTCCTTGGGCGACAGCTTGTATAGGAAATCCTTGTAGACCTTGTAATGCTGCAGCATGTCTTCAAATTTGGAGATTTCGCTAGATTCAAGGAGGGGACGGGAGGTCAGGCTCTGCCCACTGGGAGGACCCTCCAGAGGAGACTGCCTCTGTACCCTGGGCAAGCCTGGGGCGCTCCTGTTCTCTGGGGGCAGGCCCAGAAGAGTCGTGCTGGGGAAGGAAGGCCACCTCGCAGGGGACCACGTTAGAGCTCCCAGAGCAACAGCCCTCTGTGACTTTCAAGTTGCAGTCCCCAGGGCTCTGTACCTCAGTCACCTCATCTGTAAGCAGGGCTCCAGTCCCTGAGGTATTTAGGGTTCAGAGGGAAAGTGATGAAGTTTGTGTTGTGCAGGGCTCCCTTTGGTTCTGGGAAAAGTGATGCAGGAAAGGGGCAGGACAGCCTGGGGCCCAGCTTGCCGTCTGACCTCACCGTTTGATATTCACGATCTGGGTGGTCAGGTCTCGGATCTCGATGATTTTCTCCATCTTTGCTTCCGTCTCCTTCTCAGCCCTGGGGGGTGGGGTGGGGGCAGGGAGCCAATCACAGACTGTTAAAGAGGGGCGTTCACACCACCCTCAGGCCAGGCTGGAGGTTGGGGAGGCAGCCAGGGACCTGGGGCGGGGTCAGGGGTGGGGTTGGGGTGGGGGTGGGTCCAGGCAGGGTTGGGTGGGTGTGCACAGGTGCAGGGGACACTGGGGGTGGCCCCGGCCAGCTAGCCCTCGGCCGCGGGCTCACACTCTCATGGCCTGTGCGGAGCTGTGCTCATTCTCCCAGAGGAACTCCTGGAACAGCGCTGCCTCCTTCTCCAGGGACGCCTCGGCCTGCTCCAGTGCTGCCATCTTCTTGGTGGCCAGCACTTCCAGCCACTGGATGTCGCTCCGCTTCACACCTAGGGCATACTGAGGACCACCAGCGTGGGAGTCACACTCCTCACCAGGGCAGTCCGCCTGGCTCCCGTGGGCACAGCCTGCCTAGCCAGCCTACCTGGATGAGGAACTGCTGCCGCTGCTGGTTGATGTAGCTCTTGATGCTATCCGATCCCGCCTTCTCTTCTGCAATGAGAGGAGGGAGGCATCTGGGCGATGGGTGGGCAGTGGGAGAGACCCTGGGCTGTGGGGAGGATGGGCACACAGTCAGTCAGTTGGAGCCAGTCAGCCACTCCTGTGCAGTGGTCTGCTGCGTGGCCCAGGTCATTACAGGGACCTGGGAGATGGAGCTCTGTCTCCAGCAAAAGCAGAGAGGGCTCTGCTCCTCTATTATATTCTCCGTGGCTGGAGACTGCAGATGGGAAGTCCTTCCATGTCTGACTTGAACCTCTCTTGCTGTAGCACTCTTCTCATGTGGAATGAGACTGGACACCCCGCCCTGGAAGTTTCACCCAGATAGACTTAATAACAAAAAGCCTATTGGCCAGGACCTGAATGGGAGGGGTGGTGAGAGAAAAATGGGGCAGCATGATATCTACTTGGGGATCGCCTAAACTCCTAGGGCCCAATTCGGGCAGCAGCTAAGTCTACACTGCCAGGGTTTAAGCCAGGAGGGAGGAAATGAAGGTGGGCATCTGGGAGACCTTCCGGAGTGCAAGCAGAGAGACAGCGCAGTTGGGGCCAAGGGCCACAGAGGCTTCTTTCCCTGGCCTTTCTGGAGAGGAAGGCCAGGACGCTCCCTGACTTTGGAGAACCAGGAGCTGTGGAAAGGGCCGTGGAACCATGTGGCTCTCTGCCTTGTCCCTCAAATCCTCTCCTTTCCAGAAGATCCTGCTGTGTTGCAGGAGTCCTGTTTTCAGTCTGGATGCCTGGCAGAGAGCCCGGCTTGGCCCATGCCCCCTGGCCTCTGGCGAAAGGCTTTGCTCTCAAGGAGATGCAGCTCCTCACTGGACATCACAGCTGAGACACTGATGAGTTTTGCGCCCAAACCTGCTGGTCCTGCCTCCCGCATCCGACACCACCTGCCTCTCCCAGGTCTTAGGAATGGAGGATGGAGGCAGGAAAGACAAAGGCGCAATGCTGCTCCCCCTCTGCTGAGCTCTGCACACAGATCCTCAGAGCTCAGGGCTCCTCTCCAAAGCAGAGCCATGGCGGCATGGCTGGAGGCTGGGGGTCCCTTTCCCTTACATTCACACTAAGTACGCCTGTAGGCCCACTGGGGTCCAGGACGCTCTGATCCCAGCCCCTGCTTTCTACCTTCGCGATCCTTTACTATACCATCTGGGCTGGTGGAATATTAATGTGTATTTAGTACTTGAGATTTCCTACTGGGTTATTATAATGAGTCACGCACACACAGTTCTTTCTTACTGCGCGCAGGGTAGTGAATTCCACAACCCACAAGGCTGGTGCTGTCACTGGCCAGGAGAGGAGCTGCCGAGCGCAGGAGTTGAGTAACTTGCCCAGGAAGGCGAAGCCATTATATGCTGAAGCTAATATCTGAACCCAGGAAATCTAGTTCCAGATTGACGCTCTTTACTACCAAGTTAAATGCCTATATTTTATACATTGTACAGCCTGCATTCACTGGGCACGGTCAACATTCAAAATGCACACGGTGTCGGGATTCAAAGGCTTTTAGATTTGCAATCCATCTGAAACTGACCTTTGTGACGGTGGGCGGCAGGGATCAGGCACAGAAACTATCCCCCTTCCCCACTGCACCGCAGCCCCACCGCTCCAAGCACTTTAAAAGCACCCCGGTATATCCTCGAATGAAAGAGCCGCCGGGGGCGGAGGGCGCGCGGCACCTTGGGTCATGGAGAGCTTCCAGGCCGCGCGGTCGCGGAGGGGGCGCAGCTGCTGGGCCTCGGCGCGCGCCGCCTGGTCCTCCGCCTCCTCCTCCTGCTGCAGTTCGCGCCGCAGGCTGGTGTGCTTGGCCTTCAGCCTGGAGGAGTAGGTCATCTTCTCGTGCACCCGCAGCGTCTTCTCCTGCTCCCGCTCCTGGCGGGGGGGTTGGTCAGGCGGGGTCGCGGGGGCCAGCCTCTCCCATTCGCCCCTCCCCCGCAGCCCCCCGCCGCACCCGGGACCAGTCTCCTCCCCTCCGCCTTGGCCCAGGTTCGCGGGGGCTGGAAGGGGTGCGCACTGGGGGTGGGGGGTGCACAGGCGCCGCGCGCGGAGGGTGTGGAGCTGTGTCTCTGTGGGGGCGCCCCGGGGCCCTGAGCACAACTGCCCAGGGATTGAGAGGGAAGTGGGCAGGACCCGCCTCCGGAGAGCGGGGGTGCAGGCAGGGTCCACCGGATGAAGTACAAGGTGCCCACCCAGTCAGGTGTGCATTCAGTAGTGCGGGGACATGCTCACTAAAGAAGATTTCTCCTTTATCTGAAATTCACACTTAATTGTGTGATTTGCTAAATCTGACACCCCGAGGTTCAGGAGAACTAGATCTTCTGAGTTTCCAAAAGAAACTGGAAATCCCCATCTGCAAGCTCCTAGTCAGTGTTGGCAGCTGGGCGGCCATGGGGGTCTGCCCGTCCCCTCCCTGCCCCTGTTCTCCACCCTGCCCTGGCCCGCAGGCCCACAGGGCTGCATCCCGCCTCAGCCCTTCACTTGGGAGGATCCCAGGATGGGGTGGGGGAGGGGGTTCTTCTTTCCAGAGGCCTAGTGCCCGTCCCAGGCTGCGGGCCCATCCTGCCTCCGCTGCTGTCCTGGGGGTGTCCACATCCTTTGCTGGCTAAGGACTGGCCCACCCGATCAGACAGGCCCTCACTTAGACTCTTCATTTGGCCTTTCCTGGGTCAGTGCTACTTCCTGCTGGGCCTGCCAGGTGCAACAACCACTTCAACCTCTGGGAACACGGTATAGGGAAAAGGTGTCTGTGGCGGAATCCAGCCGGAGGCCACTAGTTTGTGCAACCGTGTATATAAAAGTTGGGAAATTGTCACCCGCTAGAATCCAAGGGGCAGAAGGCCTGCATTTAGAAGACATTGGGCAGCTGCTTGGGGTCAGTGTGAACTTGGGGGGCTCTGTTGGGGGAGGAGAGGAGGAGCATGAGGTTGGGGGCTCCACTGGGGCAGGAGTGGAGGAGTGAGAGGTTGGGGGGCTGTAGGAGGAAGGCAGAGGCAGCCCTGAAGCAGAGCCAGGCTGTGGGAAGAACATCCAGTCCTCCTGTGAGGAAAGGGAAAGGCTGTAGGTCACATCTGGAAAGTTCTGTGTGTGTTTGCCGTGGTTCCTGCTCTGGAGGCCTCAGGGAGGTGTGTGCTGCTCAGTGGCTTTGGGTGAGTTCCTCCTTCCAGGGCACGAGTGGTGCGCAGCATGGCAGGAGGGAGGGGGAACAGGGGTGGTGACTCGCCCCGGGTCACTAGGTGGGAGTCTGGGGTGGGGCTGGAGGATGTGCATTTACATGTGTTGTTGGTCATTGGCGGGGCCACAGTGGGAGCCATTGTTCTAAAGAATCTCAGAATCTGAGCCCTGAGTTGGAGTGGACAGGGTCAGTCCAGGAGGGAGCCCAGGACGCTGGCCATGCCTGTGCATCTGAGAGTGTGTCTCAGAAACACAGCCTGTACTGGCTGCTTCCCAGGGAAGATGCCCACAGGGAGATTCCTCCCTGAGCCTGGGGCTGCGGGGAGCAGTGCGCTGTCCTGCGCTCTGGCGCATGGGCTCTCGGGATGGGGAGGCAAGAGAGCCCCTGCTGGGGTGCAGACAAGGAACGGGCAGGGGGTCAGGGGTGGCCCCATGACTCCCAGGCACTGCTGAGGTGCATGCGTGTGTGCACGTGTACATATGTATATATATGTGTGCTTATCTAGCCTCCAAGAATTCTAACGAGAGGGGACTGTGCAAGGCTGGAGCAGTCAGGGGGGTTTCCTGGAGGAGGTGAGAGGGTCCCTGAGGCCCGAGATGGGCCTTGAAGGACAGGAGGTCTCAGAAGGGATGGCATCTTGTCCAGGGGACAGCAGAAGTGAAGTATCGTGGCTGAGCCTGTGGCCCCAAAGGTCCAGAACCAGTAGTGATGAAACTGAGTAAGACCGTGGGATGGGTCAGAGACCTGAGAGCGAGGCAGAGTTTTGAATTGATTTTGTAGGAAATGGTGAGGCATATGACTATTCTAGAGTAAGAGAGTGACCTGAGGAAAGTGCTCCTCTGAGAAGGGCAATCTGGCTGCTGCTTGTGTGAGGGAGGAAAGAGCTGGGGGCAGGCCTCGGTCCTGGATACTTACTGAGCGAGACTTATTCCACTCCTGATCTCTGAGCAAGAAGAAATCCACATCCCCAGACATGTGGAAAGGATTAGCTGAGCGGTCGGGAACAATCACAGACACTAGGGAAGAAGATACGTTGTTGGAGAGACAAGCTAGCTCTTCTAAGCAGTGGTCTGTGCCTCTGGGATCCCAGCACCCTCCCAGCCCAGTATGAGGAGTTTCCGTGAAAGCATGAGCAAGTGGCAAATGTTCTCTTGGATCCAGCTCTGCCTGAAGTCCACCCCTGGACCTTCCAGCTCCGTAAACTCACCTGGTTTAATCTAATTGGACTTGGGTTTCTCTCCCTGGCATCTGAAAGAGACCTCATGGACAGAGCCCCTCCTGAGTCTTAGACATCTGCTATGTCCCTGGCCCTCTGTCCTGTTTCATTTAAAGTCTCAGGAACTCCCACTCCATAGAGGAGGAAAGTGAGAGTTTGCCATTTGTAAGTGATGGAACCAGCTGACAGGGTCTGCTGACTCTGGAGCTGAGGCACCTGCCTGCAGTGGGCAGTGGGCAGTGGGTACTCTAGGTCTTTGCAGGAGTCTCCACGAGCCTGCCAGGGCTGAGGATTTTGCATGACTTAATTTTCATGACAACCCTATGAGGTGGGAATGCTTGTTACCCCCAGTGAGGAAACTGAGGTACAGAGAAGTAAAAAGCTTACCCAAGGCCACATAGTTGTAAGTAACTATGTGGAGACTGGCTTCTGAAAACAGAATCTGTGTTTGCAGTCAGGTGAGAAGGCAATGTTTACTGTTAATGTGAAGGTGAGCCCACAACCGAGAATGGCAATCATTGGAAGCAGATCATTCCAGAAATGCAAAGTTGGTTTAACATTTATAAACCAATCAATGTAATGTACCCCATTAACAGAATGAGGGAGAAAATCATATGATCATTTCAATAGATGCAATAAGAATATTGGGAGCCAGCCCTGATGGCCTGGTGGTTCAGTTCAGTGAGCTCCGCTTTGGTGGCCCAGGTTCATTTCCCGGTTGCGGAACCACGCCATCTGTCTGTCAGTTGCCATGCTGTGGTGGCGGCTCACATAGAAGAACTAGAAGGACCTACAACTAGAATATACAACCATGTACTGGGGCTTTGGGGAGAGGAAAAAAAAAAGATTGGCAACAGGTATTAGCTTAGGGTGAATCTTTCCCAGCAAAAAACAAAAACAAAAACAAAAAATGAATATTTGATAAAATTTAAAACTTACTTTGAATAAAAGTCTTAGCAACCTAGGACTGGAAGGGGACTTCCCTAGTCTGATAAAGGGAAGTGTGGTGAGCTGAGTAATGGCCTCCAAAGATGATGAGTCCTACTCCCCAAACCTGTGATGGTATTCTTGTATGGTAAAGGGCACTTTGCACTTGTGATTAAGGACCTTGAGATAGAAGATGATCCTGGATTATCCAGATGGGCTCAGTGTAATCACAAGGTTCCTTATAAGAGGGAGCAAGAGGGTCAGAAGCAGAGCTTGGAGTGATGTGACAGAGATTGGAAGATGCCTCACTGCTGACTTTGGAGATGGAGGAAGGGCCATCAGCCAAGGAACGCAGGAAAAGGAGAGGAAACAGATTCACCCTTGAGCCTCCAGAAGAAATGCACCTCTGGGGGCACTGTGATTCCAGCCCTCTAAGATTCACTTCAGACTCTGGCCTCTAGAGCTGTGAGATCACGTATTTGTGTGGTTTTAAGCCACTGTTGGTGGTAATTTTTTACAGCAGCCATAGGAAATGAATACAGATATCTACCAGAAACCTCTGGGGGAAATCTTGAATGTTTCCCCTGAGATCAGGAACAAGGCCTGGATGCCTATATTAGCACTTCTAGTCAATGTTGCAGTAAGGCAAGAGAAAAAAATAAAAAGTATTGGATGGAAAGGTGGGGAAAATAATATCTTAAGATGAGATGATTGTATAGTGGCAAATCCAAAGAATCTACAAAAAAAAAAAAAAGGTTACAATTAGGTTAGAGATGATTTATAGATCTTATTGTGAAATGAAAACAAAGTTTGTTGAAGATACAATAAATGGATATCTTTATGACCTTGGGGGTCAGCAAAGAGTTTTAGGACAGGACATAAAAAGTACTAACCATAAGGAAATGATTGGTAAATTGAACTACATTAAAATTAGGAACTTTTGTTTATTAAAAGGCACCGTCAAGAGAGTGAAAGGCAATCCACAGAATGGGGGAAGGTATTTGTAAGACTTAGAACTGGTGAATGACTTGTATCCAGAATATGTAAAGAGCTCCTAGAAATAACTAAAATAAGGAGACAGACAACCCAAAAGAAAAGTGGGCAGAAGGAACAGGCACTTGACAACATGGAATCATCAGTGGCCCAGAAACATATGAAACACCAGGGGACGTGAGGGACTGGTACATATCCAAAGGACCAGGTGATAGTAAAGCATCGACACTGTGCAAGTGTTGGAGAGGCTGTGGAGCAAGTGGAACGCTTGCACCTGTTGGCGAGACTGTGAATTGGTACAACTGCTCTGGAAAATTGCTCAGTTGTATCTACTAAAGGTAAAGCTATGACCAGCAACTCCACTCCTTCGTATACACCCAGGGGAAAGGAGTACTTATGCCCCACAATGGCATGTACGAGAATATTCATAGCAGTATTTGTAATAGCTAAAAACTGGAAAAAACCCACATGTTCCTCAACTCCAGAGAGAATAAATGCATTGCTGACATGTGCACCCAGGGGAAGACAGACAGCAACCAAGAAGGGCCTCCTGCTCCACACGTCTCACAGACGTGATGCTGAGTGAAGACGCCAGAGCCCAGAGAGCACAATGCACGACTCCACTTATATGAGCGTCAAGAATGGAGAAAATGATTCTGTGGTGATGGCAGAACATCAGCTGCCTTTAGCAGAAAGGGAATTTCTGGGCAGATGAACGCGTTTTAGATGGCGAATGGAGTGGAGTTTACAAAGTTGTATACATTTGTCAAAACCTACCAAGCTGTATACTTGAGACTTGTGCATTTCACTGTATATGGATTGTACCTCGTGAAGAAACCAAACCAAACCAAAACCCGGCCCCTCTCCCTTGATGTGACAATCAATTCAGTGCAACCACCCATGGGTAGAAGAAACTGGGGTGACTGGCTGGTGGGAACCTGCGGCGCGGATCAGGCGTCACCGCATGACCACTGGTGAGGCAGCTAGAGGCGTGGGCTTCTTCTGAGAGGTGCTGAGCAGCACACAGCCTGCCTGGGAAGGGGTCTGGGGACAAAGTGGACCATGGGACCTATCAAGCATGGAGGGCTAATGTCCAATTAAAGGAGATGCAGGGAACAGAAAAACAGTTTCCATGACAGCACCAGGGTGCTGACAGACAGACATCATGGGGGCTCGTCAACAGGATCAGTAACACCATTTCTCAGCAAGACAAGGCACAGAAAATGAAAGCGCATAGGGAGGGCTGTGCTAGATTAAGAGACACTGAAGATGTTCAGATCTCATCTGAATCCCGATTAGATTGAATCTTCTATAGGAAGATGTTTCTGAGATAATTGGGCAAATCTGATGGTGGTCTGGTGAATGTCATTGTGGGCTTGTAAAAGAATGTCACTTTTTTTGCTGAGGAAGATTCACTCTGAGCTAACATCTGTGCTAATCTTCCTCTATTTTGTGTGTGGGTTGCCGCCATAGCCTGGCTTGATGACTGGTGTGTAGGTCCACGCCCAGGATCTGGGCCCAGGAACCCTGGCCACTGAGGCGGAGTGCACCAAACCCAAGTACTACCCCACTGGCTGGCCCCCTGAGAACATCGCTAATTTTGAAAAATGCACACTGATGTGCATAGGGATGAAATGATGTGGGAGTTTTACTTTAAAATACTCTGGCAAAAAGAAAAAGGATAGATGAGGCAAATGTGGCCACATCTTGCTCACTGTCCAATCTGGTGATGGGCATGGGAGTTCACTGGCCTTTAGTCTCTACTTCCAGACAGGTTTGTATTTTCATAATTAAAAGAAAGAGGAAACAGGGGTGAGGGGCGAGCTGAGGGTTGGAAGCTGGGCCTGTGAGGGACAGGCTCAGGGAATGTGTGCACATCTGCACACCTCTGCAGAAAGGTCAGACTGTAAGCCCGGGGTGGAGGCCTGGGGCAGCATGGGAACCAGGAGGGAGTTAAGGAAGCTAAGGCATGGAGCCACAGAGCAGGGGCTCAGAGGATGAGACAGGCACAGCTAGCTGCCCACCCTTCTTTCTCCTAACAGGTGGCAGCCACGTGCCTAGTTGAAAAGCTATACTTCTCAGCCTCCCTTGCAGATATTGATGGCCCCACGACAAATGGAATGTAGGCAGAAATTATTAGGTGGGGCTTCTGGGAAGGATCTTTTCCCAGGGAGGGTGGAGTTGGCAGGTGGGCAGTTTTGCCCTTCTCTTTGCTCCTTCTCCCTGTCTGGAATTAGATACGATGGCTAGAAATGCAGCAGCCATTTTGTGACCATGTGACAACCTTGTGATTGAAAGCGCCAATGATAAAGATGGTGGAGCAGAAAGACTTGGGACCATGGATGATTTTTTAGAGCTGCTGTTGATGGAGCCTCCTGGAGCCCTGGACTGCCTCCCACATTGCCCATTTCTGGAGGAAAAGTAAATCCTATTTTGTTTATGTTCCTGTTATTTCAGGTCTCAGTAACCCAGTTCCTGATGGAAACAGAAGCATTTCATCTGCCCTTTGCATTGGAGACTAGGTCCGAAGGCATCTGGGGGCTGAGGGAGAGTTTGCCTCCCAGCAGCTGAGACTTCATCTCCCGGCTCCGCGGTTACCTTGGCCTTTTTCCGCATGTTTCTTTTTTTCTCCACTGATTGAAGAGGAACTACTGTCCATGGATTCCAGGCTGTTCTCTGTGAAGACACAAAGGTTAGGGCCACAGCAAGTGACTCATGGGCTCCTGACTGCGTGAACACGGTGTGGGGGTGGGGAGAGGCTTCAGCAGCTGCATCCTTGGCCACCTGTTGGGCAGTTCAGGCAGCTTCTTGGAGCCTCACTTTCCACATCTGAGATGATCACACTGCCTTTGCTGGGAAGTTGTGAGAAGTGTGCAAGAAAGTGGCCACCACAGCTCCTTGCACACATGTCTGGTGCACAGAGGTGTTTGTGCCTTCCCTTTCACATCCTTCAATTCATTCCTTAACAGTAGTGCAGGGCCAGTTTACAGGAGCCTCTGATGCCCAGCCCTGCCCAGCCAGGCCTTTGCTGCCAGCCACGCAGGGCTCCCCTCAGGGCTGGGATGGAAGTTGCAGCCCCCACTTTCCTGGCTGTCCTCTCTTCAACTGATGCCCGCAGGGAAGGAGGCATTTGCCCCAATACTTCCTCCCACCCCAGCTCAGGGATCATCTGTTGCTTGAATTTTCCAGTCTACACCAGCCTGCAAGGGCAACCAGCCCAGGAAGGCAGATGGGGTGGGGGCTGCCAGAGAGCCCCAAGGTGTGCTCTGGTGGGCAGCTCAGGGAGCCGGTTCTCTTGGACCAGCATGGAGGAGGATGACCTGGGATGATGAGGGTGAAGTCAGGGCCTGGGAGGTGGGAGAGATGATACCAAGGGCCAGGCCCTGAGCAGATGAATGATGGGATGTGGGAAGAGTGAGGAAGAGAGGAGGAGTCCTGGGGGACTGGCAGGAATGTCAGGGCCTGGGGCTGAAAACTCAAATGCCTTCAGGACCAAGCAGAATATATAATGGTACAGGGAGAGGAGGCACTAGGGAGTGGTGAGGCCTGTGGGAACTCAGGAGTGCAGGTTGCTGCGATCTTTATTATTTTCTATCTGTTATTTTAAAAGACCAAAACCAAAAACAAATACTCAAAAATGCTAATAGAATTTAACGTTTTTCTTAATTGAAAAAGCAATGTACATACATAGCAAATTTTTCTAACAATGCAGATTTGATGATGTATTGATCTGACGAGAAATCCTTACATGAAGCCCTCACTACCAGACAGATTATTGTACCTCTAGCTAGAGGAATTTCATGCAGACACACACTTAAAGCCTTCTTGCTTTCTCACTAAAAATGCATCTGCTTATATGCTCAAACATGGGTAAACCTCGAGGATCTCATGCTCAGGGAAATAACCCAGTTGCAAAAGGACAAATACTGTATGATCACATTTATATGAGGTCCCTAGAGGAGTCAGATTCCTAGAGACAGAAGGTAGATGGGGGGTCACTGGGGGGGTGGGATGGGGAGTTAGTGTTTCATGGGGACAGTTTCAGTTTGGGAAGATGAAAAAGTTCTGGAAATGGATGGTGGTGAGGGTTGCACAACAGTGAGAATGGGCTTAATGCCACTGAGCTGCACACAAAAATAAAAATCGTAAAATCTGTTGTGTATATTTTACCACAATTTTTAAAAAGTTAAAAAAAAACCCACATCTGCTCACACTCAAGTCTTATTGCTATTTAGCCAGGTCCCCTGGTGGACCCCGAGGTTATTTCTAAACTTCTGCAATGATTACTCTCCACCAAGTTGAACTGGACTGTTTCCCACACACCTGGAGAATTGTCAATTTGATAGGTGATAAATGGCATCTCTGTTTTAATTTGCATTTCTTAATTATGGATGAGATTGTGTGTCTTTTCAGGTGTTAATTATCCATTTGCTTTTCTCTTTCTTTTGTATCCTTTGCCTATTTTTCTGTTGGGATGTTGTAGTTTTTAAATGATTCTTGAGAATCTTTATCTATTAAAGGACACTGGCTCATTTCTTTGTCAGAGCTGCTGAAAATATTCTTCCTCCAGGTGATTTGTCAATTACCTTTGGACTGTTTATCATATATTTTCCTGACAGGAGATTTTAATATTCACTTAGTGAAATGCTTTGGGGTTCTGTGTCTTGCTTAGAAAGGCATTCCACATTTGAAGGTTAAAGCCATTTAAATAAAAATTCCTGTGTTTTCTAGTACTTTAAATTAAATTTTTTTATTAAAACATTTTTAAAATGTAAGCCTACTTTTAGAATAATTTTCTAGGAGAAATAGGGAGAAGTGAGCTGGGTGCCAAACATCCTCATATGAAGTGATAAAACACACACACCCCGGGCAGCAGGAGATTTGGCATCATAAGGTCCTTGTGCCTCCTGAGTCACCTGTGCATTGTGGGGTTGCTGCTCATGGGGGACCTGTGAGGAGGGGAGATGCCAGACCAGAGGAAGCCCACTCCTCAGGCCTCCCATCAACCTGCTGACCTGCTCCTCTTTGCCTGCCATTGCTCCCCATTCTGCTCCCCAGAGCTACCTTCTCTGTGCTCCTGGGGCTGCAGCCTCTAACTACAAGAGGGATGCTCAGCCACCTTCCTCTTTCACTCTGGGACTTAGTCATGTGAAATTAATAAAAGAAACCTTAACTAAACTGGAGTCAGGAAGGCCTGTATAGGGGGCTCTCACACCCATCACACATCCTCAATTACACCAATCAGGAAGAGACAGGCGCTTGCATCTCTGACAGGAAGTACAACTACTTTACTACTGAAGGAAGATTTCTCTCCCCACCCAGCAACAGCCCAACCAATGAGAAATGCTGCAGCTCAGCCAATGAGAAGCTGTTGCTGCCCTGAACTGTTACTTTCCTCCAACGGACTTTCACTTAGAACAGCCCCTCCCTGCTCTCCCTCTTTCTCTGTAAAAGCAGCTCCCCTTCTTTGTTCTCTGGATTTGCCTATGGTTCACCATAGCCTGCACATCTCAAATTGAAATTCTTTTTGCTGTTCCTGAATAAACTCGTTTTGAGGGTAAACTAACAGGGAAATTTGCTTTTCAAGTTGACATACATGGTATCAGAAAAGTGGGATCTGAAGGAGGCAATCCTCAAGAGACAGGGACCCCCAGAATTGACCGAGGCACCTGTACTGAGCCCCTTGTGCTCATCATTTCTGTGAGTTGCTGCCTGCTTTTGGTTTGGTGAGTCTCAGATTCCAAACTCCGCTCTCCTCATGTTTTGAGCTCTCTGACTTTATTCAGGATCAGGAGAGGCTTTGTCCTCTCAGGGGAAGGACTTTGTCCTCCTGGTTCAAGGCTGTGTCCTTTCATTTAAGGACATCATCCTCGGTGAGTAATTGTTATTTTCTGAAGTGGTAGCACAGTTCCTTTTGGGGCTTGAGCTTGCTGAGAATACAGAAGTCTTTCTTTGGTTTTCAGATTCCTTTTGGAATCAGGGCTGGGAGTCTAGTAACTTTCTTTTGTTTTTAGATCCCTTTGGGGATCAGGGCTAGGATTCTAGCAACTTTCTAGGGGTTTCAGAGGAAATTTCAGAAATGAGATCCCAGTCATCTAAATGTTCTCAGGAAAACCCTCCTTCAGGGACCCCAGCTGGGTTTATGTTCAAGAACTTTGGGCCCCCTACATGCGCATTGTTAACTAAGTGAGCCAAACTGACCAAGAGTGGTCCAGAATTATAAGGCCATTGTGGGGAACTCTTGATCTCCCCAAACTCACTTTTCTTAAACCAAATTGGAAGACCGTGGCTCCAAAATTAAGCAAAATGAATGGTATGTCTATTTTCATTGGTACCTGGAGGGTTGTGGACACACACAAAGCTCTAAACTGACCTTAGTACAAGATACCTTGTCTAAATGAGCCAAAACAACTAAAAAACGGAGGGAGAACAATGGCTTCTGAAGCCTTGTGTTCCCCTCCCTCTTCTTCTTTGTCTCAGGTGCCATCTTCTTTTTCTCCCCAGACTCCTTTATCTCAGGCTCCCCTCTGATGCCATCTTCCTCTCTCCTCCTCTGCAAAAACCTGTCCCTTTAAAATCAGATGCTCTGAGGGCTTAAATGCTAAACCCCTAATTACTATTTCTAAGTTAACTGGAGCAAATAAACAGCCAGAAAGAAAAATTTAAATAGCGTTTACCCTAAGCTTTTGATACAGACAAAATGATTCCAAAAACAGCCCTAAAAGAACACTTACAGCATACAACTAAAAATCTTCGGTAAAAGACTTTGGCTGTCTGAACAAGTAACCTAAACTAAGTCCATATGCCAGAAATACAATTTGTATACAACTATTCTTTTGAGTTTTATATTATTGTCCTTGAGACACAGCTCATGTTTTAAAATAAAAGCTATGAGATCTCTGTTTATGTCTATGTGTCTATGGATATATGTTATAGAGATGTGATATTTTTCTGTCTCTGGATGATACTGCTAGAATTATTTTGTAAGAAGGTCTTTTTAATTGGCTTGAAATTAAGCACTTGTAAATTAAGTATTTTTAAATCTCAGAAATATAATAGAAACTAACTCAAATGCTTTTCAAATTTATGTGATCTAGAACTAATCTTTAGTTAATAAAGACTAGCTTAAGGTTGTTGATGTATATAAGAAACAAGCATGTCTTCAGAGTTGTTAGTATTGGGTGTAATGCAAATTTGCAACTTTTCTCTCTGCCTGGGTTTGCTAGTCACATAGGCTCATGATGTCTCTGTTTCACAATTTGTCAGCAAGAAAGTAACTTAATAGCTATTGGCTAATGTCTAATAATGTCTAATCCAAGCATGATTGTTAAGAGCAAGTAATTAAAATAAATGTAAATAAGATCAAAGTTTATACTAAGTTAAACTAAATAACGGATAGTCATTGAATACCTAAATCATTTTCTAAACAAGGTAAAATACTCAAACATTAATTACTGAACATAGTTTATCTACTTTTGGCTTCCTGGTGCAAAGAAACATAAATTTGGGTCTGTTGGTGACCATGTCTTCTGTCACCTTGGAACACTGCACTATTCAAAAGGGCATGTACTCCTAGAAATTATGAAATGTATTTATGAATACACCAGTCCACAATTGCTTACTTCTTAGTTTTTAGTAGGTATTACAGATTTTAAGGGCTAAGAATTCTAATGTATGTAACTAAAGCTACTAGAAATAAAAAGGGAAACATCTCCTTATGCATGGAAAGTAGAATGTGTGTTTTTGGTAAAAGAAGGTATGAGGAATGTAAACACTTTTTGTTGAGGAAAAAGTAATTTTGTCATAAAGAGAGGCTGGTTATTTCAGAATGGGAAAAAGAGCAACATAGGACAAAATCTGAACATAAAAAGAAGATTGTAGAAGGTTTATGGAAAGGAAACTTGGGAACAGAATTTTATGAGTGGCCAGAACTGGCTGAGCCTGGAATGAATGAATGATAATATCAAAATAAGCTGATGCAAACTTAAAATCTGGCTTTCTTGTCTGATAAAAGGACAAGGTTTTCTTGCGCTATTGGGCTGCTGGTGAAACAGAGTGTAAAAGCTTCTTTACCTTTAAGTAATATGTCTAGAAAACAGATTTCATGTTTTCTCAAAATAAAATCCTATGTTTTTTTTAAATTAGGTCTTTACTTAGGAAAACTGAGTCATCTTAATATTGCAGAAGTTAAGTTTTGCTTACAATTATGTAACCTTTTGTATTTGCTTTTGAAACCTGTTATTGTTACCTTGGTCAAATAGATACTTAAGTGCCATTTCATACAGATCTGTGATCCTATTTGTTCAACTGTTCAAACCTTTTGATATTTTTGACAAGCTTCCCCAAATATTCAAATTCTAAATGACATCTTTTCAACCTGGATGTAACTTTGGGACTTTCCAGAGGGCACCTAGGACATCTCCTTATAAAAAGAGAGATATTACACTAATTAGACTTACTTCCTATGTCAAATTATATGAGAAGCAGGGTCAAATAAGTGATAATAAACCTTTTTATGTTATATTGTATGGATGAATGCTACCAAAAAGTGTTTAGAAATTGTATAAAAATTCCTAAAAATCTGATATGTTCTAAAACAATTTTGTTACCTGTAATTCTAGTTACTATCTAAAATGTAAGTCACAAAAATACCCAAATTTCCTTGTCAATTGCATTTACCCATTGCCTTTTTAAAGTCTTTTGTCAGTTCCAGACAGTTATTGTTTCACTTTCAAAGAGATTCATGGAAAAGACTTTGACAAGTACCCTGGAATACAGGTTTTGATAACTTTAAGATCATAACACTGAACTGGGTGGGAGTTTCTGGAAGTCAAGTGGAGGACTGATTGCTTTGGGGTTTTGTTTTCCAGATGTAAAGCACCCCTTTTTCTCCTCTCCTTTAAGCTCTCTATAACTTACACCAATTTGGTAAAGTGTATCTTCACAACAAGGGTTGAAAAATTTATCTTTTTCTCTCTACCCGATCCCTCCAGAATTCAGGAACTCTTAAGTATTCTTTTCATGACAATATGTGTATTTCCATGGGTTCAGGGAAGGTCTATTCTCCTTGTAACAACACAATTGGAAATACTGGCTACATTACCAAGGCTTTGACTATAATGCTATATTCAAGAAAGATGTACATAGACTCAGACATGACCAGACAGCTTTAAGGAACAGCTTGAAAAATCAGCCTTGTACCTTGCTTACGAGGTCCAGGAAAGCAATCTTTAAAAAGAGCTTGTATGGTCAATCACTATTCTTGCTGCATTTATATAAATAATCAAGCCAAGTTTAATACAAACAAATTTGTTTTACTACAACAAACTATGTTTTACTATTTTTATCTTTTATAAAAATGAGAGTGATTGTGGAGAGAGAAATTGTGCTTGCACCTTTGTAGATATTAAATTCTAGTCCTATTAATTGTCTTTAAGGTTTTGTAATATCTGTAAGCTGGACTGGATTCTAAATTCTTCTAGTTTCCTTAAATGTCTAGCTATAATATTCCAAACTGATGTTTCTACTTTTACTGCCCTTGAAATCTCCTTGGAAGGGACTATACCAGGCCCTCCTCACTACCCAGATGTGCAGCCAAACTTCAGGGACTCGAGACTTGGGTGTACATCTCACAGCTGAGGAAGGCCCACCTGACATCTGATCCTGGACAAACACTGGAAGCCTCAAGTCAAAGTGACCAGGAGGAGAAGCAGCCAACATCCAAGGCAGATGCTCTCCCAGGATGTTTGGACCAGGCCTGTGTACCCTCTTCCCACTGTTGTTTCTTACTTATTTTCTCCCTCTCTTTCCTGAAAGGACAATGCCCTTGCACACATTTCCCATTCCCTTGCAAAAGGGGGGAAACTCTGCTGGATTTGCCATCAGAAACTTCAGTCTGTCCAAGAGTCATGACCCCTTAGTTACCCTACAAGTAATTTCACTGGGATTCCAGAAGCTGTTCTTTGTCTAAATTGCTCTGCTGGCCCCTTTTACTGAGTCAGGGTGCCAAGCCCACCTAAACTCATTTATTGCTTTAATTTAACCCCAGCCTTGGGAAGGGAATGTAAGATCTTTTGAATATTTGTATGAAAAATTTTGTGGGACCATCACTGTGAGTCGAATTGTTTGTATATTTCTTAACATGTCTGTGTATTTAGGCAACCTCTTTGTGTGTAACAACATAGCATCTGAGCCTTGGTTATCCAATGCTGGAGCCTCTACACTGATGAACAAGTCTACAGATAATGTCACTTATGCAGGAGCCTTATGTGCACCCCCTGGTTATGTCTTCATCTGCGGAGGTTTCAGTAACAGTCTTCATGCCTGGGTAGGTCATTGCCCTGACAGCCGGAGAACACAAGGATAGTGTGTCCTTGTCCTGTTCACTGTCCTGTTCTCTCTGCATAACCAAACAGAGATCTCTCAGTGGTTTCTCTCATTGAATCTCCATAGTTGCCCTAAATGAGAACTTCTAGGAGGTGTACATGACTCTGGGTTTGCCCCCATGGGAGGAGCTTTCTTCCCATGGATCAGAGTGAGTGCCAATGAGCAAATGATCAGGAACCTCTCCCTGACTGTAGAAGACTTGGCTGACTCCACAGCCAAAGCAATTTCAGCTCAGCAATGATCACTTAACTCATTGGCCAAGGTAGTTTTGGATAATTGTATGGCCCTTGATTATCTACTTGCTGAGCAAGGAGGTGTCTGTGCAGTGGCAACACCTCCTGTTGCACGTGGATAAATGACTCTGGGGAGTAGAAACCCAATTACATAACATTAGAGAGCAAGCACATTGGCTACAACAAATTTTATCAAACAAGCCACTGTCTTTTGATTTGTTCAGCTTGTTACCTTCAGGTCTGGGCTCCTGGTTTAGAACCACCCTGCAGACAGGGCTTATAGTATTGCTCTTAATCTGACTCTGTATCCTTGTTGTGAAGTTCTGTATCTATTGCCCTTCAAATCTCTGAAAAACATAACGTGCCCAATAAGGTGATGCTGGCTCAGCACTTCGAGATGACCTCCAATGCCTATGACCTTAGGATACATAGACTTTAGGTGGGAAATGCTTGAGAATTCTTGCTCCTAGCCTTTCTTGTTACTCAAATGTGGCCTAAAGGGTTTCCAACTGCTATGTACTTTCCCTCCACCATGGAACATGACAACCAGGAGAGGTCCTTCCTGGCACCCAGGGACAAAACCACTACATGCAGAGAACCTGACTCTTGATCAGTGATGTCTTCACAGAAACATCTTGATGAAAAGGGGAAATGTGAAATGAATAAGGGAAACCTTAACTGACTTGGATCAGGAAGGCTTGTAGGGGGAGCTCTCACATCCTATCACACATCATCAATTACTCCAAACAGGAAGAGATTGCTGCTTGCTGACAGGAAGTACAACTACTTTACTACTGAAGGAAGATTTCTCTCCCCACCTGACAACAGCCCAGCCAATCAAAAACGCTGCAGCTCAGTGAATGAGAAGCCATTGCTGCTCTGAACTGTTCCTTTCCCCCAATGGACTCTCATTTAGAACAGCCCTTCCCTAGTCCCCCGCCATTTTTAAAAATAAAAGCAGCTCCCCTCCTGTGTTTTCCGGATTTGCCTTTGGTTCACCATAGCATGCAAATCCTGAGTTGCAATTCTTTTGGCTATTCCCAAATACACTCATTTTGAGGGTAAAATAATAGGCACATTTTCTTTTTAAGTTGACACTCAGCACCTCAACAGCACCCCAGCTGAGCCTGTCCTCCCCACTGCCAGCACCCTCCTGTCGCCTGCTTCTTGAGGCCACCTGCCCTCTCCCCAGCTTGCTGGGGCCTTGTTTGGCCTCCTTGACCCCCTGACACCATCTCAGCAAAGGATTTGGGTACTTTGCAGCAGGGTGCTCCATAACATATCCCCTCCACTTCTGGGCCCTCAAGCTCTTCAGTGTTGCTCCTCTTTCTCTCCAGGCTGGAAATGTGCCCAGGTAGGCCCTCCAGATCCCAAAAGGCTCTCCTAGCAGCACTGCCATCTCCTGGAATTGGTTAGACATGCAGAATTCCAGGCCACCCCAGACTTACTGAATCAGAGTCTGCATCCTTACAAGCTTCTAGGTAATTTGAATGCACAATAAAGTCTGAGAATTTTTTGAGCACTTGTTATGTGCCCAGTCCCAGGCCAGGGGCTAGAGTACACAGAAGCAATACCAATTTACCATGATTTAACTTCATCCAGCAGTATCTAACTAGTTGTAACTGGGAAAAAGATGAAAGAAAGGAAGAAAGGAGAGAAAGAAAGAGAGAAGAGAAAGAAAGAAAGAAGAAAGGAAAGAGAAAGAAAGAAAAGAAAGAAAGAAGGAAGGAAGGAAAAAGAAAATCTGTTTTTGGAGACTTTCATTTGAGTCAAAGTCCTAATTCTGGTTACTGATGCTGATCCATAACATGAGATTCTCTGATCAATTCTGTTTCCAAATATGTAACCTCACTGTAAGTATAATACAAGCCAATTCCCCCTCCCCCTCCCTTTTCCCCCAGGGCTCCCTCTAGGGCTGGTGGGGTCTCTACCCTCTGACAGGCAGCAGCAGGAGATGCCTGAAAAGGAGACACAGGTCAGGATATGTAAGCTGGGCAGCTGCCTCCCTCCTGCACAGCCCTTGCTCCATATGGAGTTGTCCTTTTCACACAGCTACCCCTTTTGGGTTCTGGAACATGTCTCTCCTTTGCTCTCTCAGACCCAGGGAATGGGCAAGGCTCCCGCTGTTAACAGCACCACATCACCCCTCTTTGCTTCCCTGACCCCTGTAAACAGTCCCTTCTTTGTACATTCCTCAAATTACTCCACTTGTGTGGACCTTCTGTGTCCTGCTGGGATTCTGGTGATGGCCCTCCCCCAGCTCCATGGCCCACTTCTGACTGCTGTGTCCCTTTCTGCCTCTCATTCACAGCCAGCCCTTGAGAGCTGACCAAATTCATCATCTCCCCTTGCCTCCCCTCCCTAACGCCGAGGGATTCTGGCTTCTGCCCCACCATGCCACCAGGCCGCTCTTGTTCTGGCAGAGGTTACGAAGGCCTCCCCAAGGGCACCTGCCCTTCAGATGCACTTCTTCTCATAGCCCTCTCCTCCCTGGGTTCTGGTCTCCCTCTGGCCTGTCAAGCTGCTCTCTCGACCTCCTTTGCAAGCTCCTCTAACCATCAGGATACTTCAGGCTGTGTCTTGAGCCATTGTCTTTCTTGCCTATGACCATGGCTTCGTTTTCTCTCTATTTACCAACAACACACATTTCTGTCTATTCTCCTAGCCTCCAGGCCTCCATCAATGGCAGCCTTTCTGGGGTCTCTGCTTGGCGGTTCCCACAGGCACCTGAACTTAGCACATCCATCTGAGTTCGCTGTCTTCCTCCTGCCCCCCCAGACACACTCCTCCCCTGCTTTTTGCCACCCCAGCAAACAGCACAAGATGCACAGGTGTTCTTACCTAAGAGACAGAGTCATCCCTGACCCTCCCTCCTCTCCCATGCCCACATCCAGTTAGTCACCAAGTCCCAGGGACTCGCCTGAAAAGCATTGAATCTGTCCACCTCCCTCCCACGCTACCTCCTACCACCCTCATCTAAGCCACTGTCTGTCTTCTGTGATTTCCTCTCCATGGGCCAATCCATGTTAAGTCTTGACCAACACCCCCTCCCCCTCCAGCAGCCTAGCAGATTATTTTAAAACATAATTCTCAAAAGTGGTCATGTGTTTATATTCTTTGTGTGCAATGTGTCTGGCCTCCTGGCATGCATGCCCTTCTGTATCCTCCTCCAATACTGAATCATGGTTGGCTTGTGTGACCAACTGTGAACATGACAGTGTGTGGCTTCTGAAGCTAGGTCATAGAAGACATTGTGGTTCTGCCTTGCTGTCTCTTGGATCACCTGCTCTGCTGGAAGTCAGATGCCATATTGGAAGGACACTCAAGTGGCCTACAGAGAGAGCTATGTAGGGAGAAAGTAAGGCCTCCTGCCAACTGCCATGTGAGTGAGCCTGCTTGGGAGCCAATCCTCCAGCTCTGGTCAAGCCTTTGGATGAGTGTAGATGAGATACACTGAGCCAGAATCACCAAGCCGAGCCCTCAGACTCCTCTGAGAGCCGAGCCCTCACCAACTCCTGGCCCACAGACACTGAGCTAATAGAAGTTCACTGTTGCTTTAAGCCATTAAATTTTGGGGTAATTTGTTACACAGCATTAGAGAACTGATACACCCTTCAATGGCATCCCAGGGCTTGTAGGACCAGGACCCAAATCAATGTGGTCTGGGAGACCATGCATGATCTCACCCAGCAACCTCTGCAGCTTCTTATCTAGCTACCACCCTCCCTCTCACTCACCACCCTCCAGCCACTCTAAGACTCTCATGGACCCTTGAATAGGCCTCTCTCAGGTGCAGGCACTGCCACATGCTGTCCCCATTGCCTCTTCACCCCACTCTAGCCCAACCCCCCTCAGCCAACACCTTCCTAGTCTGTCATTTTCTCTGGAAGTCCTCCTGACTTCCTCGTCCAGACTAGAGGGGCCCACCTCATGCTTTCACAGAGATGGCCCTCCCCTCTCTAGCATGTATCACATCTGCCATTAAGGGGTCTGCAATCACCTTCCTTCATGAGGAGGGAAACTCCTCAAGGACAGGTGCATCAACCATGTCTTTTACTTTCTGTATGTGATGCTTTACCATCTAGGCCTGGCTGACCCTGGAGGGGCTGCCCCCGACATTGGCCAATCCCTAAAGACAGTAAATGACTCACTCAAGAGCATGCTTTTCAAGTGCAAACCAACCAATCCAGAGCCCATACCTCCATCTCCTCTAGGGACTCTCACACTTGGAGCCACTAGCCCCCTGCTCTTATTACCCATGGCAGGTACCAGACAACTGGGACAGCCCCCTGCCCCAGAGCCTGTGAAACTATTCACACCAGCCAGTCCTAAGCCTGCTTACCCTGCCTGGCTGTTCCTTCCTGCAGAACCCACAGTAAAGGCTCCTGCTCACAGTGTCCCTGCTCCCCCTGCCTCCTGACCACCCAGATGCTTCCCCGTGTGACCCTGCTTGGTGTGCCTGGCCTCCTGTTTCTAGGGATCTGTAAGTAACCAACTGTCTTTCCAATGGCAGGCACCTCCTGATCTGTTGGCCTCACCATACCTGAATAATAATAAAATATACCTGTCTCATCCATCACCATCTCTCCAGCTCCTTATCAATAATGACATTAAGATGGCAGCCAGGCCTCTGTGCACCCACCCTGGGGCTTCAGAACAGTGCCTGGGCTTGGTACCAAAGGACTCTCTGGTCCTCTGGGATCGATGGGACAGAGCGTGATGATCACTCACTCAGTGTCTGCCTGGCCACTGTTCACTGGCACTTTCTGTGTGTCAGGTGCTGCTGCAGGTGCTGGGATGCCTTCTCTGAGTCTACATTCTAGACTGGTAACAAACAGACAAAAGTATGGGAGAGTGTTGGGTGTTAAGTGTTATACAGAAAAACAAAGCAGGGTAAAGGGCAAGTGAGATGAGATGTTCCAGTAAATAGGGCAGTCTGGGAGGACCTCACACTGGAGGCAACATTTCAGTAGAGACCTGAGGGAAGTGACAAATTGGCATGGGGTCATCAAGGCAAGAGAACAGACAGGGCTGGTGTGGTGTCCCTCTCCTGGACAGTGTAGTGTGAGCTTAGGGATTGTGGGAGAATGAGTCTGGAGGGGTGACTGGATCCCCATGAGCCACAGAAGGACTCTGGGTTTCACTGTGAGAGCAATGGGAAGTCACATACAGGTCTAAGCAGGGGAACAAGAGTCAGGGTACACCTTCGAGAGCTTGGGGGCTGTCATAGCTGGGTCTAGGCTGGTGGCAGCTGGTGGGGAGGTGGACATGCTGGGTCTTGGATGTTGTGGGCACCTGGGTGACAGTTTTGTGTTGGGGTGTCTGGTGGGGAGCAGGAAGGGATCAGAGTTTGCTGTATGGGTAAGTTTGGGCTGCTACAGATGTACGGATGCTCAGGAAGGTGCTGAGCAGGCAGCCAGGTGGAGTGTGGGGTTCAAGGGAGGGATCAGGCTGGAGATAGGAATTGGGGTGTCATCGTTTTTGAATCACTGAGATTGGGAAGCGACATAAATTTACTGTGGGTCCGGAGGAGCTGGGATGTAGCTGGCTCTCCTGTGCACATGTGTCAATGTACAGAGCAGGGGTCATGGCCCAGGGGGCCACCAGACCAGAAACCTCGCACCTGGGGCCAAAGGGACTTGGATGGTTGAATTAGGCATGCAAAGAGGTTTCAAGAATACATATTTAACCGAGTAATTTCACTTGTTTTTTTAATGTATGCACACGTGGGATACATGCTAGAAACCTATGTCTAAATAAGTCAAAAAGGCAGTTTCAAAATAAATAAAAATTGTGAGCTAGTGCTGAGTCATTGTTTGGCAACATTTTTCCTTTCTTAGTGATTCATCAAGTAAAGCTGGTCTTAAATCCAACTGCTGCCCACACAGAGAGGTCGTCCCAGGCTCCCTGGGCAAAGACACCCCACGTCAGGGTGACAGCACTTGAATTTACCTCTTTCTCAGCTCTTCTCTCCCTGTGGGAAAGCATCTAATCATCTGTTGCTCATTTTCTGTCTCCCGCCCCTGGAATCTAAATTTCCTGAGGGCGGTTTTGCTCACAGCTGCGCTTACCAGCATCCTGGTACTCAGTCGAAATACTTCACGAACAGGCGTGAACAAACACAGACAACACGGAGGGGCGGGACCCTTCCTTCACAGCCTTGACTTCTCTGCGTGGACGCCCACCCAGCCCTGCAGGCAACTCCACCCCAGTCTCTCAGCCCCTGCCCAACCCTGGGCTCAGTGGGAGGCGGGAGCAGGCCTTGAACCACGCCTGCTTGCCGCTGAAATGCCTCGACGCCAACGACGCCAACCTGCGCAAGCGGAAGGAAGCGGGAGCCTGCCCAGGGGCCTGCCTGGGCTCCCCCTTCCCTCCTCTCTCTCCCCTCCCCTCCCCTGGGCCTCCTCAACTCCCAGCACTGACTTCTCTCCCTCCCCTCTGAGCCCCTCTGTGAATCCCCCCTAGACCTTCAGAAACCTCTTTCCTGCTCAGTATGGGGAAAGGAGATCCTACTCTCCCCATCAGCCACACTGTGACATACGCATCACACAGACACACGTGTACACACAGATTCATGCTCACACGCACACAGACACACGTGTACACACAGATGCATGCTCACACACCCACTGCCCCACACCTACTTGCATTTGTGTCCGGCGGCTGGCCTGGAGTGCTCTGCGGGCTTGCGATGCACTAGCCCACGCGCCCCTCGCCCCTCCAGCCCTGGGTGTGGGGGACAAGCCTGACCCAGGAAGAGTTGCGGCGCTGAGCCCCTACCTGCCCACGGGGCCGGGTTTCCAGTCGCTGTGTGTGCTGAACACGCGTGGACGGGGGCGCACAGTCAGGAGGGGCCTTCCAACAGGGCAGAGCTGGGAGTGGGGCTGGAAGGGAATGGGGAGAAACCTTCATTTTTCAGTTTTTACTATTCCAAGTTAAAACATAAAACGAAGAGTAGGTCTTATGTGTGGATAAACCCCGGAAGCTAGCCAGTCCCTCCTTGCACCAGCATCTCTGTGTTGTCCTCGCTGGCTCCTGCTGTCACTCCCCTCTGGCTTTCCTTGTGGCCTACCGCCCAGTGGACAGCCCCACTTCGTTTGCCCACTCCTCTCTGGGTGCACAGACCCGCCTGAGTCTCTCCTAAACAGCCCTGCCTAGAGCTGGAACGGCGACCTGGGTCTGCTGAGGACCTCCCCCACCCCCACCACTCCCAGTTCCTGCAGACTACTCTCCTCCCACCATCCAGAACATTCCAAATGGAATTCTGTTATGTCATGTCCCCACTCACATGCCAACGGGCTTCACTGTAAGTGCAGTCTACCTTGCCCATACCCCCCCATCCCCACCCCTGTCCCTCCCAACCCTCAAACCCTCAAATCTGTTATCTCTAGGCAGCCTTGTCCCCATCATTCCCCATCTCTGCTCTAATGTCACCTCCTCCAGGAAGCCTTCCCAGCTACCCCATCTAAATATGTCCCACTCCCCATCACTTTGAGTCAGCTTCCTACTTCATTTTCTATGTAGTTCTTTGCACTATTGAAAACCATCTCATCTATTTAGCTGTTTACTTCACTTATTTAATACATCATTAAAACATTTTTTTATTGTGGTAACATATATAACATGAAATTTGCCATTTTAACAAAAGTTTTTTTATTGTGGTAAAATATATATAACATAAAATTTGCTATTTTAACCAGTTTTAAGTGTACAACTCAATGGCATTAACTACATTCACAATGTTGTGTAACCATCACAAATATCTACTACCAAAATTTTTCATCTTCCCAAATTGAAATTCTATACCCATTAAACACTGATTCCTCATTCTCCCCTCCCCCCTGCCCCTGGCACCCACCCTTCTACTTTCTGTCTGTATCAATTTGACCACTCTAGGGACCTCATATGAGTGGAATCATGCACTGTCTTTTTGTGACTGAGTTATTTCATTTAGCATAATGTCCTCAAGGTTCATCCATGTTGTCACATGTGTCAGAAATTCCTTTTCAAGGCTAAATAATATTCCAGTGTGTGGATAGACCACATTTTGTTTATCCACTCATCCTTCAGTGGATATTTGGGTGGTTTCCACATTTTGGCCATTGTGAACAATGCTACTATGAGCATGAGTGTGCAAATATCTGAGTCTGCTTTCAGTTCAGAAGTGGAATTGCTGGATCATGTGATATTCTATGTATAACTTTTTGAGGAACTGCCATACTATTTGTCACATGGCTGCACCATTTTACATTCCCGTTAGCAATGCACAAGGTTTCCAATTTCTCCACACCCTTCCAACACTCATTTTCTATTTTATTATTATTATAGCCATCCTAGTAGGTGTGAAGTGACATCTCATTATGGTTTTGATTTGCATTTCCCTAATGACTAATGGTATTGAGCATCTTTTCATGTGTTTATTGGTTATTTGTGTCTTCTTTGGAGAAATATCTATTCACATCATTTGCCCATTTTTGAGTTGGATTGTTTGTTCTTTGTTGTCATTGTTGAGTTTTAGGAATCCTCTGTATATTCTGGATTAATCCCTAGTCAAAGATATCCTTAAACATATGGCTCCCCAAAGGGCAGGGGCCGGGGCAGGAAGGTCCTCTCTAAATCCCCTGACAAACATGCCAGGGAAGTCATCCCAGCCTGTGGGGACTGAAATGATGACCAGCCTCTGTGCGGCCCCTCAAGCAATCAAACTCACAGCCTCAATTTGGGCGGACAAAGTCCATATTGTCCACCCTGGCACCAGCAAGCTACACCAGGAATGCGGGCCGCTCTCCCCGCTGCTGCCAGGCTGGCGGCTGGAGACTAGCAGCCTCTCCACAAAATGCCAGAATTCACTGGAACTTCCCAGCCTCTTCATTAAGTTCTTTTCTGGAAACTGCAAGTGGCCAGTTGGCTTCCAGAGTTCCCGTTTTGGATTCTGATTGGTCCTGCCAGCTCAGCAGTTGTTTTGGTGGAGAGACCGATTCCTGGATCCTCCTACTCAGCCACCTCCCATGACGTCACCGCATTCCGAGATGTTTTATATTTTTAGATGCCATTGTGAGTGGAATTGCTTCCTTAATTTCCAAGTTGGACTGTTCATTGCTGGGGTATAGAAACAACTAATTTTTGATTGTTGATCTCATACCCACAACATTGCTGAATTCATTTATTAGCACTAGGCACTTTCTTACGGATTCTTGGGGATTCTCTCTATACTGGATCACGTCATCTGTGAATAGAGATAGTTTCACTTCTTCCTTTCCAATTTGGATGCCTTTTATTTCTTTTCCTCTCTAAGTGCTCTGACTAGAACTTCCAGTACAATGTTGAATAGCAGTGGTGAAAGCAGACATCTTTGTCTTATTCCTGACCTCGGGGGAAAGCTTTCAACCTAATAGAATTTTCTTGAGGGCCTATTCCACGCCATGCTCTGGGGAGACAGCAGCACACAAGACAGACAGACAGCCCTCCCTCATGGAGCTGACGTTCTGCGGGGAGAGAGTGACAAGCAGGGTGAGTGGGGAAGGTGTGGCATGTACAGAGGAGAAACACAGTAGGAAGAGCCATGAGGAATGCAGGAGGGAGGGCGCTCCGGGATTGGAATGGACATGCAGGGAGGCTCATTCAGAGAAGGCGACACTGAATGAACTTGATAAATAAAATGAAAGGAATAGGGCATATTGGAGTATATGAGGAAGCCATTTGGTGTAAAACTAATTCGGCCTGACCTTGTTTTTCCAAAAGGGCCTGACTGGCCTTTGAACATGCATTGTATATCTGCTTTGAGCTTTTACCGTGTCCCAGAGACAAGAACAAATGCCCTTAAGATAAGGATGCAACTCCCCCCACATTAACATTTCCTCAAGGATAAGCATTTCTCCCCAGGTGAGGATTTGATTGTTGTGCTCATCCTGTGACCATTCAGCTCGAGACAGCAGACCAGCTACCTGCGGTGTCCATCACAGGCTGTGCCGACAGGGCCATCTCGTGACTATTGTAAAAAGGACATTGCATTCATATGTGATATATGTTCTTTGATGGTATAAAACCATTCTGTACACCCCACTTCTTTGGTGCCCTTCCTTTCTTGGGAAAGGAAGGCCCCGGGCTATATCGTCCTCAAAATTTGGCTCATAATAAACACCCCAGTTTTGATTTATAGATTGGCTATGGATTATTTGCATCAACAAACTCCTGAAGGAAGTGAAGGAAGGAGCCATGGGGAAATCTATGGGGAGAGCATTCTGGGCAGAGGGGACAGCAGTGCCAAGACACTGAGGGGAGTGTGCCTGGCCTGTCTGAGGGGCACAGGCGGCCAGAGGGGAAGGGATGGAGCAGGCATAGAGGGGACAGCTGTTTATTGCATCTCTCCAAACTCTCTGAGAGTGAGCACCACCTCTGCACCCCCAGCCTAACACAGTGCCTGATACATAGTGGGTGTGGCCTGACATCCGGATGGCCAGCTCCTCCCACCTGGCCAGCAGGCTGGGCTTCAGATGGCCCTTTTGCAGCTCCCCAGATGAAGGTTGGGTCACTTAACACGTTTCCTAAAATTGCCAAATCAAGCTCCTGCACCCAGCCTTGCCCCACGCCTGTGTGGGGACTGTGGACCTGAGGCCAGCTCGCGTGCCTGCGCCATGTCTGCCCAGAGAGTGAGGCTTCTCCAGCAAGATGGACCTTCCCAGCCTCCCCCCCCATGCCTGGCCTCTTGGGAAATACTTTCAGCCACGCAATGAGCACCCCCGCCCCCACAAGGCCCAGGCTGGGCTCTGGCTTGGAGGTCAGGGGCCCCAGAGATGGAGGGAACAGCTGCAGGCTGATCTCCCTGAACTGGATCTGCACCAGGCAAGGTGCCAAGGGTATGCGGACCAGAGCTGGGGGCAGGTCCTGCAGCCCTCGCCCCCACCAGCCCTAACTGGGAAGCCTGGGGTCCCTCTCTGGGCTTTCCCTGGCTCCTCTGCCTGGCCAAGGTCTCCAGCAAGTGTCCTCTGTCCTCTGTGACCTTGCCCGGGGACTTGAGGGAGGCTGCGGGCAAACCAGACCCTCTGCTGTGTCCCAGGGAATGGTGCCCCTAGTTATAAAAGTCATAAAAACCAGGAACTGGGCAATCTCCTTCTCAAACCCTTCCCATCATCTCAACACAGCTGAATAGTCCTCCCATGGCCCACAAGGCCCTACCCATTGGGCCCACACTGGCCTTCTGTGCCTCCCTCCAACACTCCATGCTCATTCCCATCTCAGGGCTCTTGCTGGGCCTTCCCACTGCCTAGAATGCTCTTCCCCCACTCTTTCATTCCTCAGGATTGTTATGGATAGGTATCAAAAGTCACCTCCTCCCAGAGGCCTTCCCTGACCACCTCTCCCATTTAAACCACCCCCACCACCTGCTCAAAGCTTCCAGTTGTTTTCTTCCCACTACTTCTTGGCTGTTGTAATATAGGTTGGTCATTGATTTTCCAATGCCTGCCTCCCTTACTGCAATGTTAAGTCCCATGAGGAGGACTCCATTGGTTTCACTCACCCCTGAATCCCCAGTGCCTAGAATACAGCTGGCACTTAACAAGTGTTTGTGAATAAAAAGCAAACCCAGAGCTCACCCCTTTGATGTAAAATTACAGCTAAGTCTTTACCTAGACCCCCAACCACCTACCGTCCTGCACTCTCTCAGCATCTCCCTCAGACTAGGACTTTGCACACTGGAGAGCAGCCAAGGCCCTGGAGGCAGGTGGCGGGGTAAGAATAGTGACAGGTTGCTAATGGCAACAGCATCAATAGGCTCCTGTCGTGAGGCACTTACAGTACAGCACTTATGGCGCGCATCTCACAGGAGCCCGGGAAGAGGGATCCTCCCACTCTACAGGTGAGGCTGCTGAGGCTCACAGAGGTGACACCCTCAAACAGCTGTGTCTGCCCTCTGCCCTCTGGCTGGGGCTGGGTCCAGATGCCCTATCTGCACCTGGCCCAGACTCGGAGCTTGGTGTCCCCAAGCCCCTCACCCCCAGGGGACTCAGTCTTCCTGGACCCCACCTTAGACTCCAGCTCCTGCAGCTGAACCCATGACATCAGGCTTGTACTCCTGGCTTGATGCACCTGCATTCAGGCCAATTTCACTCACCTGCCCGGCCTGGTGCCCCTGCCTGGCCCGGCCTGCCAATGCCCTGGGTCTGTCCACTCAGCTGTGCTGGACTGGCCTGGTTTCCCCCCAAATGCACAGCCCTTCCCTCAACCCGGACCAGGCCACTCAGCTCAGGGAGGTCTCCTGTTTGCACATCACCTCCAGGGGAGTGGTACACCCAATCTTGGAGGCCACGGGGTACCCCTATCTAGCTACATTCCTGGTACCACAGGATGAATCTGTATAGCTTATAAATCCTTCATTTGTCTTGTGACAGCACAATTGTGTTGCATTGTTTTTTAATGTGTGTGGGTTGAGAGTTAATTCGTTATTTGTAAACATTTCAAAACTATCTTTTTTTTGGTAACCCTATTTCAGCCTTTCTGCATTTGTCAACCTACTCTGGAGCAGAATGAGTGAGTGAACACACCAGTGTAATGGTGGGGACAGCTGTTGATGGCAGCACATGTTTTGAAAATGCCCATTAACAGTGGCCTGGTTAAATACATTGCAATACATCCACACTATGGATTACTGTTCTGCTCAAAACACTAAATGCAAGGGAACTCTTGCTGTGTTGATAAGGAACAGTCTCCACAACGTGAGGGTGAATGGGAAAGAGCAGGGGCCAGAGTGTTGTCATTGTGTGGCCATCTGTGTGAGAAAAGGACAAATTGCATCTACTGTATTTGCTTTTAGGTGCACGGAGCAGGGGCATGGAGCAGGTGCATGGAGCATGCCTGGAGGGATACAAGAGACACTAGCGATGCTGGCCGCCTCTGAGCAGGGGACACTGGGTGTCTGGGGATGGGGGGTAGGTAGGCCCTTCACAAAGGGGAGCTTTGAACACACTTTTGAATTTTGAACCTTAGGGATACTTGACCTATTCAAACACAAATTAAATTAAAAGCTGAAGGTGACTGAGAGCACAGAGCTGATAGCGGACAATATAGCCCATTCGCCCACCTCAGCCCAGGCAGCCCCAGACATGCCTCGGCAGCCACCCTCCCTCCCTGCCAGCCGTGGGAGCATTGGCAGCCTGTGCGTGGCTCCAGAGAGAGGTGTTCCACACCTGGGGCCAGCTGGCACCTCCTCTGGGCTCCACCGGTCACCACAGCTGTGGGAAAGCTGAGACAGCCCACCTCCACTGTGATATCTTCCTCAAGGCCTGTTACAGGGTGAACTGTGTTCCCCCCAAATTAATGTTTTTGAGTGTTTGAAATCCTAACTCCCAGCATCTTAGAATGTAACTTTGTTTGAAAATAGGGTCATTGCAGATGTAAGCAAGATGAGGTCATGGTGGAGCAGTGTGGGCTCCGTGAACATTAGTAAACAGAAACCTCATTTAACATGGAGCTGGGAGACCAGAGGGGGATGTGACCACAACAGGTTTCCAATCTGTGCACTTTCCCTCTGATGTGGGATGTGACACCTAGGAAAGGTCCTTCCTGGCATGGAGGGACACAAGGCTGATGAAACTTGGAAAACCTGGCTCTTAGTCAATGATGCTTTCAGAGAAAGGTCTCACTCAAAAGGGGGAAATGTGGAAATTAATAAACATAAACTGCATTAAAATGCAGTCAGGAGACCAGTAGGGGGAAGCTTTCACACACTATGAAGATGGCAGAGCCCAACAGGAAGAAGAAAGACTTCCTCTTCTTGATTAGCAAGAAGCTCAGCCAATGACAGACAGTCACAGCTGAGCCAGTGAGCCAATGAGCCAATGAGAGACTGTCACTGCTCAGCCAATGAAAAGCCACTACACTTGGGACTCCCAGTCCCCTCCCACACACTGTCTGTTTACAGCAGCCCTCCCAGCTTCCTCTTCCCCTCTAGGACAGAGTTTCTCCTCCTTTTGTTGAAAGGGACTTGCACGTGGTTTGTCATGGTTGAGGACTCCGAATTACAATCCCTTGCTGCTTCTGAATAAACCCATTTTTGCTAGAGAAGTAATTGGCTGTTTGTTTAAGGTCAATAGCACCTAATCCAATATGACTCCTGTCCTTAATAAAAAGAGGAAATTTGGAACCAACACACACACACACACACACACACACAGAATGTCATGTGCGGATGAAGGCAGAGATTGAGGTGACGCTTCTACAAGCCAAGAAACATCAAAGATGACCAGCAAACCAGGAGAGAGGCTGGGACAGATTCTCCCTCACAACGCTCAGAAGGAAGCAACCCTGCCAGCGACACTTTGATCTTGGACTTCCAGCCCCCAGAACTGTGAGATAATAAATCTCTGTCGTTTAAGCCACCAGTCAGTGGCACTTTGTTACAGCAGCCCCAGGAAACTAGCACAGAGTTTCTAGGGAACCTCATGCCTGATTTAGAACCACCCCAGCCCTTGATTAAGTCTAGTGCTCACAGTCCCAGGCTCCCAAGGCTGTCTCTGATCTCAGAGAGCTCACTCCAGCCTGGTACTGACTGTGGTGAGTTATGTCCTTGCAGACTACAGTAGATGGTATCTTGGGCATCTGGCCAGAGCAACAAGGGCTTGCTGCAAAACTTGACCTCTGCTAAAGGAGATTCCAACCTGGGGAGCGACACAGTTTGTCGCTTCTAGCTTGAGCTAGAAGGTCCCCTGGCCCACAGCCCCCCTCACCCCTGGGTGGCTGGGAACAGCAGACATTTACTGGGGCTCACCACAAGGCCAACACCTGCAGCTCTCTGCTGCTCCCCTCCCCCCTCCATCCTCTCTCCCCTCCTTGACTTGGCTCTAGCTGCCCTGCCTAATCTTTCTGTTCCTAGAACACCCATCCTTGGTCTGCCTCAGGGCCTTTGCATTTGCTGCCTCCTCAGCCAAAAAATGTTCTCTACGCAGCTGGGGGTGGGAGAGTGTTCTCCTTTCAAATCTGAGCTCAAATGTCACCCTTTCAGAGAAGCCTTCCCTCACTACCCCACCCAAAGTGCATTCTTTCTCCTCACTCCCAGATGACCTCACTTTATTTTCCTCTCTGCAATTGCCCACTATCTGATTGATCACTTTAAATTATCGGTTTATTGCCTATTTCTCCCAAGAATGTAAGCTCCAGGAGAACAGGGGTCTTTTGCGCTGGGCACGTCCTCAACTAGGCATGGAATGAGTTTTCATTTTGCAGAGGAGGAAGAAAAGTAGAGATTCAGCCACAGGTCCAAAGTCACACAGCCACGAAGGGCCATAGCTGGGATTCCAGCCCAAGACTGCTTGACTCCAAAGCTTGCGCCCTTCCGGCCACATTCCTGCTACTGCCCAGGGGCTACTCCCGCCACGGCCGAGGGGCTTCTGGCTGTGGGGGAGCCCAGGTTAGCAGGGCCCGCCTCCTAACGCGCCAGCTCGGGGACGCGCCCTCGGGCCACATAGCAAGGGTGCACACAGGTGGAGGGTTAGAAGGATGGTAGATGGCTTGGGAGGGGATAAAGCAAGCATAGAAGAGAGTAGAGAAAGGCAGGGAGCCTTGCAAAGGCTAATTTAATACATTAACGCACCCGCCGGCTGCTCCTGGGCTCGCTCAGAAGCTTCCGCGCCGCAGATCCAGCTCCGCTCGACGCTGGGCACTCGGTTTACGTCGCCATAGCAACCATCCTCCCGGCTTCCAGGGGAGGTGACGTCACAAAGGCCACGGGGTCTGGCCGCGTGGGGGTGGGGCCTGTAGGCCGCAGGGCGGGCTCAGGGCCCAGCTTGAGTTTCCTTCTTCCCTGGTGAGCTATTCCGCACCCCTGCTCTTTCTTTCATTCCCTGATTCATTTATTCCACGTGTGCCTCGGGATGCATGTGGTGCAGAAATAGACCTGGGCCTTTCTACAGAGTAGATCTCACTCTCTAGAGGGGCGGCTCTTCAAGTGTGGTCCCAGGCCACTGGCGACAGAAACGCTGGGAACTCGTTCGGAAAGCGAACGTTTGGCCGTGCTCCCGGAGCAGAAACTTTGGGGTGAGCTGGCAATCTGGGTTGTAGCAAGCCCTCCCCGGGATTCCGATGCTGGCTGTGAATTGGGAACCACCGCTCCAGAGGGGGCATGAGACATAAAATAGAGACCCAGAGTGACAAGTTCTATCAGGAGACAGAGGGGAGGAGATGAGGGGATAAAGAGCTGGGATCCAGTTTAGATGGCCCAGATTCAGCTGTTGTGGCCACGGGCGCCAGGGTCTGCCCTCTGCCCTTCCCCTCCAGCTCGAGACCCCTGTTCCCCTAGAGCAGCAGGAGGCCCGTCCTTGAGTTCTGACCGTGGTCACCAGATTTTCCCACGCATCTGGGGGAATTTTAGATTGACAAATTCTGCTTGGACCTGGGGCACAGTCAGGGCTCTGCCTTTTTAGGGACGCTGAGGGGTCCCTAGGGCACCCTGGAGCAGTCTGCAGGCCAGTACTGTGGCACCAGCGAGAATCCCAGCAGCTCCTGGCTCTGCCCAGGGCAGGTGTAGTGGGTACGGAGACAGTTCACGGCGTGTGGAGAGGCTCCCGGGGATGTAAGGAGCCAGGTCCCTGCATCACCCCTGGAGGACAGCATCCCAGCAGGCAGTAACCACAATGGGCTTTGTACAAGGGAGGAAGGAAGTTTTATTATCTTAAGCCATATATGTGATTTGTGCGTGTGTGTGTGTGTGTGTGTGTGTGTGTGTGACGGGGGTGGGGAGTATTTGTTACAGTAGTTAGTGTTAAATACTCCAAACAGACAAGCGGCTCTGGTTTACTCCCAGGATAGAGGTCCCTTGCCCTGTCACTCAAAGTCCTAAGCGATCTAGCTCCTGCCCGTCTCTGCAGCCTTCCCTCCCTACTACCGGTCAGAGCAGCAGAACGAAGAGCTGTGCAGGGGAGAGAGGGTTCAGCAGGCCAGAGAGGTGCTTTGTTGATTAGTGGCTGAGGTAGGAAAGCAAACAGTTCTGAAATGGTTTCTCAAACACCAGGAGTTCTGAGACTTTTAGAAATCCAGAAAATAGGCGACGCAAAGAGAGAGAAAAGCTACTGAGCATACTGCCAATTCATTGTCAGCAGGTAAGTTTATGAACCGTCGTGCGTTTTCCGTGAACCTCACGGAGCGTGTCCACGTGCCCGGCACTGTTCTCTGTGCCCCACACAGATGACCCCTTTTAACACAGGCCACCCTGTGAAGTTCACATGAGGAGGCCGGTCATTGTGACCCTAAGAACATGCCCAGCAGAGCAGGGGGGCACCAGAGAGTGGCTGTACAGGCCCCGGAGAGCCATCCTTGTCTTAGCCAGCCACTGCCCCTCACAGGGATCGTTTTATAATTTTATGCAATTATGCAAAACAATGATGCATACACCTGGAAAAAAGGCCAAAGGTGCACTTCACCGTGAAGAAAGCTCCCAGGTCCAGTTGTGCATCCTTGTCTCTGCTTTGGCTGTCAGTTATTCAGAAGGTTAGAAAGAAAACCATCCAGAAAATGTGGCCTGCTTTGGAACTTTTAACCTTGACCTAACAGATCTAACTAGAATCACAATTTACAGATTAAAAGCTAGTTTTAAAAATAAGATGGATCGATGGAGGGGCGGACAGGTGGATATCCAGGTGATAAAGCCAGTAGACTAACAGGTAACTTGTAGAACCACGGTGCTGGGTATGTGGGTGTTCACTGCAAAATTCATTCAACATTTCTGTTTGAAGTCTGAAAATTTTCACAATAAAATGTTTCGGGGAAAAGCCAAGGGTCTTCTTAAAAGGGAAATTTGTATTTCTGATTTTGTACTTTCCTCCTTAAAGAAGGTTCTTGGGAATAGACAACAGAAATCAACTCTAGCCATTTGAGGGGAAAAAGGATGTGGGGGCTCCCTGGCTCTGCAGGGGACAGGGACCTGGGCTGGGAGATGGTGTAGCCAGGGACAGAGCCCCAAGTGGGCTGCAGGGGTGCCCCATGGAGCCCCTACAGCTGTGACTCACGAACTGCTGCATGACTGTCACCTGCTGCACCTTGTGTCTCACAGGCAGGGGCTGCAGGGTCCCTGTCCCCCCCCCCCAGCTGCAGAGGAGCCTGCGGGAGTGCTTCTGTGCACAGTGGGGACTCCCCCAGCCAGGAAGGGGCACAGAGGTGTGGTGGTCTATGGGAGGAAGGACAGGCATGCATGAGTGGCTGGTGGCTGTCCTCCAGGGCACCAGGGCCCCTGCTGCTCCGGCCACACCCACCCCATGCCTGTGTTTCCCCAGTTCCCTGTTTGTGGAATGGCCTCTGTTATGCTGACAAATTCATCCTCTTCTCTCAAGATTCAGTTCACAGGTTGTGTCCTTGGGAAGCGTCCCTGTAACAGACTCCTGCATGCTCTGTGGTCAGTCTGCCTCCTCCAGATCCACCCCCAACAGTTCCCAGGCCACTGCCCCTGGTGGCTGGGCAGGTACCTGGGTGGGAGATCGAGGGCAGGAGACATGGGGGCCAGGGCGCCTGTCCCTTCCCTCTGCTTCCTGGGGCTCTTCCACTGGGGCTGCCATGGGCAGGCCTGCCATGGGTCCAGCCCTATCGGGAGCCCTGGCTCCTGGGCCCCACCACACCACCTCCTCCCTCCATCTGCAGCTATGCTGATAGCCTTGCTGTTCCTACTTTGGCATCTAGATCTCCATCATGTGTGTAACCAATTCCCTGTGTTAAATCCCCTCTGTTTTAAACTCCTTGAGGGCTCATGTTTTCAGACTGAAGCCTGATTGTCACCCTTTGGACAGGCAGGATGGTATGGTGGCCAAGAGAATGGGCTGTGGTATCTGCCGGGCTGGGTCCAAATCCCAGCGAGCCCCCTCACTGGCTGTGTGACTTTGGACAACTTCCTGAAGCACTCTGAGCCTCGGTTTCCTCATCTAAAAAGTGGGATAATAATTCTGACTGGAGGTATGTTGTATGGTTGGCACAGAGCCTGCCACCCAGTTGGGCCTCAAATAGTGCATGTCTGCCAGGACATGAGTGTGCATTCAAGTGTGTTCTGCAGGCCGTCTGCCTAAGGGAGGGTTGTCTGCAGCCCTGTCCCATGCAGGCCTGCCTGCAGGGCGCCCGGCCAGCTGCCACAGGCTCTGTGAGGGAGCTGAGGGCTGGAGAGAGGACATTGTGTGCCTGCACAAGGCCATACAGCCCATAGGCAGCAGAACTGCGATTCAAACCCAGGCAGCCCAGGCCATTAACTGCCACTGTGTCTCCTCCTGCCAGCCAGGGGGATGAGGGCTCAGCCGGCTGGGGAGGGCATGCTGTGAGGCCTGGGGCTGGAGACGCACTCTGTCAGTTTCTCGGCCAGGCAGTGTCCCTCCCCCGCCCCACCAGTGCTGTGGGCCTTGGGAGGCCTGACATCTGGGCCCACATATCTCAGCTGACTTTAGGACCTCCCTCCCAGGTGTGGTGCAGCTTGTCACTGTCAACAGATCTGGACAGCGTGTGGCACACCCGCTGATCCCTCTCAGTGTCTGGAGGCTTCCTGTGGAGCAGAAACACGGGAGTGTCCCAGTGACTCCCACTCAGGATGGGTGGCCACCTTGGCGGTAAGATGCCACCCCACCCAGGCCTCTGGCATCTGGATTTCCTTCTGCTCCTTCCCTCAGCCTCAGAGGTGGCAGGAGATGCAGCGACTAAACCATGTCTCCTCTACTTTTCAGTGACTCGGGGCTTTTTTTTTTTTAAATTGAGGTATAATTAACATATAACATTATATTAGTTTCATGTGTATAACATAATGTTTTGGTATTTGTCTTTATTGCAAAATGATCAGCACAATAAGTCTAGTTAACATCACCACACATAGTTACAAAATTTTTTTCTCTTGTGATGAGAACTTTGAAGATCTACTCTCTTAGCAACTTTCAAACATACGATACAGTATTAATAACTCTAGTCACTATGCCATACATGACATCCTCAGGATGTATTCCTTCTATAACTGGAAGTTTGAACCCTCTGACCCCCTGCATCCATTTTGCCAACCTCCACCCCCTCCGCCAGCCACCAATCTGTTCTCTATCCATGAACTCATTTTTTTTTCAGATTCCACATATAAGTGAGATCATACAGGATTTGTCTTTTTCTGTCTGATTTATTTCACTTAGCACAATGCTCTCAAGGTCCATCCATGTTATTGCAAATGGAAAGATTTCCTTCTTTTTTATGGCTGAATAATATTCATATATTTCTATATAATATATATATATATATATATATTACATACCATATTTATCCATTCCTCCATCAACAGGTTGTTTCCATGTCTTGACTGTTGTGAATAATGCTGTAATGAACTTGGGTGTACAGATATCTTTTTGAATTAGTGTTCTTGTTTCCTTCAGATAAATACCAGAAGTGGAATTGCTGGATCATACGGTGGTTCTATTTTTAATTTTTTTTATTGCAGTACATTGGTTTATAACATTATATCAATTTTGAATGTACACCATTATATTTTGTTTTCTGTGTAGATTACATCATGTTCACCACCCAAAGACTAATTACAATCCATCACCACACAGGTGCCTAATCACCCCTTTCACCCTCCTCCCTCCCCCCTTCCCTTCCAGTAACCACCAATCCAGTCTCTGTCTCTATGTGTTTGTTGTTTTTATCTTCTATTTATGGATGAGATCATATGGTATTTGACTTTCTCCCTCTGACTTATTTCCCTTAGCATAATACCCTCAATGTCCATCCATGTTGTCACAAATGGCTGGATTTCATTGTTTCTTATGGCTGAGTAGTATTCCATTGTGTATATCCCACATCATCTTTGTCCATTCATCCCTTGATGGGCACCTTGGTTGCTAAGTCTTGGCTATTGTGAATAATGCTGCAATGAACACAGGAGTGAATATATCTTTACTCATTTGTGTTTTCATTTTCTTTGGGTAAATACCCAGCAGTGGAATAGCTGGATCGTATGGTAGTTCTATTCTTAATTTTTTGAGGAGTCTCCATACTGTTTTCCATAGTGGCTGTGCCAGTCTGCACTCCCACCAGCAGTGTATGAGAGTTCCCTTCTCTCCACATCCTCTCCAACACTTGTTGTCTTGTTAATTATGGCCATTCTGATGGGCATGAGGTGGTATCTCATTGTAGTTTTGATTTGCATTTCCCTAATAATTAGTGATGTTGAACATCTTTTCATGTGCCTGTGGCCATCTGCATATCTTCTCTGGGGAAATGTCTGTTCAGATCTTTTGCCCATTTTTTAAATTGGGTTGTTTTTTGTTGTTGAAATGTATGAATTCTTTATATATTTTGGATATTAGCCCCTTATCAGATATATGGTTTGCAAATATCTTTTCCCAATTGTTAGGTTGTCTCTTTGTTTTGTTGCTGGTTTCCTTTGCTGTGCAGAAACTTTTTAATTTGATGTAGTCCCATTTGTTTATTTTTTCTGTTGTTTCCCTTGCCCTATCAGATATGGTACTTGAAAATATGCTGCTAAGACTGCTGTTTTCTTCTAGAAGTTTCATGGTTTCAGGTCTTACATTCAAGTCTTTAATCTATTTTGAGCTAATTTTTGTGTATGGTGTAAGATAATGGTCTACTTTCATTGTTTTGCATGTGGCTGTACAGTTTCCCCAACACCATTTGTTGAGGAGACTTTCCTTTCTCCATTTTGTATTCTTGGCTCCCTTGTTGAAAATTAGCTGTCCACAGATGTGTGGGTTTATTTCTGGGCACTTGATTCTGTTCCATTGATCTGTGTGTCTGTTTCTGTGCCAGTACCATGCTGTTTTGGTTACTATAGCTATGTAGTATATTTTGAATTCAGGGAGTGTGATAACTCCAGCTTTGTTCTTTTTTTCTCAGGATTCCTTTGGCTATTCAGAGTGTTTTGGTGTCCCATATAAATTTTAGGGTTCTTTTTCTATTTCTGTGAAAAATGCCATTGGAAATTTGATAGGGATTGCATTGAATCTGTAGATGCTTTAGGAAGTATGGACATTTTAAGTATGTTAATTCTTCCAATCCAAGAGCACAGAATATCTTTCCTTTTTTGTGTGTTGTCTTCAATTTCTTTCAACAATGTTTTATAGTTTTCAGTGTACAGGTCTTTCACCTCTTTGGTTGAGTTTATTCCTAGGTATTTTATTTTTTTTTGTTGCAATTGTAAATGGGATTGTGTTCCTAATTTCTCTTTCTGCTACTTTATTGTTAGCATATAGAAACAAACTGATTTTTCTATGTTGATTTTGTATCCTGCAACTTTACTGTGTTCATTTATTACTTCTAAAAGTTTTTTGGTGATTTCTGTAGAGTTTTCTATATATAAAATCATGTCATCTGCAAATAGTGACAGTTTCACTTCTTCCTTTCCAATTTGGATCCCTTTTATTTCTTTTTCTTGCCTGATTGCTCTGGCTAGGACTTCCAGTACTATCTTAAATAAGAGTGGTGAAAGTGGGCATCCTTGTCTGGTTCCTGTTCTTAGAGGTCATAGCTTTCAGTTTTTCTCCATTGATAATGATATTAACTTTGGGTTTGTCATATATGGCCTTTATTATGTTGAGGCACCTTCCTTCCTATGCCCATTTTATTCAGAGTTTTTATCATAAATGGATACTGTATCTTGTCAAATGTTTTCTCTTCATCTATTGAGATTATCATGTGATTTTTAGTCTTCATTTTGTTAACATAGTGTATCACATTGATTGATTTGCAAATGTTGAACCATCCCTGGATCCCTGGAATAAATCCCACTCGATCATGGTGTATGATATTTTTAATGTATTGTTGTATTCGATTTGCTAGTATTTTGTTGAGGATTTTTGCATTGATTTTCATTAGTGATATTGGCCTGTAACTTTCTTTTTTTGTGTTGTCCTTGTCTGGTTTTGGTATCAGGGTAATGTTGGCTTCATAGAATGACTTAGGAAGCTTCCCCTCCTCTTCAATATTTTTGGAAGAGTTTGAGAAGGATAGGTATTAAGTCTTCTTTGAATGTTTGGTAGAATTCACCTGGGAAGCCATCTGGTCCTGGACTTTTATTCTTGGGGAGGTTTTTGATTTCTGTTTCAATGTCCTTACTGGTGATTGGTCTATTCAAATTCTCTATTTCTTCTTGATTCAGTTTTGGAACATTGTATGATTTTAAGAATTTATCCATTTCCTCTAGATTATCCAATTTGTTGGCATATAGCTTTTCATAGTATTCTCTTATAAATCTTTTGTATTTCTGAGGTGTCCATTGTAATTTCTCCTCTTTCATTTCCAATTTTATTTGAGGCTTCTCTCTTTTTTTCTTGGTGAGTCTAGCTAAAGGTTTGCCAATTTTGTTTATCTTTTCAAAGAACCAGCTCTTAGTTTCATTGATTTTTTTAGTCTCTATTTTATTTATTTCTGCTCTGATTTTTATTATTTCCTTCCTTCTACAATTTTGAGCTTTGTTCTTCTTTTTCCAGTTCCTTTAGGTGCACTGTTAGATTGTTTATTTGAGATTTTTCTTGTTTGTTGAGGTAGGCCTGTATTGCTGTAAACTTCCCTCCTAGAACTGCTTTTGCTGTATCCCATAAATTCCAGCATGTCATATTTTCGTTTTCATTTGTCTCCAGGTATTTTTTGATTTCTCCATTGACCCAATCATTGTTCAGTAATATTTTGTTTAATCTCCATGTTTTTGTGGCTTTCTTCCTATAGTTGATTTCTAGTTTCATACTGTTGTGGTCAGAAAACACACTTGGTATTTTTCAATCTTCTTAAATTTATTGAGACTTGTTTTGTGGCCTAATATGTGATCTATCCTGGAGAATGCTCCAGTGCATTTGAAAAGAATGTGTATTCTGTGGTTTTTGGATGGAATGTTCTATATATATCTACTAAGTCCACCTGGTCTAATGTGTTATTTAAGGCCAATGTTTCCTTATTGATCTTCTGTTTGGATGATCTATCTATTGGTGTAAGTGTAGTGTTAAAGTCCCCTACTATTATTGCGTTGCTGTCTATTTCTCCTTTTATGTCTGTTAATAATTGCGTTATATATTTAGGTGCTCCTATTTTGGGTGCATATTTACAAGTGTGGGTGAGATATTTACAAGTGTGATATCCTCTTGTTGGATTGTTACCTTTATCATTATGTCGTGCCCTTCTTTGTGTCTTGTTACAGCTTTTGTTTTAAAGCCTATTTTGTCTGATATAAGTATTTCTATCCCAGCTTTCTTTTCATTGCCATTTGCATGGAGTATCTTTTTCCATCCCTTCACTTTCAGTTTGTGAGTGTCTTTACGTCTGAAGTGTGTCTCTTGTATGCAGCGTATATATGGGTCTTGTTTTTTTATCCAATTGGCTACCCTATGCCTTTTGATTGGAGCATTTAGTCCATTGACATTTAAAGTAGCTGTTGATAAGAATGTACTTATTGCCATTTTGTTACTTATGTTCTGGGTATTTTAGTAGTTCTTCTCTGTTCCTTTTTTTTTTATTTTTACCATTTTTTTATTGATGTTTTAATAGTTTATAACACTTTGGGGTTTTAGTTGTACATTTTTGTTTGTCCGTCACCTTGTGGATGTAACCCTTCACCCCTTGTGCCCACCCCCCACCCCCTTCCCCTTGGTAACCACCAATCAGTTCTCTCTGTCCGTGTGTTCACTTAAATTCCATATATGAGTGAGTTCATGCAGTGTCTGTCCTTCTCTCTCTGGCTTATTTTACTTAACATAATACCTTCTAGGTCCATCCATGTTGTTGCAAATGGGACAATTGTGGCTTTTTTTATGGCTGAGTAGTATTCCATTGTATGTATATACCACATCTTCTTTAACCAATCATCAGTCGAGGGACACTTGGGTTGCTTCCACTTCTTGGCTATAGTGAATAATGCTGCAATGAACATAGGGGTGCATACGCCTCTTGTGATGGTTGATTTCATGTCCATTGGGTAGATGCCCAAGAGTGGGATTGCTGGATCATATGGTATTTCTATTTTTAATTTTTTGAGGACTCTCCATACTGTTTTCCATAGAGGCTGCACCAGTTTGCATTCCCATCAGCAGTGAATGAGGGTCCCTGTTTCTCCACAACCTCTCCAGCATTTGTTGTTATTTGTCTTTGTGATTATAGCCATTCTAACCGGTGTCAGGTGATATCTTAGTGTAGTTTTGATTTGCATTTCCCTGATGATTAGTGATGTTGAACATCTTTTCATGTGTCTATTGGCCATCTGTATCTCTTCCTTGGAAAAATGTCTGTTCATGTCCTCTGCCCATTTTTTGATTGGGTTGTTTGTTTTTTTGTTGCTCAGTTGTATGAGATCTTTATATATTACTGAGATTAATCCCTTGTCGGACAACGATTTGCAAATATTTTCTCCCAGCTGGTGGGTTGTTTATTCATTTTGATCCTGGTTTCATTTGCCTTGTAGAAGCTCTTTAGGCTGATGAGGTCCCACTTGTTTATTTTTTCTTTTGTTTCCCTTGTCTGGGTAGACATGGAATCTGAAAAGATCCCTTTATGTCCAATCTCAATTAGTGTACTGCCTATATTTTCTTCCAGGAGTTTTATAGTTTCAGGTCTCACCTCCAGGTCCTTGATCCATTTTGAATTGATTTTTGTATATGGTGATAGGAGATGGTCTACTTTCATTCTTTTGCATGTTGCTGTCCAATTTTCCCAGCACCATTTGTTGAAGAGACTTCCCTCTCTCCATTGTATGTTCTTTGCTCCTTTGTCGAAGATTAGTTGTCCACAGGTGTGTGGTTTTATTTCTGGGCTTTCAATTCTGTTCCATTGATCTGTGTGTCTATTCTTGTACCAGTACCATGCTGTTTTGATTACTATAGCTTTATAGTATATTTTGAAACCAGGGATTGTGATGCCTCCAGCTTTGTTCTTTTTTTTCAGAATTGCTTTAGCTATTTGGGCTCTTTTGTTGCCCCATACAAATTTCAGTAGTTTTTGTTCTATTACCATGAAGAATGACATTGGGATTCTGATTGGGATTGCATTGAATCTGTAGATTGCTTTAGGTAGAATGGACATTTTAACTATATTTATTCTTCCCATCCATGTGCATGGAATATTTTTCCATTTCTTTATGTCTTCCTCGATTTCTTTCAATAGTGTCTTATAGTTTTCATTGTATAGGTCTTTTACCTCCTTGGTTAAATTTATTCCCAGATATTTTATTCTCTTTGTTGCAATTGTAAATGGGATTATCTTTTTGAGTTCTCTTTCTGTTGGTTCATCGTTAGTGTATAGAAATGCAATTGATTTTTGTAAGTTGATTTTATACCCTGCCACTTTACTGTAGTTGTTATTTCTAGTAGTTTTCTGATGGAATTTTTTGGGTTTTCTATGTATAAGATCATGTCATCTGCAAATAGTGAGAATTTCACTTCTTCATTGCCTATTTGGAGTCCTTTTATTCCTTTTTCTTGCCTAATTGCTCTGGCCAGAGCTTCCAGTACTATGTTGAATAAGAGAGGTGAGAGTGGGCGTCCTTGTCTTGTTCCTGTCCTCCAAGGAATGGCTTTCAGTTTTTCCCCATTGAGTAGGATGTTTGCTGTAGGTTTGTCATATATGGCCCTTATTATGTTGAGGTACTTTCCTTCTATACCCATTTTGTTGAGAGTTTTTATCATAAATGGATGCTGGATCTTGTCAAATGCCTTCTCTGCATCGATTGAGATGATCATGTGGTTTTTATTCTTCATTTTGTTAATGTGGTGTATCACGTTGATTGATTTGTGGATGTTGAACCATGCCTGTGTCCCTGGTATAAATCCCACTTGATTGTGGTGTATGATCTTTTTGATGTATTGGTGTATTTAGTTTGCCAATATTTTGTTGAGGATTTTTGCGTCTATGTTCATCAGTGATATTGGCCTGTAGTTTTCCTTCTTTGTATTGTCCTTGTCTGGCTTTGGTATCAGGATGATGTCGGCCTCGTAGAATGTGTTGGGAAGTATTCCATCTTCTTCTATTTTTTGGAATAGTTTGAGAAGGATGGGTGCTAAATCTTCTTTGAACATTTGATAAAATTATCCAGGGAAGCCATCTGGTCCTGGGCTTTTATTTTTTGGGAGGTTTTTGATGACTGTTTCAATCTCTTTACTTGTGATTGGTCTGTTCAGATTCTCTATTTCTTCTTGATTCAGTTTTGGGAGGTTGTACGTTTCCAAGAATTTGTCCATTTCCTTTAGGTTGTCCAATTTGTTGGCGTAAAGTTTTTCATAGTATTCCCTAATAATCCCTTGTATTTCTGTGGTGTCTGTTGTAATTTCTCCTCTTTCATTTCTAATTTTATTTGAGTCTTCTCCCTTTTTTTCTTAGTGAGTCTGGCTAAGGGTTTGTCAATTTTATTTATCTTCTCAAAGAACCAGCTCTTTGTTTCATTAATCCTTTCTACTGTTTTTTGGTTTCAATTTCATTTATTTCTGCTCTGATTTTTATTATTTCCCTCCTTCTGCTGATTCGGGGCTTTGTTCTTCTTTTTCTAATTCTGTTAGGTGCAATTGAAGGTTATTTACTTGGGATTTTTCTTGTTTGTTAAGGTGAGCTTGTATTGCTATGAATTTCCCTCTCAGGACCGCTTTTGCTGCATCCCATATGAGTTGGTATGGTGTATTTTCTTTTTCATTTGTCTCCAGATAGCTTTTGATTTCTCCTTTAATTTCATCAACGACCCATTGGTTGTTCAGTAGCATGCTGTTTAGTCTCCACATCTTTGTCCCTTTCCTAGTTTTTTCCTTGCAGTTGATTTCTAGTTTCACAGCATTATGATCAGAGAAGATGCTTGTAATGATTTCAGTCTTCTTAAATTTATAGAGGTTTGCCTTGTTTCCTAATATATGGTCTATCCTTGAGAATGTTCCATGTGCACTTGAGAAGAATGTGTACTCTGCTTTTTTTGGGTGGAGTGCTCTGTATATATCTATTAAGTCCATTGCATCTAGTTTTTCGTTTAAGTCCATTATTTCCTTATTGACTTTTTGTCTGGATGATCTATCCATTGATGTAAGGGGGGTGTTAAGATCCCCTACTATTATTGTGTTGTTGCTAATATCTCCTTTTAGGTTTTTTAGCAGTTGTTTTATGTACTTTGGTGCTCCTGTGTTGAGTGCATAGATATTTATAAGTGTTATGTCTTCTTGGTGAAGTGTCCCTTTATCATTATATATTGCCCTTCTTTGTCTCTCATTACCTTTTTTATCTTGAAGTCTACTTTGTCTGATATAAGTATGGCTACTCCTGCTTTCTTTTGTTTGCCATTAGCTTGGAGTATTGTTTTCCATCCTTTTATTTTGAGTCTGTGTTTGTCTTTAGAGCTGAGATGTGTTTCCTGGAGGCAGCAGATTGTTGGATCTTGGTTTTTAATCCATCCCGCCACTCTGTGTCTTTTGATGGGAGAGTTCAATCCATTTACATTTAGAGTGATTATTGATATATGAGAGTTTAATGTTGCTATTTTATTGTTCATTTTCTGGTTCTTTTGCATTTCCTTCATTTCTTGGCCCTTGTGTTTCGGACTGCAAATTCAATTTGGTATTTCTGCATGCTCATTCTCTTGGTTTTCTCTTTATTTGTCATGTGTGGTTCTCTTCTGGTTATTTGTTTAGTGGTTACCGTGAGGTTTATATAAGTGATCTAGATAGGAAAGTACATTTTCAGATGCCTCCTTTTTCCTGAGGCTGGGTCGATTCAATCCCTTACCTCTTCCCCTCTTTATTTGTTATCTCTTTATTCCATCTTGTGTCATGAATGTGTGTTTCCAGTGATGAGCTTGAATTAATTTTTGATGTTATCTAACTGTTGTTTGTTCTGGTTTAGTCTCCTTGCTTTTCTCCTTGCTGAAACCTTTGTATCCCCCTTCTCGTTTTTTTTCAGGCCTAAGGGCCTTCTTGAGCATTTCTTGTAGTGGGGGTCTTGTGGTGATGAACTCTCTTAGCTTTTGTTTATCAGGGAGAGTTATTATTTCTCCATCGTATTTGAAGGATTTTTTTGCTGGATAAAGTATTCTTGGCTGAAGGTTTTTGTCTTTCATGATTTTGAATATATCATTCCAGTCTCTCCTAGCCTGTAGAGTTTCTGTTGAGAAATCAGCTGAGAGCCTGATGGGATTTCCTTTGTATGTTATTTTGTTTTTTTGTTTAGCTGCCCTTAATATTATTTCCTTGTCACAGGTATTTTTCAGGTTTGCTAGTATATGGCGAGATGATTTTTTATTCCTGATTATATATTTAGGTGATCTATTGATTCATTCACTGTTATTTCCCTCTTGTTCCCTAGGTTGGGGAAGTTCTCAGCTATTATTTCTTTGAACAAACTCTCTGCTCCTTTTTCTCTTTCTTCTCCTTCTGGAATACCTATCATCCTTATGTTGCTTTTCCTCATTGAGTCTGATATTTCTTGAAGAATTTCTTCATTTCCTTTTAGTCTTAGCTCTCTCTCCTCCTCTATCTGGAGTGTTTCTGCGTGGCTATCCTCAATAGTGCTAATTCGTTCCTCCATATTGTCAGTTCTGCTCTTTAAAGACTCCATTTTTTCCACTATCTCGTTGATTTTGTTTTTCATCTCCAATAATTCTGATTGGTTTTTCTTTATGGTTTCCATCTCTTTTGTGATGAAATCCCTGAATTCGTTGATTTGTTTCTGTGTGTTCTCTTGTATTTCGTTGAGTTTGTTTATGATAGCTATTTTGAATTCTCTGTCATTCAGGTTATCAAATTCTGTGCCTTCAGGGTTGGTTTCTGGGTGTTGGTCATTTTCCTTTTGGTCTGTAGCCATAACAAATTGTCACAAGGATCCGACGGGGATGGCCTTATTTTTTCCCCTCATGATAAAGTTGGTCCTGCAGTTTCCCCCTGCTGCCACGGGATGGAGATTACGAGCGGTATGCTCTGAGCCCGCTGCAGCCCCCAGAGGGATTATGCTGAATCATGGGGTGTGTGGGGGGAGGGGTCCTCTCTTTCTCCTGCTTGACCCAGGGGTTTCCTTTCTGGCTCTCCTAGGGTGTTTGCTACACCCCCTAAACAGTCCATTGTTGCTTCCCAGTGGGGATCTCTCGACAGTCTGTGAGAGCACCTGGATGTCGATAGTTTTCCCCGCTGTGGTCCACCCCTCCCTGCTCTGTCTGCGAGCCATGCTGTCTTTGCTGATCGATTGGGGAGGGGGAGTACCACTTCTTACCTTTCCTTGCATCCTTTTGGGCTTCCCGCGCCTCCACCGTCTGATGTTTGGCAGCAGGGTTTTCTTAGAAGTCCTTGGTAGTGTTTGATTGTGCTCTGTTGGAATGCGAATGATGTTTTCGTTGTGTCATAGGGGGCAGAGATTCAAAGAGGGAATCTCACTCCATGATGCTGACGTCCTTCTCCTCTGTTCCTTTCTTCTTCTCTTGCTCTCCCTTGTGTTTTGATGGCTTTCTTTAGTATTATGTTTGGTTTCTTTCTCTTAATTTTTTGTGTGTTTGTTACAGGTTTCTTGTTTGTGATTACCATGAGGTTCGTATATAATAACCTACTTATATAGCAATCTATATAAGTTGATGGTCTCTTTAGTTTGACTTCTTGCTAAAAGGTCTACTCTTTTACTCCCCTCCTACCACATTTTATGTTTTTGATATCATATCTAAACTATCTCTCTTTTTTTTTTGTGAGGAAGATTAGCTCTGAGCTAACATCTGTTGTCTATCCTCCTCTTTTTGCTGAGGAAGATTGGCCCTTGGCTAACATCCATGCCCATCTTCCTCTACTTTATATGTGGAAGCCTGCCACAGCATGGCTTGATAAGTGGCACATAGGTCCATGCCCGGGATCTGAACCTACAGAACCCAGGCTGCTGAAACAGAGCATGTGAACTCAACCACTACACCACTGGGCTGGCCTCCTAAACTCTTTTTCTGTGTGTATCCATTACCCTCTTATCATGGAAATAGATAATTTTAGTGCTTTTGTTTCTTGACCTTCATATTAGCATCATAGGTGGTTGATTTGCTACATTTACTCTACATTTGCCTTTACCAGTGATTTTATTCTTTTTTTTTTTTTTAATAATTTTCTTATGCCTATCTATGGTCTTCTCTTTTCCACTTAAATAAGTCACTTTAGGATTCTTGTAAATCTGGTTTCTTGGTGCTAAACTCCTTTAATTTTTGCTTATCTGGGAAACTCTTTATCTCTCCTTCCATTCTGAATGATAACCTTGCCAGGTAGAGTATTCTTGGTTTCCTTTCAGCATTTTAAATATTTTGTGCCACTCCCTTCTCTCCTGTAAGGTTTTTGCTGAGAAGTCATCTGGTTCGTAGTCATATGGGGTTTCCTTTTTATGTAACTTGCCTTTCTCTTGCAGATTTTAGGATTGTCTCTTTAATTCTTGACATTTAAATTATAATGTGTCTTGGTGTAGGCCTCTTTGGGTTTATCTTGTTTGGTGCTCTCTGTGCTTCCTGTACCTGGATGTCTGTTTTCTTCCTTAAGTTAGGAAAGTTTTCAGCTATTATTTCTTCAAATAGATTCTCTGCCCCTTTGTCTCTCTCTTCTTCTTCTGGGACACTTATGACACAGATGTTGGTGCACTTGATGTTGTCCCAGACGTGCCTTAGACTGTCCTCATTCTTTTTAATTCTTTTTTCTTTTATCTGTTCAGTTGGGTGATTTCCTCTAGTCTTTTGTCCAGCTTGCTGATCCATTCTTCTGTATCCTCTACTCTGCTTTTAAGTCCCTCAAGTGAATTTTTCATTTCAGTATTGTATTCTTCATTTTTGATTGATTCTTTTTTGTATTTTCCAGCTCTTTGTTGAAGTTCTCACTGAGTTCATCCATTCTTCTCCCAAGGTCAGTGAGCTTCCTTATGACTATTGGTTTGTACTCTTTGTCAGGTAGATTGTTTATCTCTGTTTCATTTCATTTTTTTTCTGGGGTTTGTCCTCTTCCCTTACTTGGAATGTATTCTTTTGTGTCCTTGTTTTGCCTCTTTCTCTGGGCTTATATCTATGTATTAGGTAGGTCACCTATGTCTCCTGATCTTGGAGAGGTGACAATATGTAAGTGATGCCTTGTGAGGCTCAGCAGTGTGCTTCCATCTCATCACCAGCTCCAAATGTTCCAGGAGTGTCCCCTGTGTGGGCTACATGTGTCCTTCTGTTGTGGCAGGGTTTCTTTTGCTGCAGGTGCCTGGCAAGGCTAGGCTGTCCCCCTGGCTGGTTGTAATGCTCAGGTGCATGTGGGCTGCTATGGGCTCTTTGGTCACTTTATCAGGTGTGGGGAGCCCCAGTACAGTTGGCTGCAGGGTCTAATAGCACATTCCTGTTGCAGTTTTTCTAAGTGAGTAGGCCCTCAGCATGGCTGGTTGCTAGGCTCAGGGGCTCACAATTGCTGTAGGCCTCTGTCCTTCAAGGATGTTCTCAGCTGTCTCAGTAGTGCATCTGGGTGAGGTCAGCCCAGGTGTTGCAGCACACAATTGTTGCAGGACTTGGAAGGTGGGGTCAATCCCCTGTGTGGCTGTTTGAGAAGAACAAGTCTGCTGCAGCTAAGTCCCACTGCCCACAGGGCCACACACCTTGTCAACACAGTCCTACCCCTGTGTGCGCCCCAGCCCACTGAATTGGACCCAGTTGCTCCACTGCAGAAGCCCCACACACTCCACCAATACAGGCCCACCCCTCATGCGTGCCTTGCCCCACAGAGGTGGACCCACTTGCCCAACTGTAGAAGTTCCAGGCTCCCCACCTATGTGGGCCCACAGTTGCCTGAGGGCTTGCTGTTGGGTGGGGCCAGTCCCTAGGGTGTGCTGCCTGCCCTGTCTGAGCTGGATTAAATCAGTGCTCTAGTGGGTGGGGTAGATTCCTGGGCCTGCAAGCCAGGGGAAAAACTCCAATGGTGTCTGCCAGTGTCTGTGTCATACTGTACTAGGTCACACTAATGGCTGCCATCAGTGTCTCAGTCCCTGGGGATGTCTTCCCTCTCACCAAGATGCACCCAGAGCCCATCAAGTGAGTGTCTTTTCACCAAAGGACTGTGCACCTTTCTTTCTGGTGATTTTAGGTTGCTTTCTGAAAATGGTGAATTTGTGTGTGGGCTCTTTAATAGCAGGCTCTTTTTTCCCCTTGTGTCAGATAGCTTTTCTGGGAGTGTTCCTCATTGTAGTTAATAGCCAGCAAAGCCAGATATAGTGTCATCACTTATCTCAGTTGTGCTGAGTCCAAAAGCTGCTTATTGTGGTAACACTCCCCTGCTCAGATCCCTCACTCCTCCAGGGAAGGCTTTGTAGGTTAAGATTGCTCCTGGGTGGCCGTGAAGCACCACAGATCAAAAGGTGACTTTTTTCTTTCCAGAAAGGAATTTCTGCCTCTTCCACCTCAGTCAGCACCATCCCTTGTTGTTGGGGTTCTTTTTATCAGTTTTCAGTTCTCTCTCAGGGGCAATTGTTCCAACAGCAGTTGTAAATTTGTTGTGTCCATGGAAGGAGGTGAGTTCAGAGTTCACCTATGCCGTCAGCTTGACATGATCTCTATTTTTAATTTTTAAAGAAACCTCCATACTATTTTCCATAGTAGTTGCACCAATTTATGTTCCCACCAGCAGTGCACAAGTGTTCCTTTTTCTCCACATCCTCTCCCCGTGTGTCATTCTTTGTCTTTTTGACAGTAGCCATGCTGGCAGTATGAGGTGACATCTCGCTGTGGTTTTGAAGTCAGGCCTCTCATGGGCTGTATCAATTCTTCTACAGCTGGGTGAGTGGGTCCACCTCTTTGGGACAGGGCGTGTGTGAGGGGGTGTATCAACCATGTGTGCTGTATTGACCATGTGTGCTACTTCCACTTTACATCTGACACCTGGCTCTTGGCCCCCTTCAAGCTGTGGTCACAGTCCCTCTGTCTACTGTGTGTCAGGGGATCTGCCAAGTCCTGGAAATGTGTCTAGAGCACCATCCCAACTCCCTCTCTGGCCCCTGGACCCCAGTGCCTTCACCTCCCTTGTGGCTCTCTGGCCTGGCATGCTTTTATGTCATGGTCAGCAGACTGCTTTCCTGCCAGCTCAGATGGACAGATAATTTGATGGGTGTCTGGGGAGAAAATAGGGGTGACTTTTGGCATCCATATTTGACTACAGTACAAGAGGAATGGTGTTAAGTGGGATAATAAGGAAGGTCTAAGAGCCCAGAGTAAGATTTAGTTGGCCTGGACCATCAGGGAGGGCATCCTGGGGGTGACATCATTTCCACCAGGTTAAGGGATGCAGAGGAATTAAATAGGCAGATAGGGCCATGTGTACTGGAATTGGAGGAGCAGGGAAGAGTGTGCATCTGAGGTCAGGGAGCACGAGTCACCCTGTGAGGCTGGGGCGTAGGGTGTGTGCTGGCAAAGGCGGTGGTGGGAGGAAGGCATGCAGGGGCACCAGGGAAAGGGAGGCATGTGCCCGCTGGGCCACAGAGGCCTAGAATGCCTCTGAATGGTGATGGGGGGGTCTTTCATCGTTCCCTGTGGAGCACAAAGGAGGCAAAGCCAGCATCAAATGTGTTGTTTAATTTGATCTTAAGCTTTGTGGAGAGGATGGGGTGGAGGGGGCAAGCACAGAGGCAGGGAGAGATACTAGAAAGCCATTTCCAAGCAAGAGATGTTGTTGACGTAGGTGAAGGTGGAGGCAGTTAGGATGGAGAGAGAGAGGCTGACACAAGCTTCATTTGGGAGACAGGGCTGACAGACTGCCTGTGGGGTGGGGGAGTAACTGGACTCGGGGAGCCTGGGGGCCACTGCTGAGCTGGGGAGTGGGCGGGGCAGTGTGCTCAGTCTCCTTTCCAGAGAGACGCTGCTAGGAAGTGTGCAGCTGGCTGACAGGCTCCAGTATTGCACATTTGGAAAGGAGCACAGTTTTCACACAGGCTGTGCTTTTCCCAGGCCACTCCCAGCCAGCGCCCGAGCACTGTGGGAGCATTAGAGCCCCCGTTCTGCCTCACATGGGACTCTGTCAGTGAGCAAGCTTTGCACCAGAGATTCCTGTTGGCCTGGGCAGGGCTTCCTCAGAGCAGCAGCCTGGGGCTCGGCCCACCCATCTCCTTCCTTTCCTCTCTCCCTTCGCAGACCTGCAGGGGGGTGAGTCTCTCCACCGACTCCTGCTCCCCCTGTGCTTCATGCAAACAGGCATTTCTCCCAATCAGTCTCTCGTACGTCTGTTTCTGTCTTCACATCTGCACTGACCTGGAGAGTGTGGGGGGGAGAACTAGGGGAGCTGTACCTGGGCTGCATGTGAGGTGCCTGCGGGACAGCCCGGGAGCAGGGGTGAAGACCCAGGGGAGGGTGGGGGAGGGTGGTGCGTGGGCGCCCCACGGGGAGTCTCTGGGTGAGAAGAGAGCACAGCCCATGGGGAGAGGAGTCCCAGAGCAGAAAGGGAAGGAGGAACAAAGAGGCGGGAAGAAAACCATGCAAGTGCGTTTGTTAGAAAGTCAAAGGAACAGAGAGTGTAAAGAAGAGCATGGGCACCAGGACAATCCACTGGGGAAAGAATGGTCTTTTCCACAAACGGTGCTGGAACACGTGTGGAAGAACACAGCTGGGTCCACCTCGTATCACACGCAGCAGTTAACTCATAATGAATCACAGACCTCCACACAAGAGCTAAGACACTTAGAAGAAACACAGGAGTACGTCTTGTGACCTTGAGTTAGGCGATCGTTTCTTAGCTCTGGCACCAAATGCACAAGGGATAAAAGAAAATAATAGATAGATTGGGTTTCATCAAAATTGAAAACTTTCATGCTGTAAATTGGGAAAGTGAGAAGAATGGGAGAGAATATTTGCAAAGTGTATATCTGATAAGGAACTTGTATCTAGAATATATAATGACCTCCTACAACTCATTAATAAAAAGGCAAATAATCCAATTATTTGGCAAAGGATCTTAATAGACAGTTCTTCAAAGAAGGTATACAAGTGGCCAATAAGCACCTGGAAAGAGGCTCAGCATCACTAATCATTAGGGAAATGCGAATCCAAACCACAGTGAGATATCACTTCACACCCATGAGGATGGCTAGAATCAGGAAGACAGGTAATACTGAGTGTCAGTGTCGGAAGGATGGGGAGGAATTAGAACCTTGCTGGGGGGAAGGTGAAATGGTGCAGCCACTCTGGAAAACAGACTGGCAGTTCCTCAAACAGTTAGAAGTTACCATATAACCTGGCAATTCCACTCCCAGGTATATATCCAAGAAAAAACACCCATCCACACAAAAACTTGCACATGAATATTCATAGCAGCAGCCAGGAATTGGAAATAACCCAAATTTCCATCAAATGGTGAATGGATAAACAAAACACGGTCTACTCATGGAATGGGAATATTATTTGGCAACAAAAAGAAAGGAGGTACTGATGAATACTACAACATGGGTGAAGGTTGAAAACATCATGCTGAGTGAAAGAAGACAATCACACATTGTAAGACCACATATTGTAAGATTCCATTTGCAATGTCTGGAACAGGCAGATCCATACAGACAGAAAGTAGATTAGTGGTTGCCAGGGGCTGGGGTTGGGGTGGCATTTGGGAAACTGGCGGTGACAGCTAATGGATATGTAGGTGTTTTTTTGGGTGATGAAAATTTCTAAAATTAGATTATGGTGATGGTTGCACAACTCTGTGAGTATACTAAATACACTTTAAATGAGTGATGTTTTTGGCATATGAACTATGTCTCAATAAATATGTTAAAAAGAAGAAGTGCTTTCGAGTGGCAAAGAGCTTGAAAAGTCCTCATTGGGTCTGCCAACTAGACCATTGGTGGTTGGATGAGGGAAGTCTCAGAAAGTACTGGGGGGGCGTTGTGTGTGTGTGGGTCTTGGCCATGACCCTATCTCACTCCACTGAGGGTGGGGCTGGCACTGACGCACAGTGGGACTGGGCGATATGACCAAGTTCTTCCCTGCAGCTCTGGTGGAGGCTAGGTCATCAAAGCCAGACCCGGTGCCACAGCTCAGGAGTAGACCGCCGAGGCTTGGGGGAGGCAGTGCAGCGGGTGGGAAAGTTGCATTGGCTTTCTTCTGGATCAGAAGTGGCCTCCCATGCCTGGTCTCCATGGGCTTCGGGGTGGGGTGGGTGGGGACTGTGGTCAGCCAGGAAGAGGGGCTGCGACTAGACTAGGCTTGAGGGCATAGAGTAAATGAAAGAGACAGAGAAAGAGAGAGAGAGGGAGGAGGAAGAGGGCAAGATGGATGGACCATGTGCTGAGTAGGCTGGGGGATGGGGTCCGGATATGGGGAGGAAAGACATTCCTTCCACTGTGCCAGGAGATTGGAGGCAGCAGGGTGTCACTTCCTGGACTGTGCCCCACAGGAGGGTGTCATTTAGCCTCTGGAGCCCAGATAAGGAAGTTCTCAACAATAGTTCCTGACATCATTTAGGTTGCATTTTGCTGCAAGAAACAGAAAGCTCCACCAGAAATGACTGAAATGATAAGGAAATAACATCCCACACGTGGAGAAGCCTCTCGGAACACTTCTTGTCATGTCTTCTTAGCCAAAAATATTTTTTATGCCTGCCTGAACCAATCACAGTGCGGAGAATGGGAACTCTGGGAGACCCCTGCCCTGGGGCATGTGGCCCTGGGGACGAGGGCAGGTGCCTGGACACTGGCAGTTGTGTTAGCAAGGAGATAGGGGGATTTGAATGGACAATGGGTGGGTCCCCAATAGCATCTGCTATACCCATAGCTGCCCCCTTCACGACATCCCCACCCTGGGCAGGGGCTGCGCGTCTTGCCCACTGTCACCGCAGCATCTAGCACAGAGGAGCACAGCGCAGGCTCCCCCACGGATGCAGGGGCAGATATCCATGTATGCCAAAATATCTCTGTGGTGGAATTATGGTTATTTTTTCCCTATTGCTCTCTTTTTTACAATGAAGTTGGAGAAATGTATTATTTCTGTAATAAATAAAGTAGTTAAGAAGTAGAAGCAGCTCCTCTGTAGCACAGACGTCCAAGCCCTGGGAGGGGCTGACGGGGCCTTGAGGGCCTGGTGGCTCTTCCCATGGCTCCTTTACACCCTCTCCTCGGGGCCGCCTGCCTTCCAGGCTTCTGCCTCCTCGAGCCCTCTGCCGGGGCACTGGCCTCTCTCCTCTTCTCTTCTCTTTGCCAGGCTCATTCCCAGCTATTCTTTAAGTCTCAGCCTAGAAGTCATTAGCTCAGCCTGGCCATCCTGGTCCCCATGTCTGGGCTGATATGTCCTTGTAGTGCCCTGTGAGCACCATGGCCATTTCGCAAGGGCCTCTGGGGGTGTGGGTGTGCCTCCTCTGCTGTCCTGTGGGTCCCATGAGCTCAGGAACTGTGTCCTGTGACCTCTTGATCCTAATGCTTTGCACAGAGTCTAGCACACAGGGGTCCCATAAATATTTTGTCAAGTGTCAATGGACAGTGGATGGTGAATGGATGGTCAATGGATAGAAAAATATTTACATGAAAGGGTGAAAATTCCCATGGAGGGATGAGAGGATGGGCGGATGGGTGGAGAGAAAGTGTATGTATGGCTGAGCTGTATGTAGTGGGGTGGGTGGGTGGGAGGATGAATGGATGGATGAGATGGATAGGTGGATGGATGCGTGGGTGGGAGGATGAATGGATGTATGAGATGGATAGGTGGATGGATGGGTGGGTGTGTGGATGGTGTGGAGAGATGATGCATGTATGCTGGGTAGTTTATAGCGGTCGCTAGAGTACAGATGGGTGAATGGCGGAGATGTGGGTGCGCGCTCTCCGCATCCACGACGGGGTGGCGCCCTGCACCAATTTGAGTACAGCGCCCAGGTGAACGCCCTTCTGCCCGAAGGGGACTTACAAAAGAGGAACCTTTTGTCCTAGGCAGCGGTGAAAGGTTCCGAGTGACGCAGGCTTGTAAACAAGTTGAGAAGACGCTGCGCCGCGAGCCCGCGCAAACGGCGCCGCCGCCATCTCGGCTCCGCGAGCCCGTGGCCGGTGTCCGGTGCTCCCAGCTGGCGGGCGCGGGGCCAGGAGTCCTGAGCGGCCGCACACCCGGCCACAGCCTCCTGATTGGGGGCCAGGAATGTGCCTTCCTGGGATTGCTGCAGAAAGCAGGAGAAAGCTGTTGGGGGTCGGGGTGTCTCAAGCCTTTGCCCAGAGGCGAGCACTCTCACATTCAACCGGCCTGATTTCAAACCTAACTGGGAAATCTACATCCTAACTCAGACTCCACTCCCAACCCAGGCCATCCTAGCCTTGGCTCCATCAGAATCCTAATTTTTTCAGAATCCTGATTCAGGTTCACATTTTGAAGCCCGTCCTCCCCAAACCCTAACCCAAAGTGTCTTTACCCCAACTCTGCTGGGCCTTTTAGTGCAAACCCCATTCCTAACTCCAAACCCCCATTTTTCGACTCTAATCAGAGCACCCTTAGACCAATAGCAGTAAAACCTAACCCAACCCCAACTTGACCCAACTCCAAACAACAGTGGATTTACAGAAGCTTCAAAGCACTGAAAAAATAGACAAGAAATGCATGAATACATTGCAGGTGTAAAAAATCCCGGGGATACAAATAAAGGCGGTTAAACGTGGACATCCCCTTTACCAGCCAGTGCGTCATCCTCCCCACAGTTTCTCCCGACTCGGCTTTGCAGCCGGGCATGCATCCTCTTGTGAATGGGATCATGATGCCCATGCTCTCCTGTGACTGGCATTTTAGACAACTCTGTGTCCCGGAGCTTTTCCCAGGTAGCCTGGGGGGAGCCAGGGACTCCTGCACACAGAGGCCAGGACAGCCGCCGTCTGTCCCCCTCCACTGGCAGTGGCCCCGTCAGAGCCGTGGGTCTGTCAAGCTCCCTGCTGCTCCAGAGGCTGGGGACTGCCTGGCACGTGGAGGGAGCTCCTGTTTGTGTTGAATGGCTGATCCACCCAAGAGTCTGCACCGATGCTCCAGGTTTCCTTTCTGTTACAGACAAGGGCTATCCTTGTGCATACGTGTGCAAGGAGGGGGCCGGCTCACTTCAAATTCAGATCAATGCTGCTGAATTGCCCTTCCAATTTTCTTTCTGTGCCAATTTCATTTCCACTAATGGTGTAGGAAAGAGCTAGCTTCTGCAACATTTACCAACCCTGAGTATTATCCATCTTTTTCTTTCTTTCTTTTTTTTTTTTTTTTGGTCAATTTGATGGGCAGAAAAGTCCCAAATGTCATTTTAATTCACATTTCTCAGGGACCTGACTGCACCTCCTCAACAACTATTTATAATTATTTACTCAACATTTATTTAAGCCATATAATAAAAATCAGCCCTTCCGTGCCCCTTGCCTCCCCTCCCCTCTTCTCAAACTCTTTTGGCTGTTTCTTCTGGTGTATTTCTCCATTATTCTAAGTAATATGTTTAAACTTTCATTTCTTTATTCATCAACTTAGGGAATTGTCAGTCGATCCCCTGTTTGGGGAGGTGAAGATTTAGCGCTCCTGTGCAACCCTGGGACCCGTTTGTCAGCTTCCCCATACAGTTGATTCGGGGCTTGGGAATCAGTCTTTACATTGCCTGATTGTGATGACATGAGTGTTTTTCCCTTCTGAGATGTCCTTGTACATTTTTTTTCTGTTCTTCCTGAAGTTAAACACTCTATTTTCCATCTTCTTAGTTTTTTCCACTTTTAAAATTATGAAATATATAAATGATACAGAAGACTTTATAAAAATATTTGTACAGTTCAAAGAACAATAACTAAAGAAAAAACAAAAAGTACCCAGGTTAAGAACCAGACTTTTTCCCATTCCTTAGAAATCTCTGGGTGTCCCACCCTCACTTTGTGATGTGCATCCCCTGGCTTCCTTAGGTCGGTTATCCACGTGTGGATGCAGCTTGTTTATCTTGCTGGTGGTGAACTTTGTAGAAATGGAAGCATTTGCCCTTATTCTTCAGGAACTTGCCTTTTTGCTCAGTGTGGGAGCTTCATCCACGCCATTGCGTGTGCCCGTGGATCATCCTTCTTCATTGGGGCACAGTAGCATTTCGTCATTGATCCATTTTCCTGCTGATGACATTTGGGTTTGGGGCCCGCCTTTTTTTCTTTTACAAACAATGCTTCTAAAACCAGTTTTGCTCATGTCTCCTGATGCACAGGTACAAGAGTTTTCCTGGGGCCACACTCATGAGTGGAATTGCAGGGTCAGAAGTTGTGCATTTGTTCTGTTGTGCTGGGTGATACCAATTGTCTCCCAACGTGTGTGCAGGTGATGCCCCACCAGCAGCCGTTGGAGCTCCCATTGATCTGCGTCCTCGCAGACACTCTGGATTGTCAGGCTTTGTGCTGTGGCCAGTCTGATGGGAGGGGCCTGTGTTGCTTTGTGGGTTCAGTTTGCGTGTCCTCGTGGATGAGTGAGGTGGAACATCTTTTCTTTCCATGTGCTTGTTGGTTCTCACCTTCCCTCTTTTGTGAAGTGTCTCTTGCTCATTTTCCTACGGGGTTATTTGCCTTCTCCCTGAAAACTTGCAGGAGTTCTTTATGGACTGTATGTACATACGTCCTGTGCTGTGTGCGCTTTATGTGCTCATCCTTTGTTGGATGGGTGTGTGACAGATAGTTTCATTTTCCAAAAACATGACAGATTTGCCTTTCACACTTTGGTCTTTGAGTCGCCTGAACATCACTTGAGTGTATAGTGTTAGCTGGAAATTCAGTTGCGCTTTCCCCCCACTTGGCTAACCAGTTGCTGCAGCCTTGTTTATTAAAGAGTCTGTCCTTTGCCCCCTGGTCTGCTCTGTTGCTATGTTGATATACTGAGTGTCTATCTGTATGCAGGCCTGTGTCCGGGCCCTATTTTATCCAGTTGGCTTCTTTGTCACCCAGTCCATTCTCTATGTCATGATTGCTAATCCTCACAGCCACTCAAGATACTGTTTCCTAGTGGACAGACACACAAGATCTTCCGTCAGCGGTAAGTAGCCCTGTGGACACAATGGTGAGCAGCCCATTCCCTGCATCTACGGAGATCAAAATCTGTTCAATCCAATTTAAATAAATTTAAAAATAATGTGAAAGAGAGTGAGTAGCCACATGGCCCCCAGTGCCCTGATGTTTGTTCCTGTCTATGGCAGTGCACTGCCCTCCCAAAGGGCAGAGGGCCTGGTGAGGGGGCTGCTTCTCTGGGAGAGGTCATGCAGATTTGTCTAGTGCCATGGGGGTGACAGCAAGTTGGAGAGCAATGCCCTGCAGTGCTTTGGCCCATGTCAGCCCCCTTTGCTGTGCTGCGGCAGTCCTATACATGCCTCACCTCTGCCCGCTGCAAGGCCGGCACCCAGAGGGCCACGAGCGAGCATAGCCTCTTTCCTCCTAAGCGTGAACTAGAGCAAGAACTTAGGAAATGCTTGTTGAACTGAGCTGGAGAGCCTCGCTCCTAAGACTTCAAGGGAAGGGTTCAGACATCAGGGCCTGGCAGAGCCGCTGGGTTCTGAAACACAGCACAGCATAGCAACAACCAGAAATGCGGTTGTTGTGTGGTTACTACAGGAAGGGGAAGGTCACCTGGGGTGTGTGGCTACTGTGCAGGGAGCCTTGGTGAGTCCAGCACCAGGCAGAGGGGGTGCAGGAAGCCCTGGATCCAGCACACACACACGGGATGAGAGGTGGACAGCTGGGTCCTTCTCTCTCTGGCCATAGGTTGGAGCCAGCTGGCACTGGTGCTTGAGCCAATGAGATGAGGCTCTGGAATGACTTCTGTGGGTGGGCCCCAGATGGCACACAGTGAGGTTATTCCTTCAATCATTCAAGACAGACTTATTGAGCATTTACCACCCACCAGGCATGCTGGGAATACAGCAAAGAATGAAAGAAGCAGAAATCCCTCCCCTCAAAGAGCCAACTGTCTCATGGAGAGAGAGACACAGTGCACAAATAGTCCACAAGGCAGCAGGCCAGATGGAGAAGAGGCAATGGAGGAGAGCTGGGGCCCAATGCAGGGCTGGGAGGGTCTGGGTGCATGGGGAGTTGTTTTTACAGCATGCTCAGTGGGGGCCTCCTGGGGCAGGTGCCCTTGAACAAAGACCTGAAGGAGGAGAGGGCACGAGGCACCTCTTCTGGGGAGAAGAGGACTCTAGGCTGAGGGCCAGCGCAGTGGGCCCTGAGGAGGAGCAGGCAGAAGAGTGGAGGACAAGCTGCCTATGTGTCTGGTGCAGAGTGAGGGGGAGTGGTGGGCAGGGCCTTGGAGGTCCCTGTAAGGGCTTCACTGCCTCAGGCAAAGTGGGGAGCTGTCAGGGCTTCAGACAGAGGGGATGTGAGCTGACTCATGTTTTTGGGGGTGGTTGTGGCTGCTGCATTGGGAAGAGACAGGGGTGGGGTAGAAGCAGGGAGCACTGCCATGGTTCAGGAGAAAGAGGCCCTGACTGGAAGCAGGGGGAGCAGTGGTATGGAGGAAAGTGGCTGAGCCCTGGATACATTTTGGTGATTTGCTGGTGCAGAGGAGCCAGTGAAGACCCCAAGGTGACTTTGGCCTGAGCCCCTGGGAGGTTCAGAGTGTGAGGTGAGAGAACTCTGAGCTTTGGCCACCTCCCAGCCACCGGGCTGCCCGTCTCTCAGCAGGACCCCTGCTCACTGTGCATCCCCATGCTGGGCGAATGGCTGCTGTGTGCTGGCCAGGTGGCAAAAAAGACAACCCAGATGTAAATCATTAGTCCAGTTGTGTATTCACTCATGTGGCAGGAGCTGGGGTCTGAGATGGTCTCTGTCCCCATGGAGCTTACAGCCCGGCAGGGGAGAGATGTGAATCAGATGAGATGTTGGTTACAGCCAGCAAGAAAAGGGCTTCCCAGCACAGGAGGCCCCTCCCTTGGCTGCTGGCCTTGGCCCTGACTGTGGAGGACCCAGAGGTGCCTCAGGAAGTCCCTCCACTCACCACCTACAGTCCACTGTGCCTGGAGAGGCTGGGATGAGAGGAAGGGTAGAGATGTGCATAGTGACAGGGATGATGGGGGACGAATGGGGGAGGAGAGGGAGAACAAGGTGCTGACAGGAGGGAGGTCAGAGAGGCCTCAGACAGAGCAGCTGTTTAAGGAGAAGTCTGAAGGCTGAGGGGCTGGCCCGGCACCATTGGCAGGAAGTGGGGCCTCTGTGGGCAGAGGCCCGTGTGGGAGCTGGGAGGCCAGGGAAGAGCTGCATGGAGGTGTTCGTCAGCTTTGCTGTGTAGCAGACCACCCCAGATGTGGTGCTGGAAACCATACCCTCTGGCTTTGCTCAGGAGTCTGAGGGTCAGCCGTCTGGGCTGTGCTCTGCCGAGTGGTTCTCCATCTGGCCGGCTGGGCCACTTGCCTGTCTGAGGTTGGCGGCAGGTGGGTGGAGCTGGGGGCCTCCTCACTGTACCCCCACCTGTTCTGGGCCTGTCTGGTGGCAGCTGGGTAGGGGTGTGAGGGGAGCCGCAGGCCTGGTGATGGGGCCGGGACTCAGAGCAGCATGTCCCTGCTGCAGCTCCCTGTGGACCAGGACAGGCCAGCCCGGGCCCAAGTAATGGAGAAGCCTCCACGTCCGGACAGGACTGCAGGGAGGATGGCCGTGTCACATCTGCCGTGCCCAGGGGGCTGGAGCTGAGAGCAAGGAGGGGCGTGGTGTGGCTACAGGGGCTGGAGTGCCTGTGTTGTGCGAGGGGAAACCACCTAAGTGGGGAAAGACTTTATCTAATTAACATTTCCCCAAAATTGGGGTGGATTGGAGCAGATGAGAGGAGCTGTGGGGGGAGCTGCTGCTCTGCCCTCCTGAGGAGTGAGGAGCGGGAGGTGGCATGGACAAAGCCTCCAGACTCAGCACGGTGGCCGTGGGGCCCGGAAGAGGGAGGTTGGGGTGATGTCTCAGGTTTCTGGGCCCCTGAGCTCCCTGCCCAGACAACTTGGAGCCTCCCCAAGGGGGACTGTGCCCCAGGTGTGCACCCCGTTAGGCCTGGGTTGCTGATCTCAGGGGAGGGTGCAGGTGTGGATGAAGCCTGGACTCAGCCCTGGTGTCAGTGCGCATGTGAGTGAGGCCCTGCAGCTCTGGCCAGAGTGGCCAGGAGAGAAGGCGGTGACCATGCCTCCATTGCCCTCTCGCCCTGGGTTCCTGGGGGGGGCCAGTTAGTGGGGGTCTGTCTGTCTGGGCCACCGGGGGAGATGGCAGACAGAGATGAGGATGGAGGGAGAGGTCCCAGTGGAGAGGGACATCGGAAGTCGGGGCAAGAAGATGAAATAAAAGCCACCAGCACTGCTGCAGTCACTTGGGAGATGCCTGTCGGGGAAACAGTGGGAGTGGCATGCAGGTCTGCCAAATCGTGATCAACAAGGCGACAGAAGAAAACCCGCCCTCAGACCGTGGCTGTCACTCAAGACAGAAGTGAAGAGCAGGAAATGGCCGATTTTCTGACTGACTGAGATGAAAGCCCTCCTCCCCACGTGGAACAGAATCCACCACCAATAAACCAGATAAAAGGGGGTTTGTCTTATCAAAAACCCTCGGCAACGTACAGCGTACAGTTGAACCCCCAAAAGCTTCGTGGCAGCAAATAAGAATTGCTTTTAAAGATGCGAGCTTCAAATTTACCCTCGAGAACAGCCTCAGAGGGACAGACCCTCAGGGGAGAATGGGACGATAGGGCTTCACGGCTGCTGAGCCCGCCGCCCTCCTCCTGCAGCCGGCAGTTTTCTTCTCTGTTTTGCAGATAGGGAAACTGAGGCCCAGACAAATGAAAACACGTGGAGGCCACACAGCAGGCGGCCTCTGGCCGGGTCTGTGTTGGGGCCTTGTCCCCAGATTGCCCACGCCCCAAACAGCCAGTACCCCTGAGACCCAGGAAGCAGGCCCGCCTGCTGTCAAGCACCCCTCTCGTGACCACCAGTGCCGGCTTCCATGGGTCCCTGGCTCCCCAGGCCTGGCCCAGGCTCCCACCTGTGGTCCCATCTCCAGTCCTGCCTGCCGGCCCTGTCAGTCAGCCTGCGCCACCCCTGGGGGAAGACAATACTGACATCCCAAATGGAGCAATGCTATGCACCCGGGACCCTCGAGCCCGGCAGCTCCCTGCCCGGTCCACCCCTGGCATGGCCCCCTCCCCAAGAGACGGACAGGAGATGTGAGGAGCTGAGGCGCCTGTCTGAACGCCCACCTCCAGCGTAGGTACAGCTGGGACTGCCCAGTGGACAGATCGGGCTTGACCTGCCCTCCGCTGGCTTCTCTGATGAGGGCCCAGTGTTCTATTTTCTCTACAAATGTCTTCCTTCAGGGCAGGGTTGTGACTTTTCTGTCTGAAAAGTGTGGCTCTTTAAGAGCCTGCGCTCTGGCTTCAGATGACCCGGGTTCAAATCTGGGCTCTGCTACCTTTGAGCTGTGTGGCCCTGGGCAAGTTACTTCACCTCTTTGTGTGTCAGGATCCTTATCTAGACAACAGGACCGTGAGAGCACCTGCTCTGCAGGGCTGCATGAGCATGCAATCAGCTGATGCTAGCAAAGCACTTGGAACAGAGCCTGGCCTGGGCTAAGCTCTGTGTCCCGCTGAGGGTCCTGTCCAGGCTTCTCACCAAGGCTGCCACTCTGCCTCAGACACCGTCACCCAGATTACTGAGAGTCTTCACCTGGTCTCCTGGCTTCTACTGTACCCTACGCCACCCTCTCCTTTGACTCTCCTGGTGCTTCTGTGCCACACTGGCCTCCTTGATTTCTCAATGACACCAGGCTGGCTGCCTCAGGATCTTTGCACTGCCTCTTCCCTCTCTCTTCACCTTCAAGATTGCTGTGACCTTCTCAGTGAAGCCTGCTCCAACTGGCCTGTTCCAGATTGCAGCCCACATTTTATGGTAAAATGGTGAAAGACTTCTACTTGGAAAACTTTAAGATACTGAAAGAAATTGAAGAAGACACAAACAAATGGAAAGATATTTTATGGTCATGAACTCAAAGAATTAATACTGTTAAAATGTCCATACTACCCAAACCAATCTACAGAGTCAATGTAGTCCCTATTAAAAATCTAATGATATTCTTCACAAAAATAGAACATACCATTTTAAAATTTGTGTGCAATTAGAAAAGACCCCAAATAGTCAAAGCAATCTTGAGGAAAAAAATAAATGCTGGAGGCATCAAGTTCCCTTATTTCTAGATATAATTACAAAGCTATAGTAATTAAAACAGTATGGTATTGGCATAAATACAAACACATAGACCAATGGAACAGAATAGAAACCCCAGAAATAAACCCACTCATTTATGGTCAATTAATTTATGACAAAGGAGCCAAGAATATAAAATGGGGAAAGGACAGTCACTCTATTCAATAAATGGTGTTGAGAAAACTGGGCGGCCACATGCAAAAGAATGAAACTGGGCCACTATCTTACACCTTATACAAAAATTAACTCAAAATAGATTAAAGCCTTGAATAGAAGACTTGAAACCATAAAACTCATAGAAGAATACATAGGTGGTAAGCTCCTTGACATAGGTCATGGTAATGAATTTTTAAATCTGACACCAAAAGCAAAGGTAACAAAAGCAAAAAGAACTCATACAATTCAATAGCAAAAGCACAAACAATCCAATTTAAAAATGGGTAGAAGATCTGAACAGACATTTTTCCAAAGAAGACATACAGATGGTAAACAGGTACATGAAAATATGCTCAACGTCATTAATCACCAGGGAAATGCAAATCAAAACCACAAAGAGATATCACCTCACACCTGTTAGAATGGCTATTATCAAAAAGTCAAGAAGTAACAAGTATTGGCAAAGATTTGGAGAAAAGGGAACACTTGTGCATTCTTGGTGGGAATGTAATTTGGTGCAGCCACTATGGATAAGAGTATGAAGTTTCCTCAACAAATTAAAAAGAAAACTATCATACAATTCAGCAATTCCCCTTCTGGGTATTTATCCAAAAAAAATGAAACCACTAACTCCAAAAGATATATGCACCTCTATGTTCATTGCAGAATTATTTACAATAGTAAAGACATGGAAACCACACAATGAACACATTGATGGATGAATGGATATGTATTCAATGCAGTATTATTCAGAAATAAACAAAGAATAAATTAGTGCCATTTGCAACAGCCTGGATGGACCTTGAGGGCATTAGGCTAAGCGAGATAAGTCAATCAGAGAAAGACAAATAGCATATAATCTCTCATATGTTAAATCTTAAAAAAAAAACTTAGAGAGATAGAGAACAGATAGGTGGTTGCCAGAGGCAGTGGGTGGGGGTTTGGGAGGGTAGGATAAATGGGTGAAGGGGATGAAAAAGAAAAAATAAAGAGAAAATGAGAATATTAAGGAACAGTATAGCACATTGTCCTATAGACATTAAAAGTTAAGCTACACAAATATATGTTGTAGTGATGATGACGATGACAATGGTCATTGTTACTATGATATTCAAAATTTGTTGAATGTTCATATGCAAAAAACTTTAGTACATCCATACAATGTCATACTAATCAGCAATAAAAAGAAACAAATTTTCAGTAAATGCAATCACAGAGTAGATCTCAAAGATATTGTGCTCAGTCAAAAGAGTCCATTTCAAAGTACACACTATATACATATAGTATATACATAATTAAAGTGATGAAATTGTAGTGCTGGAAAATAGATAAAATGTCTCTAGAGTTTTTAGCATTGGGGAGAGGGTATGACTATTATGGAATAACACAAAGGTGTTTCTTTGTGAAAATGAAACTGTATAATAATTGTGATGACATTTACATAAATGTAACATGTGGTAAAACTTCATAGACTCTATACTTACACATACATGCACAAGTGTATAGAAAAACTGGCAATATTTGAATGAGGTCTGTGCCTGAGTCAGTAGTATTCTAGCAAAGTCGTTTTCCTGGTTTTGATAGTGCACTGTGGTTATTGAACATATAATCATTGGGGAAAGCTAAGTGCAGGGTACCCAAGAACTCTCTGTACTGTTTTTGCAACTGAATGTGATTCAAACACAAAAATATTTCAACACAAAGTTGTAATAGGGGAAGCAAAAAAAATCAGAAGTTAAGATGTCATTTTTCCCTAAACTGATGTAAAGATCTACTCCAATCTCAACTGGAAAAGCTCAGCAACTTTGTGAAGTTACAAGCAGATTTTAAAATTTCTTCAGGAGGACATATCAAGATTGTGCAATAAGTTGTTCTTGAATTCATTTGCCATCACAATAAAAACAACTAGATACAAACATCTATCCATAGAAAAACATCTTTGTGAAAATCCCAGAAACTGGGGGTGAGGCTAAAGAAGCCCCTTGGACCACAGAGACAGAGAATGACCACATTAGTAAGGTAAAAAGGGTGCCTTCACTTTGACTATTTTGCCCCTCCTCCCAGGCCAGCACAGCATAGCACCTGAGAGTTACCCTGGGCCTACAGTTTCTCCACTGGGAAAAGAGGGCCAAAAGTGGACATCCAGCTTACCCAGAGTTGTGGAACACTTTTTAGAAGGCTCAGTTTGGTCTTGCCTCATGGGGATCACTGGATAATCGGCAAAGTTGGACCACAAGTAATCAGATAAAGACAGAGAGTGGGGGGCTTATGGCAATAAGCACACAGGTAGTAGCAGACTACATTTCTGTAGGTAGGGGCCAGGAGCCCAGTGAGCAGTTCTGCCTGGTTTTGGTCCCAAGCTTGCAGTCATGCCCAATCACAGAGTCCAACCAGAAGTACTACCTCACCACAAAACACAGTCTGCTAACCCCTCTGACCGGAGGTGATTGAAAACTCAGCTTGTGGCCCCATCTGAGCTTGGGACATGGTCTACAAGCCTGCCTCAACAGGAAACAGTGAGCAGGCCTGCTTAAACATGGAGCCCAGCCAGCAGTCCCTCCCCTGACCTCATAGTGCAGGCAGAGGCTTCACCCAATTAGAGACCTCAACGTCACACGCTACATACCTCCCAATGCTACCAGAAGAATTATCCAGAACTCCACAATTAGTTGAATGATAAAGATCTTTTTCTGCCAAAGCAAATCTGGAAAGTATGGAAGAGAAGACCGTTTGCTTAAATGTCAGATACCAATGCAAGAATAGAAGGATCAGAAAGAATCAGGTAAATATGACACTAACACAGGCAACTATAGCACCAATAACTGACTCGAAAGAAACTGAGATCTACGAATGGTCTGATAAAGAATCAGATTAATCCTTTTAAAGAAGTTCAGTGAAATACAAGAACTCACAGATAGACAACTAAACAAAATTAGAAAACAACGCATGAAAATAATAAGTTCAACAAAGAAATATAAACCATCAAAAAAACCAAATTCTAGAGCTGAAGAATACAATGACTAAGCTGGAAAATTCAATATAGAGTTTCAATGTGGTCATTCTCTGTCTCTGTGGTCCAAGGGGCTTCTTTAGCCTCACCCCCAGTTTCTGGGATTTTCACAAAGATGTTTTTCCATGGATAGTTGCTGGTTGTTTTCATTGTGACGGGGAATGAATTCAGGGACAACTTATTCCACAATCTTGAAGAAGCAGAAAAACATTCAATGAACTAAAAAAAGTCATTTAAAATTATACGATCAGAGCAGCAAAAAGAGAAAAGAATGAAACAGGGTAAAGGAAGCCTGTAGGACTTATATGACTTTTTCCAGCAAAATAATATACACATTATGGGAATTCCAGAAAGAGAAGAGGGAGGGAGAAAGGGACAGGAAGTACATCTCTTTAAAGCAACAATGAATGAAAAATTTCCAAACTTGGAGAGAAAAATGAACCTACAGATTCATGAGGACTAAAGGTCCTCAGATAGGTTGAACCCAAAAAGGGCTATATCAAGATACATTGTAACTAAATTATCAACACTCAAAGACAAAGAGAGTGTTTTGAAAGCAGCCACAGAAAATGACTTCACCTTCAACAGGTCTTCCATAAGACTATCAGCAGTTTCTTAGCAGAAATCTTGTAGCTCAGGAAAAAGTGTGACAATATATTCAAAATGTTGAAAGAAAAAAGAAATGCCAATGAAGAATAGCTGTCAAAGCTGTCCTTCAGAAATGAAGGACACATAAAGGCATTTCCAAATGCACTAAAGCTGAGGGATTTCCTCACCAACAGATCTGCCTTACAAGAAATGCCGAAGAAAGTTCTTCAAAATAAAATTAAAAGACCCTAATTAAAAACACAAAACCATTTGAATGTATAAAAGTCATCAGTAAAGTTAAATATATAGACACAGTCAGATTCGCAAATATTGTAATGATGGTACCTAAATCCCCTTCAACTCTGATGTAAAAGTTAAAAAGCAAAGGCGTTCAAAATAACTAAAATTGCAATAATTTGTTAGTTAATACACAATATTAAAAATGTAATTGTGACATTAATTACAATTAATTTGTAATTAATTACAAACTAAAATTTGAGAGAGGGAGAAGTAAAAATATGATGTTTCTGTATGCTATCAAAGTTAAGTTGTTATTAGCTTAAAATAGGATAACTCCAAGATATGTTATGTAAGCCTTATTGCAACCACAAAGGAAAAAAATCTTTACTAGAAACATAAAAGGTTAAGATAAAGTAATCAAAGAATTCCATCATAAAATGTCATTAAATTATGAAGGAAAACAGCAAGAGAAGAAGCGAGGAACAAAAGAGATCCAAAACAGTGAGAAAACAACTAATAAAATGGCAATAGTAAGTCCTTACCTATCAACAATTACTTTAATGGTAGGTAGATTAAATTCTCCAATTAAAAAAACATAGAATGGCTGAATGCATAAGGAAAACAAGATTCGATGATATGCTGTGTACAAGAGACTCACTTTAGCTTTAAGGACACATGGGGACTGAAAATGTAGGTATGAAAAAAGATATTTCAAATAAGTGGTAAGCAAAATACAAGTGTAGCTGTAATTATATCAGAAAAACTATATATTAAATCATCAAAGAGACAAATGAGGTAATTATATAATGATAAAGAGATGAATTCATCAAGAAAGTATGTTATAAATATTATAAATATTTATTCACCCAACATGAGCACCTAAATATATAAAGCAAACACTAACAAAACTAAATGGAGAAATAATCAGCAATACAATAATAGTAGAGGATTTTCATATCCCACTCTCAACAATGGATAGAACATCCTGAAAGAAAATCAATAAGGAAACAGAAGATTTGAGCAACATTATAGAATAAATGATCTAAAAGACATACACAGAATGTTTCATCCAACTGCAGCAGAACATACATTTTTTACAAGTACACACAGAACATTCTCCAGAATAAATCATGATAGACCAAAACACAAGTCTCATCAAAATCAAGAAGATAGAAATTATATTCAGTATCTTTTCCAACCACAATGGTATGAAACTAGAAATCAAGAAAAGCAGGAAAATAAGAAAATTTACATATGTATGGAAATTAAACAGCACATTCTTGAACAACCAAAAAATCAAAGAAGAAATGAAAATTATCTTGATAAAAACAAAAATGCTAACACAACTTACCAAATTTATGGGTTGCAGGAAAAGCAATACCAAGAGGAAAGTTTAAAACTGTAAATGCCAACATAAAACAAGATCTCAAATAAGCAACCTAACGTTACACCTCAAGGAACTGGAAAAAGAAGAACAAACTAAGCCAAAAGTTAGCAGAAGGAAGGAAATCATAAAAATTAGAAGAGAAATTAATGAAATAGAAAAGAGGAAAATGATGGAAATTGTGAACAAAGGAAAGATTTTTAAAATGGTCAACAAAAGTGACAAAATTTTAGCTAGATTAATAAAAAAAAATACAAAGAACCCAAATAAATATAACTCGAAGAGTGGACATTACAAATGATACCACTGATACACAAAGATCAAAGATCATAAGAAACTACTATAAAAATTATATGCCAAAAAATTGGACAACATAGAAGAAATGGATACATTCCTAGGAATGTACAGCTACCAAGACAGAATCACAAAGAAATATAAGCTCTGAACAGACCAAGAGCAAGTAAGGAATAGAAGCTGTGGTCAAACACCTCAACAAAGAAAAGGCCGAGATCAGATTGTATCACCGGTGAATTCTACCTAACAATTAAAAAAGAGTTAACACCAATACTTTTCAAACTTTTCCAAAAGACTGAAGAAGAGAGAACACTCCCAAATTTATTTAACTAAGCCAGCATTACTCTGACACTAAAGCCAGATAAGGACACTACAAAAAAAAAAAAAAAAAAAAAGCAAAGTACAGGCTGATAACCTTGACAAGTATAGATGCACAGTGTCTCAACAAAACATGAGCAAACTGAATTCAATAGCACACTAAAAGAATCATTCATCACTATCAAGTGGCACTTGTCTCTGGGATACAAAAATGGTTCAACATATGCAAATCAATAAATTTCATACATCACATTTGTAAAATAAAAGGTAAAAATCTTATTCCCCCCTCAATACATGCAGAAAAATCATTTGAGAAAAATTTAACACTCTTTTATAATAAATACTCTCAACTAACTGAGTAAAGAAATAATGTACCTGAACATAATAAAGGTCACATATGTCAAGTCTATGACTGATGTCATGTCCAATACTGAAAGTTTGAGAGCTTTTCATCTGAAATCATGAACAAGTAAAACATGCATACTCTCATCACTCCCACTCAACATAGTACTGGAAGTCTTAGCCAGAGCAATTAATTAAGAAAAAGAAATAAAGGCATCCAAATCAGAAAGTTAATTTTCTTTCTGTTTGTAGACAACATAATCTTATGTATGAAAATCCTAAACACTCAATCAAAAAATTGTTAGAATAAATCAATTCAGTTAAGTTGCAGGATGAAAAATGGATCAACATAAAAAATGGTTTTATTCCTATATACTAACACCATAATATCTGGAAAAGATATAAAAGATCAATCCTATTTATAACACCATCAATAACAATAAAATACGTAGAAATAAATTTAACCAAGGATGTGAGAGATCTATACACTCTAACCTATAAGAAAAACTATGAAAAAGACAAAAACAAATGGAAAGACATCCCATATCTGTGGATCAGAAGAGTTAATATTGTTAAAATGTCAATACTATCCAAAGCCATCTATATATTCAATCTCTATCAAAATTCCAATAGCATTTTTCACAGATATAGAAAAAAGTCCTAAAATTTGTATGGAATCACCAAAGACACTCAGTATCCAAAGCAATCTTGAGAAAAAATAACACAGCCGAAGGCATCACACTTTCCAATTTCAAACTATATTACAAGGCTATGCTAATCAAAAGTAGATGGTACTGATATAAAACTAACCACATACAAAAATGGAACAGAATTGAGAGCCCAGGAATAGATCCATACATATATGGTCTACTAATATTTGACAAGGAAGCCAAGAATCCTTAATGAAAGAAAGGATAGTCTCTTCAATAAGTGGTATTTGAAATACTGGGTATTCACACACAATTAAATGATTGGACCCCTATCTTATACCCCTTCAAAAATTAACTGGAAATGGTCTAAAGATTTTAATATGACACCTGAAACCATAAAACTCTTAGAAGACAAGATCTTAGAAGACCTTGACATTGGTTTGGCAACAATTTTTTTGGCTATAACACTAAAAGCATAGATGAAAAAAGCAAAAATCAACAAATAGGACTACATCAATCTAGAAATCTTCTGCACAATAAAATAATAAAATGAGAAGGCAATAGGCTAAAAAAATAAAATATTTGCAAATAATATGTGCGATGAGAGGTTAATATCCAAAATGAATATGGAACTCCTATAATTTAATAGCAAAAATGCAAATAACCTGATCAAAAAATGGACAAAGAAATAGACATTTTCCCAAAGAAGACATATAAATGGCAAAAAAAAAAAAAAAAACCATGAGAAGGTGCTTAAGATCACTAATCACAAGGGAAATGCAAAACAAAACCACAATGAGATATCACTTTACATCTGTTAGAATGAAAATCATCAAAAAGACAAGACATAACAAATAGTAACAAGGGTGTGAAGCAAAGGGAGATTTGTGCACTCTTCTTGGCAATGTAAATTGGTACGGCCACTATGGAAAAGTGAGTGGACATTCCTCAAATAATTAAAAATAGAATTAGCATATGATCCAGTAATCCAACTTATGTGTATATATCCAAATGAAATGAAATCAGAAACTCAAAGAGGTATCTGCACACCCATGTTTATTGCAGCATTGTTCACAACAGCAAACACCTGGAAGAAACTTAAGTTTCATGGACATATATATATATATATATACACATATATATGTGCAATTCATATTTAACTTCGTTATGTACAATTTATGTTTAACTTCACTATATTGTTCCTCTGAAATGTATTGCTATTTTTATTAATGTCTTATATTTGCATGGATATATATATATATATAGAGAGAGAGAGAGAGAGATACATACGTATGCAATGGAATATTACTAGGCCATAATAAAGAAGGAAACTTGAGCATTTGTGACAACACTGATTGACTTTGTGGTTATTATGATAAATTAAAAGTTAGACAGAGTGAGAAGAATCTGATCTCACATATATATATATATATATATATATGGAATTTCAAAAAGCAATATGGCTGGAGCTCTAAAACATAATATTGAGCAAAAGAAGCATGGCGTAATTAATGATGATATGTTAGAACAGTAATTGCCTTTTTGGAGTTTTTGATTGGGAAAAACCAAAGGAAGACTCCAAGGGTACTAGATATATGGGATATTCTGAATCTTGATCTTTGCTGTAGTTACATAGGCATCTACATATGTAAAATTCATCGAACTGTAAACTTGAGATCTGTAGTAATTGCATTAACTAAAAACTATATCAACTGTAAGTAAATTATGCCTTATATTCAAGGTAATTCCCTAATTCAAATTTTCTTACTATTCATGCCTTCATATATACTGCCTCTACAAGATATTCCTTTGTTTCTAGACATCAATGGAAAACATATCAGTAGTACCTTTTAAAATTTTCTATGTAATCATTTATTTAAAAACAAACAGTAAAAACTTTCAAAAGAAATCAAAACAATAAAAAGATGAACACAGAATTTTCAAAACTAGTTTGAAATTATTTTTATTATGTTTCATTTCATATTTGATTTCATTACTGTCAGATAACTAGTCTATATTATTTCTCTGAAGTGTATTGCTATTTTTACAAGTATCTGATCAATTTTTATTAATGTCTTATATTTGCTTGGAGATAATGTCATTCTGCTATTGTTTCTTTTGTTTGAGTTTTCTCCTACAGACCAGGCTGAACAGTGTCTTGTTGAAATATTTTAATCTTACCAAATTTTATGGACTTAATATACCATTTTCTAATTGATATGTTTTCAAATCCACTTTTCAGATGGTAAATGAATCCGGCACAAATAATGAAATTTTCACGACTGCATTTATTTGTCAATTTCATTCATTGTAAGAGAGGAAACAAATTTTGATGGCACAATTGACAGACTATTAGCAATTATGTTCCTTTTTAAAATCCTAACATTTCTAAAATGTAGTGTTTTCTGAATAATCTCTCCGGACATGGACCCGGGATCGACACGCATTGGTTAAGGTACGATCACAGATATGCACGTGATATCGGTACCTGCATCTCTGTGTGAAGCTGGAAATTTTCTATGTTGCTCTGAAATATTCATGTTGCAATTGAGGTGGACTTAAAATGCCAGTTTAACTCTCAGAAACTCACATTTCAGATTCATTGTCCGTGGAAGCTCTTTCTGGAGTTATTTTTCTTGGTACATTTAAAGCTTTATTTTTTTGTTTCAACTATAGAAAATTTAGGCTCCATCATAACATTCTCTAAGCCAACTTGCTCTGTGGTTTCTGATTATTACTTGGCTGTGATTACCACAGCTTTCTGCCATATCTGTCTGGCTTGTGTCTTCATCTAACATATAGAAGAAATAGTCTTGCTTCTTCTCTTTTCAAAGTCCCCAATCCTTGAGGAGTGTCCTGTATTTTGCATGATAAATAGTTCTAGTTATCTGGGCATTTGCAGAGATAAGGTGATCCATACAACTTATAAGAAACAGATGGTTGCCTCTTACCCAGGTTTGATAACTCATCATCATCATGTGTTCTATAAAGACTAAGTATGTTTACGTATCTGAATTCATATCCATGGACCGCATGTCTATCATAAATCAACATAACCTTTAAACATCATGGACACAATCAGTTCCAAGAAAGAGAATTTAGTTGTGGTGTACTTTAAAACAGATTGGCCATTGCGATTACAACTGGAACCTGGGGGAAGATCTATATTACCTAAATGAAAAGTTACGTGAATTTAAAAGTTTTGCCTTCAAACTCTAAATAAAACAGACTGTGGAAGACTGTTTTGAAAAAATAGTGACAATATAACACACATTTAAATTGTGCACTTTTCCCTTTGCTATGGGCCTGTATTTTAAATTGTAGCTAAAAAGTAGTGTTCTCATTTGCCTTTGGTGGAATTACTATATTTAGTTCTTAGAAATGCATGAAGCAAAGATATAGAAAACATAATGTTCAAAATAAATTATTGGACAGAGGTAAAACATACCAGGTTAGGGGACAATCTTGGAAGTCACATTTTAACATTTAATTCCTGTGTGATATTGGGAACGATATTTAATTTTCCATGCCTGCATTTTCTCATTCAGAAAATGGGTGTCAAAGTACTTATATCAGACAGTTGTTAATAGGATACAAAATAATGTATAAAATTGCTTAGTGTGGAGCATAACAAACAGTGAGTGTTCAAGAAATAGTATCTCTCAGTAAGTGGTCTCACTTAATTCTTAATAACTTCCTATTATACTGATCAGTGAATTGAACTTTCTCTCAATGCATTACTAAAGGAGAGAGAATTACACTACGTTTAAATGTTAATGACTTCAGGAAATTAGACTAATTTAGTATTGTATAATCTTGAAGAGTGAGACTAAGTTTGCTAGCATTTTAAATTTGCACATTTCTCCAGCCACCTTTCCAAGGCTCCCTTGACCTCGCTGTTCCTCAGACTGCAGATGAGGGGGTTCAGCACAGGGGCGAAGATAGTATAGAATGCTTACACAACCTTATCATGGTTAGCTGACCCGTAGGATTTTGGTCTCAAGTAAATAAAAATAGCAGCTCCATAAAAGAATCCTACCACAGTCAAATGTGAGGAGCAGGTAGCAAAAGCCTTCTTGCGGGCTTCTCTGGAATGCATCTGGAGAACAGCAGAGAGGATGAGACTGTAGGAGGTTAGGATGAGGGAAAAGGGGACCAGAAGCATTAACACACAGTAGATGTACATGACATTTTCAAAGACAGACATGTCAGCACAAGCCAAACGCACCAGCACGGGGGCATCACAGAAGAAATGATCGATCTCATGAGCACTGCAAAATGGGAAGCTCAGGGTAGCAGCAGCTTGCATGAGCCCATCAGCTGCCCCCAGGAACCAAGACCCCAAAGTCATTTGCAAACCTAACTGCCAGCCCATAAGGACAGGGTATCGCAGTGGGTGGCAAACAGCCACATAACGGTCATAAGACATTGCTGATAAGAGGAAACTCTCCACCACCCTGTGTGAGAGAAACAAAGATCTGCAACCCACAGCCAGCAGGGGAGATGGGCTTCTTGCCAGTCAAGTAGTCATCAGCCATTTTGGGCACGATGGTAGCCACCAGCATCACATCCATTAGGGAGAGCTGGCTCAGTAGGAAGTACATGGGTTTGTGGAGCCGGGGGTCCCAGTAAATCAGGACAAGCATGAGGACATTGTCTGTCAAAGAAGCAATGGCCATTGTCAGCACCACCATGAAGAGGAAGAGGTGGGATCTTGTGTGTTTAAAGAGTTCTAGAAGAATGAAGTCTGAGATTGTGTTTCTCTTCTCCATGACTTCTTCTCATGTTATACTGAGAATGGAAAAATAGAGAAGGAAGGGGCTTTCATCATCTAAAAACCTTAGTTTGACTTCATAACTTTGGGGCATATACTGGATATGGAATCCAAGGTCCTGATTGAAAGCCCTACCTCCTAGTGAGGATGGCTTTACTTGACCTATCATTCCACTTGCATTTAATTAACCTTTTAAATGAGGTTAGTCTATATATTTCACACAAGGATATATCGGTTGATTGAGATAATAGATCAAAATGGATCACAAGTAGAAAAAACTGTCAGGGACTATAAAATCATAGATACTTTTTATATTAACTATTATTATTATTGTGATTTCATTATGTGTATCAAAACCAAAATTAACCAGTTGAGAAAGTAAACGCTCATTTAACAGTTTGTCATTTATATTTGTTTGTCAGATGATCTTTTTTCAAATTTTGGAAATCTTAATCTACTTAAATTAGTTCTTTTTTAATAAATAAGAAATTGCAGTTGTTTCACTGTGGGTTACAAGGACAACAGAATGGAACAGATGAGTATAAATAAGTAAAACAAAATTTCCCCACTGAAGGAAGACCGTATCTCCAATAATTGATGAAAATGTTCTTTCTTCTCATTATATAACTGTTTTTACTTACCTGACTTTTAAAACGCAGCCATTCCAGCTCATCACCCCTGCTCTGAAGCCTTCAGTGGAGTCCCACCACACTGGGAGTCAATGCAAGTGTCTTTCCCAGCTTACCAGGACTCGGAGCCATGCCCACGCGCACTTCACCACACAGCGCGCTGCCCTGGAGACTTTCAGTGACCGGCTGGATACGAAAGGCAAGCATGAGAGGACCTTTGTGTCAACAATTGCTTGGAGAGAATAGCAATAACTATAACAAGGAGTAAAATAATTAAAAGGACAAGGAAGCAATTCTAAAACAATTTTATTACCATGGAGCATAATTCTTAGTCATAGGTAAAGTGTAAATATATCTGAAAAGAAAAAAAAATTTATTTTAAAAATACCTAAATTACCTATTTGGCCTATCTTTTGAAGGTAGTTTAGTATTTAACAATGCAGACCTCTTTTCTTAGGAGACACAATCCAAATGACTGAGCCCACAGAAATGAGCATTGCTTTATTAAGAAGGGTTTGCAGGTCGAGAGCTGTTATCACTGAACATAAGTAAGATTTTTCAGCGTTTGGCATTCTTTAAACTCCATACTAAGAACAAAACTTGTAAACTCATAAAGAGCAGAAGAGCACATAGGTGCAAGGAGCCAATTCTCCTCTTTTATTAGCAGAAAAATGCACAAATTTACCCCTTTTGTTTATGTACAGATTTGCAGACCTCTTTATTTCTGATATGGACAGTCCAGAAATATTTCATCCAAAGCTTTAGAGACATAATCTCTGAGCCTGTTGTCTGGAATTGTCTATTAATTGATCACTGCAGAGACAGAGAAGTGATGATGCTCTATGACCTGAAGGGTTTGATTCTGTGAATATCCTAACGCTGTAAAAATAAGGTGGCAGACAGAGCCCACCTCCTGCAGAGCCATCTCCCACACAGGCAACCTCCTTAAGGGACCTGTGGAAAGTCAGTGCCTGTGGCTCGTTAAATTGCTATCTCCACCACATGAGCACTCACATTTGAGCTGGGATAACAACTCACAGTAACACCACCATCTTTGTTGAAGCATTGATATCAGACAAAAAAGCAGTTTGCTTTACCTAATCAAGGCATTGCTACACCTTGGCGATGTGCACTACCTTCTATCCAGTATATGCAGCCCCTTGTTGTATATACTATTTAAGATATCTTTCTCCTGTTATTGCCACAGCCCCCTGACTCCTTGCCTGCAGGCTCCCTCTGCCTCCATTATAACTTTAAACCACCCTCAAATGATGTGTGGATGTATGGATAAAGAACTCTGGACTTTGGGTACAGAAGTCCTGGTTTAAGAATTATTTCTTTTATTTTCCATATATATGTGATGAGGGGTCAGTTACTTATCCTTTGCTTGTTTTGTATATTTATATATTTTAAATTATAAACTTTCTTAACAGATTAGTCAAATAATTGAAAGATATTTTGTGCATGAATGAGTTTTGATATAATTTCCCAAGTCATTTCGTACATTGAAACAAATTTTTAATTTTAATTTAATTTGTCAGTCTATACGATTAGTTGCTATTTTTTCCCACATTGACTGTAGCTAGAAAGTCATAGCACAAAATGTCAATTTGATCATCTTACTGAATGTTCTGGAACCATGAAGGTGAAATCGTAAGGTAAATAGATGATACAGAATCACACCCATGCACACTCACACACACACACACAATTTTGTGTGTCTAAATAAATAATATAATTTGGAACCATGACTCTTCACGTTAAAATGAAAATGTAGTAAGTAAATAAGTAAATCCATAATATCCTCCTCTGTTGTGAAAAAGTGATGTATAATATTTGAACAAATTAGGCTTTCAACATACAATAATAGATAATTCAATAGAAAGGTCAGTTTAAGTGTCTGACAATTCTTTCATGTATATAGAGCTAATACAGCTTGATCTTTTTCACTAAATGTGATACAAAGCATTTTTAATAAGGAATTTATTGGCCTTATGCATATATAAGTGTATTTACTTGCTAAGTGAAACATTTAGCCCTTAACTACAAGTCTGTATTAACTCAGCAAATTATGAGAATAGGTACAGATGTTTATAAGTATTTCTTCTTTAGGTCAACTGTGCACCAAAGTAATGTTAGGCTATTAAATAAGGTAACTGAAATTGAGTGAAACCTTTTTTTAAAATATGCATATACATTTTCCAGAAGTGGGAGAAATATTTCCCCTCCAGGAATAGGTGATGGATAGTTTTCTAGGTGTACATGTGTACCTCCTTCAGAGAAAGAAAAGGAAAGTTTTCTTCATTATCTTTAAAGTAAGCAAATGTCTTGCCCCCAGTATTTTTCTTTATTCTAGTCCTTTATTTAGAGGAATTCTGTGTCTAATAATCCCCAAATCATGCCTTTTCTGAGGCTGGTAGGGAAATGGATTACATACTCCTCCACATTCATGCTGATTTATGAGCACAAATAGAGATCATTGTCATGAAGTAACAGAGTTTCTCCCACAATCTCCTTTTCTCTTCCTACTGCCGCTCTGCCTTCTTCAAAGAAAGTGCCTCTGTGTCCACAAGATATTGATAGAACATGGTAATTTATTGAAACAGCCACACTGTTCAGTGAAAAAATCCACTATTATGAACTCAGTAATTTGAATGAATTGACTGCTTATTCAAGAAGATCTATTAGCCTACTGATTCTGAGCAGACCAGCCCATGTCTTACATGTTCAGAATATATGTGGACAATATGAAGACTTTTATTTTGTATCATGTGTGGATGAAATTTTACAAGTTACCGTGCAAGTCATATTTCACACATAAAATACCAAACATTTAATAAATATGAATCATTTGAAATGACTTCCTAATATAATAGGCAAATAAATCTCAAGTTAGACTCACCTCCGTGGTAGAGTCATAATCCATGGAACATAAATGCGGTCCTGGATCTTTTAACTAGGTTGACTACAAATGTTTGCTCACATCAGTGTTGAGGGTACTGCTTTCTGCTCCTGGCCTCATGCCACACTTATTAGGAAGTCCTATATGACCACCTAACGTTCCCTACACCTACAAAACATGTTCCCTGGGGCGATGACACCTTCAAAGCCAAGTCACCTCGGGCAGGGGAACACGGATTTAAGTGTTTCTTAAGAGTAAATGATGCAATGAACTAGTTTACCTCCCAGGCTTTGCTGAAGGCAAAATAACCCCGGATGGGAAGGTGAAGAGATGTGGCACTGTAAGGATAACAGCAAATGCAATGACTTTTTGAGGGCAAAAACAGGAATTCTGCTACTTGAACTAAACAAATGTGACTTAATTGCCTGAAGGATATGGGTTATTCATTTTATTAACTGTTTGATGATAATAATAATAGACTTTATTTAATAAGCATTTCTACATGTTACCCAATATGCTTAGCATTTTACATACATTTCTTGCATTTTATTTAATCTTTAAAACAGCCCTTTGATCTATGAACTTCTGCATTCTACCAGAATGCAAACAATGTTAATGTTTTTAAGTAACATACCTATATTTGACTGTCCTGAGGTAGAAGAGTGGAAGAATTTATCTTTAAATCACCTCACATTTGTGATTCTCAAGCTTTAGGGAACATCTGAATCTCTCAAAGGTGTTGTTAATTGCACTTTGAGAAACACATTGTCAAATAAGCCATCTAAAGTTGAATTTTGACTCTATTCTGAACTGGTCTTCAATGTTTGGACAGCTTCTAAACTCACTGATTTCCAATTTTGTGTGTTTTTAAATCCTTTTTCTATTCCTTACCCATTTCATGATCTTGGTTTAGCATTATAGATGAGCTTCGTGTTCCTCTTCTATAAAATGTGCGTAGTAAGATTGCTTACCTTGTAGCATTATTAGAAGGATTAAATAAAATATCTGCAAATTACCTATAAAATGGTCATTGTTATCATCATATGATCATTTCCAATGGGGAAAAGAAAACGTATATTGAAAGTGGCCTCAATTAAATATATCGTGGTGTCATTTATTTTCACCTTAACTTCTTGGAATATATTTGAATTTCTGAATCTGAGGACTCATATCATTTATTATTCTTATAGTTAGTTTTTTGAATATTTTCTCCTGTATTTTAGAGAAAGGACAGAATTTTTTCCATTTTTGAATTATGCAAATATATGTATGCTATATTAATATATATTTAAGCCACTGTAGTTTCCAATATTTTATTATGTTCATTATTAACAATATCAACATCAGTTATGCACTTCCCATCTACAAATGCACATTATGATTCAAATGATGCTGATGTCATGCTGTGGTTCTGTGAGCATCTGTATAAAACTGGGTAAAGAACAGGGATTGTTCCAGTGTGTGGTCATTGAAATTACAGAAAAAGACTGTACTATTAGTCTGCAAAACATTTGCATATGTAGAATCCAGGATATTCATACTTATATTTGAAGTAAACAATGAGTTCTTCATCAAGATAAGAAAATCTGAACTGAGGTTTTTAAGGTTAAATGACTTAGCAAAATTCCCAAAAGTAAATAATGACAAAACTTTATCCACAAGCACTATAGATTTATGTAGAATTTTGGTCATAAGTTTGATTCAAGGAATATTATTTGTATTGCCTTCCTAAAATGTTCTACTGTAATGTGGTAAAAAAGGAAGCTTTAATATATAACAAGAAGTTTCCAAAAATAAATAAAAAGAATAAATAAATACATGTCTGAGCATCTCTCCAAGTTGGATTTGCATAGAGGTGAAGGGAAATCAAATAAGTGAGTAAAATTCCACAAATAATGAGGACCCCTTGGAATGATGCGAACATTTCACATTTACTGTGTAACTTCTAAGTGCCTCAGAAGCTTTAAGACATTTCAAACATTATAACAACCGTATGAATGAAGTCCTATTATGATTATGATTCTCATTCTGCAGCTATAGGAACTGAGCCATAATGAGGCTATTAAGTACTTATTCTGAAATCTCCACCTTGCTGACTGGTGGGGCCTAGATTGATACCTGTGCTCTCTGAGGCCAAGTCTCTGCTCTGCTGTAACTCCTGCCCTGCTGACATTTAGTGGGAGTTTGCACCCAAACATTGTTTCTAAGGAATAAGAACACAAATGGTGATTCCCAACAATTTTTTACTAAATGGTGATTGAGAAAATGTCACTTCCAGAATTGTTGGGTGTTTTGTCTGTATCTTGCTTTGGAAGTTGCATCTTCTAATTGAAGATGGTAAATTTGATGGCCTCTTGTTTTAAAAACTATTAAAATAATTCGTTTGGAAAAGACAAAATGGAAACAGTTTTGGTAGCCATTTTGCATTTGGAAATGAAAATTTAATCACAAATATTATTTGTTAAATAATTGATTTATCTGAAATAAAAAATAAAATAAAAATAAATCACATTAGATACCTCATGAGATGTGTTTATCTCAGGTATAGAAATTGCACAGTGATGCCAACTTCCTTTGATGATGTTCAAAAACAAAAAATAACCATAATAAAACAGAAGTAGATTACTGGTATCTAGCATGGTAGATACAGTAATTCTGACAAAGAACACAGAAATGAATACAATGACATTACCCACATCTCATGGCAAACTTGAAGTTATAAAAATATTTATATATATCTTATAGATTAATATAAGTATACTGATTTATAAATTAATATAACCCTATTAATATAAATTAAGACAAACATTGAAATTTTATGAACTTATATAAAAATTTAGACTCAAGAAATAGAGAAATAAAATAGTATATGAATACTACTTTTGCTTCAAGGTTTCAGTACTCATGAAAATACCAGGACACAAGATGTCCCTGGATAAGCAAAGGAAAATGTACAGGCATGTATTAATCAGAGTTTCTACCAGTGGGTGTTGGCATATATATGCATATATGATATATATCTATTTAGTAGAGCTTATTTATATATATGGTTTATTTCAAGGAATTGGTTCACAAAGTAATGGAGGCTGAGAATACCCAAGATCTGCAGGTGGCAAGCTGAGACCCAGGAGGGACATTTGTGTAGTTCCAGTCAGAAAGCTGGCATGCTCTAGATCCACATAGAGCTAATATTTCAGCGTGAGTTTGGAGGCAGGAAAATAATTATGTCCCAACTCGAAGGAAGTCAGGCAAAAGACATTCTCTCTTCCTCAGCATTTATGTTCCATTCAGGCCTTCACCTGATTGGATGAGGCATACCCACATTAGGAGAGGCAGCAGGTTTTATTTAGACTACAGGTTGAAATACTATTCTCATCCAGAAGTACCCTCAGAAACACACCCAGAGTAATGTTGACCAAATATCTAACCCCTGATGAATAAATGAAAAGCAGTAAGAAAAGTTACTCTATTGAGGTATATGAGGAAGCCATTTGGTTTAAAACTAATTCAGCCTGATCTTGTTTTTCCAGAAAGGCCTGACATGGTCTGTGAAGCATGCATTGTGCATCTGCTTTAAACATTTACAATATCCCAAAGCAAAGAATGATCCTTTAAAGATAGGGATGTGTGCCTCCCTTCTATATCAGCATTTCTTTAAAGTGCTCTAATCCACCTATCTCTTTATCCCTTTACCCTACTTTATTTTATTTATAGTGCTAATCACTACATGACATCAGATTGAAAGTTATAGTTTGTTGGTCTATTGTCTGTACATTCTCTAACTTTTAACTATGAAACTGTAGATTCTTGTGTGTTTTAATAACCAAAGCATTTCAGCACCTAGTTGCACTGACAAAAAATAGAAACTAAATTCACTAAATATCATTTGAGGGAATGATTGTATCATAATGACGGTGAGTGTATGTTTTATCTTTATCTGTTAGGTCATCAGTTTTTTTTTCTAGAAAGTTATCAAAAGTAGAGAATATCTACAATCCCATCTAGCCTCTATGCCCAACAAAAGTATGCACCTGTTATGTTCTTGACTTTGCACTTTTCATTGTTAGCATTTGTTAACTAAACAGTTATAGAAGTGAGTTTCAATCTCTGTATGGAAATTTCTTTTTCACAATTTTGTTCATGCTTACAAATTATATGAAGTAACAAACTGATTTTAAGTTGCTAAATGTGAATAATTGCAACAAAACATTAATTGTTGTGCTTTAAAGTTGAAAAATCAGTAACCCAAGATTATAACCCAAATCAATATCTTGGACATAATGTGGCATCAGATGTCTCCTTCAGACAGATGAGCACACATAAAACAGGAAATCCCACATGGGGACACAGCAAAGGGAGAAATTAAACATATATTGGAATTTTAAGAAATGCAACAATCACAGTTTATGTATGTTTGGGAAACTGAGTGAAGGAAAGAACAATTTGCCAGAATTGAGGTGACATAAGAGAAAAGGGCTATAAAAAGTTGAGTGACACATAAAAAATCCTGAGGGAAATGTATAAGCATAAAAACATTGAAAAATTCTCCAGAAAGGAAAACTTATTCATTTTTACCTCTTCTTGTTTTTCCTTCTAAACAATTAATATATGATTTTATTTTTGCTGCTCTACTTAATCAATCAAGTCTGAAGAGGGTAAATACAAATGTATGTAGAATATAAATCAAGAGCCCCCTCCTGCTCATACCTGCTTTTCTAGTGGAACAACTTTGCAATTGCTTGATTCTGTTTTCACTGACAGTAAAGAAACTAAACTACAGGGAGAAGAAATAAACATCCCATCTAATTTCAGTATGCTTTGACCTACTCTGAAATGTGGAATGAAACCTGATCTTTTGAAAAGAGTAATAATTACACTATAGATTTGAATCGGGCATGGTACACAGAGCAACGTGTTCACCAAACAATTAGGAAGCTTCAAATATTGAGATGGCTAGAAATTTGAAGCAGTCACACAGGCTCAAAATCTGATTGGATCACTGTATTTGAGATTATTCTTCACATCTATGAATACTACTTTTCTTATTGAAAAAATAGAGATATTCATCCTGATGTGCTTGGGAGAGAATCTATGTAGGGTTGGCCAGCAGTGTGCTAAAAGTCACTTATCAAGATGATCCTAATGAGTTGTGAGCAGACGTTTTTCTCCACTATTGTCTTCATGGGATGGCTGTCCCAGATAATCTGGACCACTTAGAGGAAAAAGTTTAAAAGGTCTCCTAGGAAGATGTCCTCTAGAGCTGCTGCCCCCCTAGCTTCTGCAGGAACATTCATTTATGACATCAGAGAGGAAGCCTGACTCCAGGCCATAAAATTTAACGTTTGTAAAGGCACTTTTCAAGTTGATCCAAAACAGCTCCAAGCAAGAGCTGTCCTCCACAATGGGCTTCCTTTGTATGGGTCTTTTACCTATTCACTCCCAGCTGTCGTGGAAAGGTTTCAGTCTCTCATGGGACTGTGTGACTGACAGCTGCTCGAAGCAGATTTGATCAGTGGTGTTGTTTCATGATATCCTAGAGAGAGCCTGTATGTAGGCCTAACCTGCAGTGTTTTCAAGTCACTTATCCAGATGACCCTCAGCAGCTCAGCATCCTTGCATGGAACGGATGGTATGGAGGTCCTGCTGAACTGTAGTGAGGGGTTGTAAAGCTCTCATTGGAAGATGTTCCTCACAGCTACTGGCAAACTAGGGGTAGCAGCGGCATGTTTACCTTACATCAGAGACAAAGCCTGAGTGCAGGCGATGAGCTGCCGCGTGGTAAAGGCACTGTACAAGAGGGTCCCCAAAAGCTAAAAGGAAGAGTTTTTCTCCACAGAGTACTTTCAGGGAATGGATGTTAATAGACAGTCTCTCCCAGCTGCCGTGTAAAGGTTAGAAGCTCCCAGAGAAAGATACACGTCAAGGCTCCCTGCAAGCTGAGTTCAGCCATAACTTTCTTTTGTTCCGCAGGAGACTTAGCCTGAGTGAAGGTCGTTAACTGTCATGTTTGAGAAGGTGATTTTCAGAGCATCCTATAAAGATACAGGCAGGAGATTTCTCCACACTGCACTTTCACTTGATGGGTATAGTAGAAAATCTCTCCCAGCTGGACTGAACGTTTCAATCTTCTCCTAGCAATCTTTGCCTTACAGGTGTTGGCCAATCGTGTTAAGAAACAGTGTGAGTTGATGATATGCTAGTGCTCCCTGAATGCAGATGGAACGGCAGTGAGTGAAAACAACTTACCAGGATCACCCTAAACATCTGCAGGCTGGACTTGTCTCCACACGCCACTATCATGGAATGGATGTTAACGATAAGCTGTACCAGCTGTTGTGAAAACTTTTAAAGCTCTGAGGAGGATGTTCCTTACAGCTACTGGCAACTGGGTTCCATAAGAACATTCTTCAGTTACATTTGAGAGAGAGCCCTTGGAAGGACGTTAACTGCACATTTCAAATTCCATATTCAAGGGGATCTTAAAGAGCTACAGGCCATAGAGTTCCAGGAACTGTCCTTCCTTTGCACGGATGTCACAAAGAGTCTCTGCCAGCTGCTGTGACTACTTGAAACCCCTCTCTTGGAAGATGCTCCTAAACAGCTACTTCCAAGCTGAGTTCAGCAAGACCATTATTTCATTCCATGGGAGTGAGATCCTGAGCGTAGTCCGTGGCCTTTCATGTTTGAAAGGACACGTTTCAAGATGATCCTAGACAGCAACAGTGAAGAGTTCTTCCCCACAGTGTAGCTTCACTGAATGGTTGTTCTCGATAGCCTCTCTCAGCTGCCCTGGCAGAGGGAGGACATCCTTACACCTGCTGGCAAGCTGTGTTCAGTCAGAGAGTTCTTTCATGATATGCCAGTGAGAGTCTGGATGCAGGCTGAACTGCCATGTATTAATGCTCACACGTCACGACGACCCAAGAACACCAGAGAAAAAATGTTTCCTCCTCACTATGCTTTCATTGAATGGATGTTATAGATGTGTTCTCCCAACTCTAGGGAAAAGATTAAAGGCTCTCCTGGGAAGATGTGACTTACAGCTAATGGCATGACGAGTTCAGGACTAGTGTTCTTTCCTGACGTGCTTGGGAGAGAATGTATGGAGGGTTGACCAGCAGTGTATTGAAAGTCACTTATCAAGATGATCCTATTCAGCTGCAAGCAGACATTTCTCTTCACTGTTGTCTTCATGGGATGGTTGTCCCAGACAATCTGGACCACTTATGTAACGTCTTTTTTTTTTTTATAGTGCAAAATAGTTTAATTTTCAGTGCATTTTTCTTTTATGTGATACATAAAATAGCAGGGAGTCTGTGATATTTTAGTTGTACATTTTTGTTTGTCCGTCACCTTGTGGATGTAACCCTTCACCCCTTGTGCCCACCCCCCACCCCCTTCCCCTTGGTAACCACCAATCAGTTCTCTCTGTCCGTGTGTTCACTTATATTCCATATATGAGTGAATTCATGCAGTGTCTGTCCTTCTCTCTCTGGCTTATTTCATTTAACATAATACCTTCTATGTCCATCCATGTTGTTGCAAATGGGACAATTGTGGCTTTTCTTATGGCTGAGTAGTATTCCATTGTATGTATATACCACATCTTCTTTAACCAATCATCAGTCGAGGGACACTTGGGTTGCTTCCACTTCTTGGCTATAGTGAATAATGCTGCAATGAACATAGGGGTGCATACGCCTCTTGTGATGGTTGATTTCATGTCCATTGGGTAGATGCCCAAGAGTGGGATTGCTGGATCATCCGGTATTTCTATTTTTAATTTTTTGAGGACTCTCCATACTGTTTTCCATAGAGGCTGCACTAGTTTGCATTCCCACCAGTAGTTGAATGAGGGTCCCCGTTTCTCCACAACCTCTCCAGCATCTGTTGTTATTTGTCTTTGTGATTATAGCCATTCTAACCGGTGTAAGGTGATATCTTAGTGTAGTTTTGATTTGCATTTCCCTGATGATTAGTGATGTTGAACATCTTTTCATGTGTCTATTGGCCATCTGTATCTCTTCCTTGGAAAAATGTCTGTTTGTATCCTCTGCCCATTTTTTGATTGGGTTTGTTTTTTTGTTGCTCAGTTGTATGAGATCTTTATATATTACTGAGATTAATCCCTTGTTGGACAAATGATTTGCAAATATTTTCTCCCAGCTCGTGGGCTGTTTATTCATTTTGAATCTGGTTTCATTTGCCTTGTAGAAGCTCTTTAGGCTGATGAGGTCCCACTTGTTTATTTTTTCTTTTGTTTCCCTTGTCTGGGTAGACATGGAATCTGAAAGGATCCCTTTATGTCCAATCTCAATTAGTGTGCTGCCTATAATTTCTTCCAGGAGTTTTATAGTTTCAGGTCTCACTTTCAGGTCCTTGATCCATTTTAAATTGATTTTTGTATATGGTGATAGGAGATGGTCTACTTTCATTCTTTTGCATGTTGCTGTCCAATTTTCCCAGCACCATTTATTGAAGAGACTTCCCTCTCTCCATTGTATGTTCTTTGCTCCTGTGTTGAAGATTAGCTGTCCATAGGTGTGTGGTTTTATTTCTGGGCTTTCAATTCTGTTCCATTGATCTGTGTGTCTATTCTTGTACCAGTACCATGCTGTTTTGATTACTATAGCTTTATAGTATATTTTGAAACCAGGGATTGTGATGCCTCCAGCTTTGTTCTTTTTTTTCAGAATTGCTTTAGCTATTTGGGCTCTTTTGTTGCCCCATACAAATTTCAGTAGTTTTTGTTCTATTACCATGAAGAATGACATTGGGATTCTGATTGAGATTGCATTGAATCTGTAGATTGCTTTAGGTAGAATGGACATTTTAACTATATTTATTCTTCCCATCCATGTGCATGGAATATTTTTCCATTTCTTCATGTCTTCCTCGATTTCTTTCAATAGTGTCTTATAGTTTTCATTGTATAGGTCTTTTACCTCCTTGGTTAAATTTATTCCCAGATATTTTATTCTCTTTGTTGCAATTGTAAATGGGATTGTCTTTTTGAGTTCTCTTTCTGTTGGTTCATTGTTAGTGTATAGAAATGCAATTGATTTTTGTAAGTTGATTTTATACCCTGCCACTTTACTGTAGTTGTTGATTATTTCTAGTAGTTTTCTGATGGAATTTTTTGGGTTTTCTATGTATAAGATCATGTCATCTGCAAATAGAGTTTCACTTCTTCATTGCCTATTTGGAGTCCTTTTATTCCTTTTTCTTGCCTAATTGCTCTGGCCAGAGCTTCCAGTACTATGTTGAATAAGAGCGGTGAGAGTGGGCACCCTTGTCTTGTTCCTGTCCTCAAAGGATTGGCTTTCAGTTTTTCCCCATTGAGAAGGATGTTTGCTGTAGGTTTGTCATATATGGCCCTTATTATGTTGAGGTACTTTCCTTCTATACCCATTTTGTTGAGAGTTTTTATCATAAATGGATGCTGGATCTTGTCAAATGCCTTCTCTGCATCGATTGAGATGATCATGTGGTTTTTATTCTTCATTTTGTTAATGTGGTGTATCACGTTGATTGATTTGCAGATGTTGAACCATCCCTGTGTCCCTGGTATAAATCCCACTTGATCATGATGTACGATCTTTTTGATGTATTGGTGTATTTGGTTTGCCAATAGTTTGTTGAGGATTTTTGCGTCTATGTTCATCAGTGATATTGGCCTGTAGTTTTCCTTCTTTGTATTGTCCTTGTCTGGCTTTGGTATCAGGATGACGTTGGCCTCATAGAATGTGTTGGGAAGTATTCCATCTTCCTCCAGTTTTTGGAATAGTTTGAGAAGGATAGGTGCTAAATCTTTGAACGTTTGATAAAATTATGCAGGGAAGCCATCTGGTCCTGGGCTTTTATTTTTTGGGAGGTTTTTGATGACTGTTTCAATCTCTTTACTTGTGATTGGTCTGTTCAGATTCTCTATTTCTTCTTGATTCAGTTTTGGGAGGTTGTACGCTTCCAAGAATTTGTCCATTTCCTTTAGGTTGTCCAATTTGTTGGCGTAAAGTTTTTCATAGTATTCCCTAATAATCCCTTGTATTTCTGTGGTGTCTGTTGTAATTTCTCCTCTTTCATTTCTAATTTTATTTGAGTCTTCTCCCTTTTTTTCTTAGTGAGTCTGGCTAAGGGTTTGTCAATTTTATTTATCTTCTCAAAGAACCAGCTCTTTGTTTCATTGATCCTTTCTACTGTTTTTTTGGTTTCAATTTCATTTATTTCTGCTCTGATTTTTATTATTTCCCTCCTTCTGCTGATTCGGGGCTTTGTCTGTTCTTCTTTTTCTAATTCTGTTAGGTGCAATTGAAGGTTATTTATTTGGGATTTTTCTTGTTTGTTAAGGTGAGCTTGTACTGCTATGAATTTCCCTCTCAGGACTGCTTTTGCTGCATCCCTTATGAGTTGGTATGGTGTATTTTCCTTTTCATTTGTCTCCAGATAGCTTTTGATTTCTCCTTTAATTTCATCAACGACCCATTGGTTGTTCAGTGGCATGTTGTTTAGTCTCCACATCTTTGTCCCTTTCCTAGTTTTTTCCTTGCAGTTGATTTCTAGTTTCACAGCATTATGATCAGAGAAGATGCTTGTAATGATTTCAGTCTTCTTAAATTTATAGAGGTTTGCCTTGTTTCCTAATATATGGTCTATCCTTGAGAATGTTCCATGTGCACTTGAGAAGAATGTGTACTCTGCTTTTTTTGGGTGGAGTGCTCTCTATATATCTATTAAGTCCATTGTGTCTAGTTTTTCATTTAAGTCCATTATTTCCTTATTGACTTTTTGTCTGGATGATCTATCCATTGATGTAAGGGGGGTGTTAAGATCCCCTACTATTATTGTGTTATTGTTAATATCTCCTTTAAGGTTTTTTAGCAGTTGTTTTATGTACTTTGGTGCTCCTGTGTTGGGTGCACAGATATTTATAAGTGTAGATATTTATATGTCTTCTTGGTGAAGTGTCCCTTTATCATTATATATTGCCCTTCTTTGTCTCTCATTACCTTTTTTATCTTGAAGTCTACTTTGTCTGATATAAGTATGGCTACTCCTGCTTTCTTTTGTTTGCCATTAGCTTGGAGTATTGTTTTCCATCCTTTTATTTTGAGTCTGTGTTTGTCTTTAGAGCTGAGATGTGTTTCCTTGAGGCAGCAGATTGTTGGATCTTGGTTTTTAATCCATCCTGCCACTCTGTGTCTTTTGATTGGAGAATTCAATCCATTTACATTTAGAGTGATTATTGATATATGAGAGTTTAATGTTGCTATTTTATTGTTCATCTTCTGGTTCTTTTGCATTTCCTTCGTTCTTGTCCCTTGTGTTTCGGACTGCAAATTCAATTTGGTATTTCTGCATGCTCATTCTCTTGGTTTTCTCTTTAGTTGTCATGTATGGTTCTCTTCTGGTTATTTGTTTAGTGGTTACTGTGAGGTTTATATAAGCGATCTCCTGGATAGGAAAGTACATTTTCAGATGCCTCCTTTTTCCTGAGGCTGGGTCGATTCAATCCCTTACCTCTTCCCCTCTTTATTTGTTATCTCTTTATTCCAGATTGTGTCATGAATGTGTGTTTCCAGTGATGAGCTTGAATTAAATTTTGATGTTATCCAACTGTAGTTTGTTCTGATTTAGTCTCCTTGCTTTTCTCCTTGCTGAAATCTTTGTATCCCCCTTCTCATTTGTTTTTTTTCAGGCCTAAGGGCCTTCTTGAGCATTTCTTGTAGTGGGGGGTCTTGTGGTGATGAACTCTCTTAGCTTTTGTTTATCAGGGAGAGTTATTATTTCTCCATCGTATTTGAAGGATTTTTTTGCTGGATAAAGTATTCTTGGCTGAAGGTTTTTGTCTTTCATGATTTTGAATATATCATTCTAGTCTCTCCTAGCCTGTAGAATTTCTGTTGAGAAATCAGCTGAGAGCCTGATGGGGTTTCCTTTGTATGTTATTTTGTTTTTTGTTTAGCTGCCCTTAATATTATTTCCTTGTGACGGGTATTTTTCAAGTTTGCTACTATGTGGCGAGATGATTTTTTATTCCTGATTATATATTTAGGTGATCTATTGATTTCATTCACTGTTATTTCCCTCTCGTTCCCTAGGTTGGGGAAGTTCTCAGGTATTATTTCTTTGAACAAACTCTCTGCTCCTTTTTCTCTTTCTTCTCCTTCTGGAATACCTATTATCCTTTTGCTTTTCCTCATTGAGTCTGATATTTCTCGAAGAATTTCTTCATTTCTTTTTAGTCTTAGCTCTCTCTCTCCTCCTCTATCTGGAGCATTTCTGTGTGGCTATCCTCAATAGTGCTAATTCGTTCCTCCATATTGTCAGTTCTGCTCTTTAAAGACTCCATTTTTTCCACTATCTCATTGATTTTGTTTTTCATCTCCAATAATTCTGATTGGTTTTTCTTTATGGTTTCAATCTCTTTTGTGATGAAATCTCTGAATTTGTTGATTTGTTTCTTTGTGTTCTCTTGTATTTCATTGAGTTTGTTTATGATAGCTATTTTGAATTCTCTGTCATTCAGGTTATCAAATTCTGTGCCTTCCGGGTTGGTTTCTGGGTGTTGGTCATTTTCCTTTTGGTCTGTAGCCATAACAAATTGTCGCAAGGATCTGATGGGAATGGCTTTATTTTTTCCCCTCATGATAAAGTTGGTCCTGCAGTTTCCCCCTGCTGCCACTGGATGGAGATCGCAAGTGGTATGCTCTGAGCCCGCTGCAGCCCCTGGAGGGATTATACTGAAACGCGGGGTCTGTGGGAGGAGGGGTCCTCTCTTTCTCCTGCTCAACCCGGGTGTTTCCTTTCTGGCTCTCTTAGGGTGTTTGCTACACCCCCTAAACAGTCCGTTGTCGCTTCCCGGTGGGGATCTCTCGACAGTCTGTGAGAGCACCTGGATGATGATAGTTTTCCCTGCTGTGGGCCGCCCCTCCCCCCTCTGTCTGCAAGCCACGCTGTCTTTGCTGATCGATTGGGGAGCGGGAGTACAACTTCTTACCTCTCCTCGCATCCTTTTGGGCTTCCCGTGCCTCCACCGTCTGATGTATGGCAGCAGGGGTTTCTTAGAAGTCCTTTGTAGTGTTTGATTGAGCTCTGTTGGAATGCGAATGATGTTTTCATTGTGTCATAGGGTAGGAGATTCAAAGAGGGAATCTCACTCCACCATGATGCTGACGTCACTCCACTTATGTAACGTCTTATGTAACATATATAATATATAAAAGTAAACAGCTCTGCTATAACACAATATATACCTTTTTAAAAAACTTTGTTATGGCAAAACTGCACATTGGAAAGATGTAATTTCTAGGTAAAATAGGGATAGATCATTTAAAACTTATGAGATGTTACTCAGAGCACCAACTGCAAATATTTATAAAATTAGCACAGCTAAATTTCTACTTCTAAATGACATAGTTTTATCTGTCTGATATCAAGCACTTACTCTTCTTCAAAGCTTAATGCCTTCTCTTGCAAACTGTGGGTCCTTACATTGATTTTCTTTCAGTAAAGATTATTTAATCAGTATTTAACATTTGATTTTAATTGCTATTTTCATGTGTTAAGTTTTAACACCAGGGAAATATCATTGCAGCTTTCTAATTGGCACATCTAACTTCACCAGACAGCTGAAAATTGTGAAACACATCATGTGTATTGAAAGTAAATCAGCCACCAGCTGTTGTAAAGACAAAACTTCTGTAAAATTTTAAATTTGTTAACATAGTCATATATTGCTTAGGCTTTCTCCTTTGTGTCCCCCAAAAGAAAGAATTGGATTTTATTCTAGAGTCCTGGAAATCTGGGGTGAGGGCGGGAAGGGTTCACATGTCCACACTGGAAGTAAGAGCTAAAATCAGTCTCCTTGACCAATCAGCTTTTTTTCAATTACAAGTCTCTTCTTTCTAAATAGGATTCTAAATTGTTGGTGAATCAAAATGATCTTTGCTACCAATCTGGCTACCAAGGATCCATATGTAAACTTCTCCCTACTCATGAAATTATGTTCATTTACTCGTCAAGCAATACACCCCAAAGTTTCACGATATCATTGCCTGCTGACTAAAGTACATGATCTCTGGGAAATTTGTGGTCGTTGCCTTCAGGTCCAGATGTGGTTTCTGCCTCTGACTGTGGATCCTGGCCTTTTGGACAAGTCCCCTGATCCAACGTTGCCCATGGTCCCTGATTGTACCCTCAGGGAGATTTTTCCTTGTCTGTTACCATCCACGGTGCATCTAAACTGGACATCGCAGTCTCTGCCTCATTGGCTCTCAGAAGTTCATGTTGATTGCTACTCAGAGAGCACATGGCTTTGCCATAACAAGATTTACATACAGGACAGTGGCTTACTTATTACATTCCCATCTTTTCCCCTGTGTTTGCCTCTGGTTGGTTCTGAGCCATCAGTCACAGGCCTAATTCCTTCCTGGACCTAATTCTCAAGCCTATCTCCTCTAGTACTTCCTCAAAGCCATGCCTATAGGCTTGAGGTCACTTAACCTGAGAGTCCAAGGTTGGGAGATAACACCCTTTGTCTGCTTTTAGTCCTGGCAGTGTCTAATTCAGTGACAGAATTCATTTTCAGATACATGTTGAGAAATGCTCGTGGTATGCATACATACAGCCTGATTCTTCTGTTTCTGAAGATTTGTAAGTCACTGAATCTTTTTAAATATATTTCTTTTTTGTTTCAATCAGGATACATTTTTTTCCTGTTGCTTTCAATTTAGAATGCTGGCTGATAGAATCAAACTCCAAATGCCAGTTTAGACTTAAATAGAAAACACTATGGAAAGTAAGGACAGAGATTAAAGGGATTGAGGAGGAAAAAATGAATTTAAAAATATTTAGGAGACAAAGTTAAGAGGATTTCATGTTTGTTTGGCTTCATGGAAATGAGACAAAAGGATTGAGGTTAAGGCCCAAATGTCAAATTGGCCCCCAGTTTGTGTGACACATACATCTTTGTGTTCCATACAATATAGTAAGCACTCGGTAAGTATTTAGTCACTGATAAGACATTTGGTCCAAGCAGCAACTGTCTTATTTTATTCCAGATTTTAAATGCAGCTAAATGAGTAGTCAAGGTTGAACAAATTTTTACAGGATGGCAGTTATTACTTTGTTCCATATTATCACACCATTGACCTACAATTTGTTGTGTGAGAAAGAAACTCATCCCTAAAAATAGGAAGGGAAAGAGAAATACTCATTTCCCTTTCTGTAAATCAAACTTTGATAATTTAATATATAAGAAAACTCAATGCACACACTATGCATTATAAAAGCATCCAAATAGAGACCATGTGCTTTAAAATTTGCATCTTCCTGCCATGAAACAATCAAAGAATGAATAAGAAGTACAAGATAATAATCACTGGTTAACAACTGGATGAAAATCAAAAATGGCTAAAAGGAGACGTAATGAACAGGGAGCCAGGGACCCTGCGAGGGGAAGACAACTTGGATAATTCTACCCCTGAGAGGCATCATTGTCTAACTTACAAAGTTATCTGGGGTAGATTTTCATAACCAATGAGGAAAATGGTAGAATATTTGAATAATTTGTCTTCTTTCTACATTACTCTTCCTAATGTTAAGAGTGTGTGGGAGAAGGAATGGCCTGTGGGTGCAGACACAATATCAGTGGGAATTAACTTATTGCTTTCTTGAGCCATGAGATTACTGGAATGAAGAATTTCAAGGTCCTTTGATAGCCTGGGGTGCTCAATATTTGCTGTTGATCTCCTAATCTTCATTTCCAGAGTTGACATGAAAAATTGAATTATCCTTGCGTTTGTAGGAATGTTAGTAAGAGGGACTTTAATGATGCCATTAAAGGGGAGCAAACCTTTGCCACACTAAAATACACCTCCTTGGCATACAGATTATTTTAGGATGGCTATTTTTAAGAATCATCAGACAGGAAAACTTCTGACAACTGGAGTAGATGTCACCCTTTTGTAAGAGACTTTTACATTGATGAGGGAAATTTCCATTTGTGAGGGGGGTCTCCCTCCCTGAGCCAGGAAGTGGAGGACTACCAAACCTCTAGAAACTCACCAATGGGGAAGACAGCAACTCAATTCTGTAAAAAAAACACCCTTGTTTACTGTGCCTTTCCTGGTAAAATCCCATAACGGGTCTTCCCCTTCCCCCCAACATCTTTGTCTTTAGCTGAAGACGATATTTAAGGTGAAGACTTGGCCATTTCAGGGAGTTGGTTTTCCTGGTTATCTCCCGTGTATATAGGATGTATACATGTTATGAAAATTTTGTTTAGTTTTTTTCCTGTTAATCTGTCTTTTATTACATGGGGTGTTTTTAGCCAAGAACTTAGAAGGATAGAGGAAAAATTATTTTTCCTCTCCTATATCGTTTACTGACACTTAAGGGTAAAATTCCTCCCTCTTGCTTTTCAACAAACTAAGCCCAGAGATATGGCATGGTTTTCCCTAGGTCATGGTGTGCCAGGACCAAAAATAGATCCAGACCTACTGGTTATCTCCATTATTGACTACCTAAAATTGGTAAGGAGTCGAAATGGGCATCTCTGCTCAATTCCACAGTCTCTCAGATTATTTCCAATGATAATAACTGACAAACACAGCAGACATTCTTATCATTTTCCTGATTTGCATGACATCATTCCTTTCCCATTCATTCATTCCACTCTTCTCAGCTCTGCCCTCATGGGCATGTGGCCTGTGTGCTTGCATAGTGTCTCACACTTGGGAAGCCTCCTTGCTTGGTTTAATTTGTTGAAACCTTGGAATTCTTAATTATTTTATTTCTGAGTATGCTTGTGAGCAGAGGAGCTATGCTGGGTGGCAGCATTAGCATGCAATTTTGGTCCAGCAACAGCACCTGCACATGTGGGCTCAGGCAGCATGTACATGGAGCAATTTGCCTGGCCTCCCCATGTGTACACAAACATCTGTGTTCAAAGCACCACAGGACTCCACGAGAGTGGCTGGGTTGGGACCAGGCATTTAATTGGTGGCAGCAATGACAGCAGCAGCTGCAGATGCAGCAACAATGGTGGAAGTGGCCACTGCCCACTGGAGAGGAGGATCTCTGCCTGGCAGGAGCAATGACCCATGATTGGGGCAGGGGGTGACTTTTCCCTCAGTCCCAGAGCCCATCCTTGTGTCATCTGAAAAAGTGTTAACTATCTCACCTGAGTGCCTGGACAGGAAATGCTAGGGAGATTAGGAAGCAAACTTTGTCAGTGAATTATTTTTTTAAAAAGTGCACACAAGGTCGTTGCACTAAAGCATACCAGGGAGTTCTTGGAATTCATCCAAGAGTCCAGAATCTGTGGTTTGCAAAACTGCTGCAACATTGCAAAACAAATACCCACAGGCTTAGAAATATAAATAAAATGTAAAGATAATTTGAAGATTTAAAATTTAATATGAAAGATTATTGAAGTAAAAGAGCACCCTTTTCATATGAAGTTTCAGAAACCAATTATTAACAAAGAGAGAAAATATAACATCAATTTAACTTGTAATGAAAATACAATGATAAAATGAATAAGCAGGCATTTGGAACATGAAGCCACTTTCAGTTTCTTATACAAAGTCCACAAGTTACCAGAAATTTGAGAGGAACTATTAAAATGCCACTGATTAAGTTTATATTTAAAATTAAATTCAAATTTACATGAAATTGATTTATATGAATTGTTAGGTTGAAATTGATACATAAGAGAAATATTTTTAGAAAAAAATACTGAAGAATGATCAGCTCCATATATACTAAAATTTATTTTGATATAATCTATCAGAAATTCAGTCCAATGTTTTCACAACCTATAAACCTTCCTAATAGCTCCAATAACTTAAGCAGATTCTTCTCAAAATTAAAAATCATCCAAAATTAATTGCAGGGCCAGCCCAGTGGCATAGTGGTTAAGTTCATGCACTCCACTTCAGCAGCTCAGGGCTCAGGTTTGGATCCTGGGCACAGACCTACTCACCACTCATCAAGCCATGCTGAGGTGGCATCCCATATAGAAGAGCTACAACTATGATACACAACTATGTACTGGGGCTTTGGGGAGAAAAAAGAAAATGAGGAAGATTGGCAATAGATGTTGGTGCAGGGCCAACCTTCCTCAAAATAAAAATTAATTGCAACTTAACATTTGCCACCAGTGATTGACAATATTTTCAATTATGCTGATAGCAAATGAAATTCTTAAAATGGTAAATTTTGATGAAAATAAATTTGAAGAAAAGTGAGCCAGAAAAATCTTATGACCAATATAGACATTATGTAATAAAATATTACATTTATTATACATAAAATTATGACACAGAATACTGTTTGTAATTTGTATTTCATTTTATAGCTCATAAATCAATTTTGAAGGAAAAAGCTTTTAGCACCCATAGTGCACCCTTTCCCACTTTTTGAACAGAGGCCTCATATTTTCAATTTGTGCTGTACCATTTAAATTCTGTAGAGTATGACCCTTCTCCTCCCTGCCATATCTAAGAGAGTAAAGAGCATTTCTGCACTTATCACTAATGGGCAGTGATATCCCTTTATCCAGGAAGTTTACCTGAGCTGATGGATTTTTATTGGATGTAATGGTGGGATGTTTTTAGGATAGTACTGAGCCATAATATCAACGACTCACATTTGTACATAGATGTTGGCTTTCCCCAACCTATTTCAGTAGAACTATGAGAAGTAGTAAGTAAAGAAAAAAATCTCATCTGAGAAATATTATGTAATACAAGAGTAGTAAGGGCTACTGTTAAAAAAGGGAAAACAGGCCCACTTGTGCGAAGTCCACATCACCAAACCAAGGCTTAATACCTGACAATTACAACTTCAACCACACCCAAGGGTGGAATCTCAAACCACTCAATCTGGAATTATTGGTCAGCACTAGTGAGGTAATCCACCTAATAGACCCCTGCCATCCCCCGAGGGAAGATGACCTTGCCTGAAATAATCAGCTCTTTGCAAGAATAACTTCCTTGTCCCATCTCCTTCTGCCTATAAAGGTCTTTCACTTTATACAGGTCTTCAGAGCTCCTTTCTATCTGCTAGATGGGATGCTGCCCGGTTCATGAATCATTGAACAAAGCCAAGAAAATCTTTAAAATTTACTCAGTTGAATTTGTTTTTTTAACATTACTTAGGATGTAAACTTAGTATGTGCAGAATGTCAGGGATGATTGTGGGAATGTCCTTGATATTCGTAATTCCCACTAATTCAACCAAACCTTTGAACCACCCATCTTAAAATTAACTTCACCATTTCCTTGACTTCTCTTAACACCTCCAAGTTTTTATTTTTGATCCTGATGTATGCTCGATATTAAGTCTCTTCCCTAGGATTCACCACCCTAAGAGAAATAAACCTGTCATATTCCATTCAGAGCTGTATAAGGACTTCGGAATCTCTGATCAAGTCTCAGCTAAATCCCTGTAATAAGTTCCTATAAATTGAAAGAAAGAACAACCAGTACAGGTAAGCTATGGGTCTACTATGAGAACAAGAAGTCTTCTGACTTTCATTTAGATCTTGACATTCAGGAAACATTTGTTTTTCACTGTTGGAAATATTTGAAAATAGTAAAACTTCTCTGATGAATGATAACTTCAGTTAGACAGTCTCCATTTTCACTTCTACATGACAAAGAACCATTTTCATTGATAGCATATCAGGAAAAAATAAACGCATTTGAAAATGAATTTGAAATTAATGGGAAAAAGCACCATGAAGAAAAAAGGATAAGGCTTGGCATTATATTTATTTTTTTTAATCTTTTTGAAGATAATTGTGTCCAGGCATGAGTGATTTTCTTCTGCTCTAAGTTAATTTTAGTCCTTGCACTCTAAGCATAAAATAATATTTTTAATTACTGTACACTGATGAGTGAGCTTATACTCAAGTCCTAGGTACACATGCAAAAAGTTTTGTCTACATTTTCACAGTGTAGATTCTCTGAATAACTCTTCTTAGGGCCCCCATCACCTCTTTGTTTCTCAGGCTGTAAATAATGGGGTTGAGCATTGGCATCAAGAATACAGCCAGAACCTTGTCCTCTGTTGGAGATCTGAGGGATCTCAGGCATAGATAAGTGTAAGCAAAGTGAGCATAATAGAAAGTCACCACAGTGAGGTGGGTGCTGCAGGCTGAATAGGTCTTTTTCCTCCCTTCCGCTGAGTGCATGTTATAGACAGTGAGGAGAACCTGGCCATAGGAACATGCAATACCAATCAAAGGCAACATGAGGAAGAGGGTAGTGATCACAAACACTGTGTACTCATAGACCCAGGTATCCATGCAGGCCTGAGTTAACATGGCAGGGACATCACAGAAGAAATGGTTGATGGCCCTGGATCTGCAATAAGGGATGTGGAGGGCATATATGGTATGGGCACAAGAGTTGATAGAGCCCATTATCCAACATCCTATTATCATCAGCACACACACTCTTTTGCTCATATGAATGGGATAGTCAAGAGGAAAGCAAATAGCTACATAATGATCATAGGCCATAGATGTCAAGAGCAGTGCTTCTGCAACTGCTAAAGTCAAGAAGAAGAAGCTCTGAACCCCATATCTGATGAAAGAGATAGACTTATTTCCAAACAGAAAATTGGAAGCCATTTTGGGGACAGTGGTGGGGATGTAGTTCAAGTCCACGAGGGAGAGTTGACTAAGTAGGAAATACATGGGTGTGTGGAGAGGGGTGTCCAGGAAGATGAGAAGGATAACGGACAGGTTGCCAAACAGAGCCATTTGGAAAATGAGAACAATGAGAATGAAGAGGAACAGGCCAATTTTTGATGGTGGGGAAAACCCCAATAAGATGAAATCAGTTGATGTTTGATTATAATTTTCCATGGGGACATTGATATGATTTTTCCTAGAGGCAGACAAAAGAGTAAGTTAAGTACAGAACTATAAGCTATTTTTAACTTGTTATTGTAGTCAGACTCTGTATTATTTAAATTTTTGTGGCTTTTAAATGAAGAAGTGAACTTATCTCTTTTGGAAGAAGGAAACCTTATTTTCTGACCCAGAGGTTAAAATTTGAATACGTAGACATGTGTGGCCAAAGTGTTTTCTAAGAAATCTTTAAAGCGATTTCAAAAACAACATTTCTATTATGACTTTTGTAGGCTAGGTATGCTTTGCTGCCCTACACAAACTCATATATCATCAAAATAAAGATTTTGTATTCAAAACATAAGCATAGAAATCTATGTAAATGTATACATTGTAGAGTTCTAGGATCAATAAATGTTTACAACTCTTCAGGCATGATTTTTCTTTCATATTTAAACCCTAAAACTCCCCTCTAAAACTAAAGTAGCCTATCAGCTCATGTAGAGGAGTTATACTTCTTTCTTAAGTCTACTTTGCAAAGTAATGCCAAATCAAGTGGTTTTTTTTTTTTTTTTGGAGGAAGATTGGCCCTGAGCTAACATCTGTTGCCAATCTTCCTCTTTTTCTTTTTTCTCCCCAAATCCCCAGTACATAGTTGTAGGTCCTTCTAGTTCTTCTATGTGGATGCCACCCCAGCATGGCTTGATGAATGGTGAGTAGGTCTGCACCCAGGATTTGAACTGGTGAACCCAGGCCTGCTGAAGTGGAATGCATGAACTTAACTGCCACACCACCAGGCCAGCCCCTAAATCAAGTTTTCTTAAAGTCAGGTATTATTGGTTCATTTGTTCTGAAATATTGCGTGAATCCTTACTGCCAAGTACCACTTACACAAAATCATTATCTTCTAACTCCTCACTGAGGTTCTGAATGCTGCAGTTAGAGAAGACCCTTTACTGAAACATCTGTACGCCATGCTCATTGTAGCTGCCATGACTCAGCTCAGGCTCTTCCAAACAGCATATGTTTTCTGTCTCTCTACTTCTCTAACATTTCTATAATATTATTCATGACTTTATGACACTTTGTCTTACTCATTCCTTTCCTCCCTTTGGTTTTCTTGTACTTAAAATTATTTCCAATTCTAGGTAGGTGTGTGAATTTAAGCACATATATCTATCATCTACCCTTTTTAAAACCCAATTATTATGATGATAAACAAATAAATGTTACAAGTTAAAAGACAGCAGGTGAACAAAGGCACACTGACAGATGAAATAGTTCGAGACTCTGAAAGAAGGAATGTGGATAGAGGAATGGTCAGTCACCTAAATGGAAAAAAGGAAATGTCATCCTGAGAGTCCCTCATGGGGGTGGGAGGAGGAATTCTCCTCCAGAGGCATCATAAGTGAACAAGCTTTACAAAGTAGGTAAAGTTTTAGTCTTAAATATTATTCTGGGGCCGAATGTTACCAGAGCTTTAAGGAAGTTTCCAATATGAAAGAGGAAGATGCACAAATGTACCTACACACACACACACACACACACAAACACACACACGTACATATTCACACACACTCTGCACAAATATAAAGTGAGTTATGTATGGTTGAGAAAATGCAGAAAGAAAACATATTTTTAAAACATAGGATTCATATCTTCAAAGAAGTATGACGTATTATTCTACAATATAGATATTATTAGATATATTAAAAAGTTTCAGGTAACAGGAAAGGCTTTTTAAAATTAAAAAATAGAACAATTGACAAAAAGCTTAAGTGAAAGTTTCAAAGAGAAAGTGAAAATATTTTTCAGATGAAAAGAACAGCAACATAAAAAGATTGCCAGTTTGAAAGTTTAGGAGAATTAAAAAATTAGTACAGGGAAACCAATGTATGCTTATTGTCTTTCCTAGAAAGCATATAACAAAATAATAATGGAGTTAACATTATAAAATTTTTTTTTCAGAATTGATATGTATGATTTTCATATTTAAATAGCATGAACAAAACACAGAAAAGTAAATGAGAAATACTTTATTGAAAGATATTTTCTTGAAAATCCTAAATGTCTTCTTGAAAACATTTTCTGAGAATTGTCAATATTGCCTATAAATTTATGGCCCTAAAATTGCCTTGACAGAGAAAATAGTAATAATAATTAGAAGAACTCTATATAGAAATAGTAACTAAAATATCATCAGGTTTTACAATAATTTATATTTTGGTATTTTAGCAATATATACTAGACAATTGAACAATGCTGTCAATCTCACCACCCTAGACACAAAGTGGATGTAACTATGTTGACAGGATGAAAAAGGGAAAAAGAGGTGGTGGTATGTGGAGCAAGAAGGTCTCCATTCTAAAGAGTCCACAAAAAACTGTTAAAACTAATAATAAAATCCAGCAACATTGCAAAATACAAAATCATTTGTATTTCTATACACTAATAATGTACAATCCTAAGAAGAGTTTAAGAAAACAATGACATTTATCATATCATCAAAAAGAAGATAATTCTTTGGAATAAACTTAACAAGGAAGACAAAAATTTGTGCACTGAAAATCACAAAATATTGCTGAAAGACATTGAAGAAGAGACAAATAAATAGAAAAGCATCCTGTGTTCATGGGTTGGAAAACAATCTTATTCAGATGCCAATACTACCATAAGAAAACTTCATACTCAGTGAAATGCCTATCATAATCCCAATGAGGATTTTTGCAGAAATAGAAAAATATATCTTAAAATTCATGTAGAACCTCAAGGTACCCCAAATAGCCGAAACAATCTTATAAAATATTTTTCTGATTCAAAACTTACTACAAAGCTACAATAATGAAAACGCTGTAGTATTGGCATAAAGACAGACATAAATCAACAAAGTAGTATAGAGATACCAGAAAAAACCCTTCACATATGTGGTCAAATGATTTTTGACAAGGGTCTCAAAACCATTCACTGGGGATGTTTTCTCGACAAGTGGTACTGAGAAAACTGGTTATCCACAGGCAAATAATGAAATTGTACTATTACTTTGCACAAACACACAAATTAACTTAAATGGATCAAAGAGCTAAATATAGAGCAGAAACTATAAAATTTTCAAAGAAAGCACAGGGGAAATTTTTCATGATATTGAATTTAGCCGTGCTTTTTGGATATGACATCAAAAGCACATGCAACAACAAAAATATAGATAAATTGGATTTCATCAAAATTAAAAACGTTTTTGCATCAAAAAGCTTTATAAGGGGCTGGCCCTGTGGCATAGTGGTTAAGTTTGTGTGCTCCACTTCAGCAGCCCGGGCTTTGCCGGTTCGGGTCCCAGGTCTGGATCTACACACCACTCATCAAGCCATGCAGTGACAGCTTCCCATATATAAAATAGAGGAAGATGGGCATAGACATTGGCTCAGGGCCAATCTTCCTCAGCAAGAAGAGGAAGATTGGCAACAGATGCTAGCTCATGGCCAATCTCCCTCACCAAAAAAAAAAAAAACTTTATTGGCAGAGTAAATCAGCAACCCACAGAATGGAAAAATATTTGCAAAATATATATCAGATAAGGGGTTGATACAGGGAATACATAAAAAACTCTTACAACTCAACAGCAACAACAGAAAAGCTAATTTAATAATGAGGATGCACTTGAACAAACATTTCTCTAAAGAAGATACACAAATGGCCAATAAACTCAGAAAAGATACTCAATATTACTAATTATTGGGGAAATTCAAATCAAAACTACAATAAGATACCACCTCTCAGCCATTAGGATGGCTACTATTAAAAAAAGGAAAGAAAATAACAAGGGTTGGTGAGGATGTGAAGAATTTATAATGCTTGTACAATGCTGGTGGGAATGCAAAATGCTGCAACCACTGTAGAAAATACTATGGCAATTTCTCAAAAAAGTAAACATAGAATCACCATATGCTATGGCAGTTACATTTCTGTGTATATGTCCAAAAGGACTGAAAGCAGAGTTTAGAACAGATATTTGTACATCCATGTTCATAGCAGCTTTATTCACAATAGCTCAATGGTGGCAGCAACACAAGTATCCACTGACAGATTAATGGATAAACAAAACATGGTGTGTGTATATATAATGGAATATTAATGAGTCTTAAAAAGGAAGGAAATTTTCCTACATGCTACAACATGGATAAAACTTGTAGATATTATGCTAATTGAAATAAGGCAGTCATGACAAGCAATACACGTAATTCCACATACATGAGTTACCGAGTAGTCAAATTCATAAAGATGAATGTGCAAGGGTGGTTGTCAGGAGCTGGGAGTTAAAAGGAATGGGGAGATAGTGTACAATGGGTACAGAGTTTCAGCTGGGTGAGATGAAAATGATCTGGGGTGATGATGGTAATGGTTAAACAATAATGTGAATGCATACTATGTCATTGAACTATACACTTAGAAATGGATAAAATGGTAAGTTTTCTAGTGTGTATACTTACCACAATAGAAAATTCAAAATTAGAATTTAAATATAACTTTAAAAATTCCATATTCGAAGTTGCAAATATATACAAAACCTACAGCAGGACTCTAAACTTATGCAGATCAATTGATTTTTGACAACTTGCAAAGGAAAAAGAGAGCAAATTTTTTTCATAAATATTATTTGGATTCAACATGATGTAGCATTTTAGACCAATTCCATAGTATATAATTTATGTTAGTAATTTAATTATTGACAGGTAAAAAACATATTTGAAATTACCAATGAAATTATGATCATTCCTATCACATGTATTTTATTATAGGGTCATCTATGACAAAGTTTACATGAGGTAGTTAATATTATTCCATTCTAAAGTTAAAAAGAAAATCAGCATGGAACATAAATAATGAAGAAAACAAAAATAATAAATACCATTATATACCAGGTATATACCAGATATGAATGGTACATCAGATCTGAGATTTGATGCCATGTATCATGACAGCCAATGGAGCATTTTTTTTTATCATGTTGTAGTGTTCTAATACCCTGTCATGCGATATTATTTAAAAGACCCATGTATCTGACAGGAAACAATCTCAACTGTTGAATATCAGCCTTGAATATTTCAACATCTAAAGTGAAGGGGGCATTTTTTTTTAGGTAAAAATAAATCCAAATAGCTTATTTTTGTGCCTTTTATTTTGATTTTCTCCACTAGAAGAACAACAAACAACCTACTTCTGGCCCATTTACAAAACATTTTCAATCTTTTTGATTTTTAAAATTTACATATAATCTTAGCAATCTAGACTTCCACATTAATGGCATTATTCATAGGAGGAAAGAACTAGCAGAAAAAAATTCTGATGAAGGTTTCACAGTGAACAGAATAAACAAGCCTTGAATCTGGACCATGTCCTACATGGAAAAAATGATAATTGTATAAACCTGTATTGACCGTTTCCATAGGTTAGTACACGTAATGTGTCAGGATATGTTCTAGGATTAAATTGTATTCAATATTGACCACTAATTGTTGAACTTCATATCACTACTAACATTTTATAGATGATCAAGTTGAGGTTAAGAGATTTTAAGTGGTTTACCTTAAAATACACTGTTGGATAGCTGGATTCCCAGATCTATCTATCTAAATGCATCCCTTATCTTATCCCCCAAATATTAAGTATTTTGCAGTAATGAATCTGAAATAAGGGTGAGTCACTTTTTGTCCACCAACACAAATGAACTGAAAGGGAAGAAATGAAAAATAAAGTTATTAAAATAGAAATTCCATGTAGGTGGTGAAAAGGTCCTTAAAATACAAATAAAATTGTTTCAATGTCTACAGTTTACTCATTTCAACATTCACATTCTTCTATTTTCTCATATGCAGTGGCTTTATTGCATTTTCATTTGACCACACAACAAACACCTGTTATCTTACAAAAATGGTCTCTCAAAGCCTCTAAATAAAATCCAATTCATGTCTTGCTTCCAATACAAAAGGAACCCTACCCAAAAGATTGTGCTTGCAAAGGAATACCCATAACATCTCCTGTGTAATATAGATTGTAGATGTATATATTCTACACAATGAGTAAACCATCCAAATGCTACCTATTTCAAAGTGAATTACATACTACCATCTCTTGAAGTCAATATGCATCAATTTCATGCACACCTCTTTTTTCCTATGTTTTCATATTCAGAGTTGGAAATAAAATACTGAAAAAAACCTTGTTTTAGTGATTTATATATTTACAGGATACACAATTTTTAAAACTATGGTCTAGTTATTAAAAGATAAAAACTGAATCACAGAGATATGAAGTGAATCATTTAAGACTGTAAGGTGACCTAGTGATAGAGTTGGGAAATATGGAGAAGTGTCCTCCAGAGCCTAGATAATGCAGAATTTTCCACTGAAGCACAGATTTTTATACTGTACAAGCTCCTAACTTTTGATCAAAACTATTCCTAAACAAAGATCACTGCTGATCAAAAATAAGGCTGGTATAATCATTTACAGGGTGCAGCAAGTGTGAGGACTTGCCTAGGAAGTCTCCTTAAGTTGGTTTTGCTGGAAGTGTTATAAGAAATTAGACTTTTAAAAGCCTCTAAAGTATAAGACACTCTCTCCCAGGTTTCACAGAAGTTTGGATCACTTCCTTTCTTCTCATGATTCCTGAAATATCCTAAAATGCTGGACCTTCCCCAAAGTGACCTTCCTTACTCATTTGTAGGGCTGAGAAACAAGTAAACCAGGTTACCAAGTCAATTTTACTGGGAGGGCTTTGAACACATTAGCTACATAAAGTCAATCTTAGTTCATAAAAATTGTCTGATGATGTCCCAATCTGCATGTCTACAATAAGAATTATTTTACGTTGCATCAGTTACGTAGTACTTACAGCATTGTAAAATGGTTTTCATAGAATCAGAATCAGATGACCCAGATGAGAGTCCTCTGGAGTCTAGACAAGCATAGTTCTCCACACTATCCTTATGTGGAGCCCAGCTTGAGATTCCTTCTTCATACAAATTTTTCACAAAAGGTTCTACTAAAGAGGAGCCAAAGTGTACATAATGGTTTATATTAGTTTACTGAACTAGGAATTTTAATAACAGTATTTAATATTCAAGCAATGTGTCTTTTCATTTTTTTATAATGTACACATTTTGATAACCATAAGTTTTGTAGATTACAAAGAGATCTAGAATACACAGTGAATATTAGTGTGTGTGTATGTTTGTGTACTTCTGATTTATATATTTCCATGAAACTCCACAGTGGCGAATCCACGGTAATAGGTAAATAGATACTTATGTGGACAAAGGTTTTCAAAGACAGAAACTGATTACAAGAATATTTCCTTTGAATTTTGTTTTGCAATGAGAATGGGCTTATTCTACATCATTGCATAAGTACACTGGAGAGAGTTTAGGTTTAAAACTAGATCTAATTCTAGCTCACCTACTTACAAATGTTTCACTATGCTACACCATTTGATTCTCATGAAGAACTCTGGAGGGGTCTTAATGCAGACACTATTATGATTATTCCACTGGAAATGTATTGATGCATAAAAGAAGTGAAAAAAAATAAATAAAATGAAAAGTTAAAAGCATAAAACACTTCATTTTCACACAGTATGTGTTTTAAAAAAAAATTGTAGCCATAACTAAATGTGTGGTTACCTGGATTATTTTCAGACATTGTCCTCACAGGCAGGTAATATCAGCCATTCTTTTTTTTCACCTTCACTATATAGTCCATTCTAGATTTTTGTATAAAATCTAGATAAGTAATTTATAGATTTTAATTAAAAAGAGTGGATTCATGTAGAGTAAAAGAGCAAATAGGAAGCAATACTAAGATTACCATAGGTGCCATCTAACCACACTTCTTTCATGGAAAAAATCATAATAAAAAAGCAGGAACTAAGAAAGGCTGTCCTTTACAATCTTTACTGAGGATTTAGACCCTTAAGTGTTAGGTTTATTCTTCAAGTATCACTTGAACACATCCAAAGCACACTCCAATGTGATTAGGCCCTACCTCTTCCAATGATCCTCATCTCACTTCCCATTTAGAGAGCCCGTTTATGAATCAGCTCCAAAACCACTTTCTGTTGCCTATTTCATACTCTACTATTTCTTCCAAACAGTGAAAAAGTGCAGCCACTAACTCGACCTCAAATTGCATTTCAAATCTTTATTTCTTAACTAACTCTCACATAGATTGTATCACTCATTTCCTAAACTGATCACCTTAAATCCTGAATGCTTTCAATCCAAACAGTAACCAACACTACCAAAAGAGTTAACACAATGGAATCAACACCTATGTGATCACATCATGTGCTTGCGTGAAAGTATCTCTACACCTTAAAAATATAATGCATGTTATCTGTGCTGTTTTCAACCATTTTTGACTTGGCTGCAATATTCCCCATTTTCAGAGGATACATCACAGGCTGCAGATACAATGCACCCTCTCACCTTTAATGAATATTGGTTATCCTTAAACTTTCTTCTTCTCTATAAATGTCTTAGTTCAATTATGGCAAAATAAATTATAAATTTATAAATTATAAATTCTTACATTTGAAGTACCAGTTAAATTCATATAAACTCTTATATATTTTATCATAGAGTATTTTTATCATAAGTATTTTTAATTATATTCCAGAATGTGGTATAGTTGAGTCCAGGCCCATGTATTATTCACCATAAGTTCAAAACAGCAGTTCACAGACAAAATTGGCAGCTGCCTTTTTTATCAATTTTACTGTTTTATTATTTCACAATTGTTCACAAGTAGATCAATTCTTAGAATTGTATAACATCACATTTTAGGTTTAAAAAGAGCTCATATCTTAAAAACCATGAACAAGTGTTCAAACACCCTGTCCATTTGTTTAAGGATACATATTTAAATATGAATTATTTCTATATCTTGTTTAAACCCACTATATTCAAATAAAATTTCCTTTTTGAAACTCCCTAGTGCCTGAATGTATCCATTGCTTTTTATAAACAAAAGTACTTAATTCTGAATAAATTTCTCTTAAGCATTTGCTGAAGAGTTCTTATGTGGTAAATAAAAATAAAAATACAACTAGCATTAGTACCTTTTATTATCTTCACACTTTCACAAACTCACTGGCTTGGTTCACTGACAGCAGTCCAATCATCATCACATGAACAAAATCATTTTCTATAAACTTCCTTGAATATTTTCCAAACAAATGTACATATTAAACTTTCATCTCTACACTTGACATTTTAGATACTTGCAATGAAACTCAGCAGTAACAATGATTCTAGGACTTCTTCACCTGGAGTTTCAGTCTAAAGCTTTTTCCTTTGTACTCACTTAGGAATGTTCCCTGAGACTTGGACATTGTAGGTTAAGTCACTAATAGCCCAGGGTGGCCACAAGCCAAGGTTGGGGAAGAAGTTCTGATAATTTCTTTAGATTTTTTAAACAGATGTGTTAAGGATTAATTCAGTGGAGAAAGAAACAAATATAGTTATTCAAATTTCTCCAATATTATAATGTTTTCAAAGTTTTATGGATCATACATTTTATATATTGTTCAGTAAGTGCACAGTAATGAAATATCTTTGTATATTAATTTATTTCCCAGTTTTGATTATATTGGCCTACAAATTTAATAAATTAAATGGAATGAGGTTAAATAAAAACATACAAGCAGAAATTCTTAAAATATCACACATATAGGAGTTAGTTTTCATTTATTTTTGTTATTACATGTTTTCAAATTGCTTCCATTCTGTTAGAAAAATCCATTAAATTATGAAACAATTTTCACTTATTAAGCTAAATAAAATAGTGATATTTCTCACTTTGTTGCAATTATATTTGCAAAATATTTAGCAACACAATTTTATCCCAGATAATACGTTAATTGGTCTTGTATTTCTCATGCTTTCCAGTAACTGAATTAATTACATCTTTCACTTGAGAAGGTGAAATATTGGTCTAATTAAAATTTTTTTAAGTGTTTTAAAATATTTGAATTTTTGATTACCATGTATCTCAGTGAAGACTTCTTTTTTTCAACCTATTTTGACTTCTTTAGGCTTCATGGATCTGGATGTTCTCTCCCTCTCCAGATTTGGGAAATTTTCTGTCATTATTTCTTTAAATAAGCTTTCTGCCCATTTCTCTCTCTGCTCCTTCTGGAATTCCCATAATGCAAATATTGGTGTGCATATGGATTCCTTTTGTTCATTGTTTTTCATTCTATTTTCCTTTTGTTCTTCTGAGTGAGTATTATAAATGATCTGTCTTTGAGCTCACTGATTCTTTTGCTTGATCAAGTCTGTTGTTCACACTCTATGGATTTTTTCAGTTCAGTTACTGTACTCTTCACTTCTAGAATTTATGTTTGGCTCTTCTTTTCTCTCTGTTTTATCTTTTAAGGTTTTGATCTCTCTGTTGAACTTCTAATTTTGTTCAAATATTGTTTTCCTGATTTTGTTTAGTTGTCTATATGTGTTCTCTTTTAGCTCACTAAGTTTCCTTATGATAAATATTCTGAAATCTTTTTTTAGATCTCCACTTCTTTTGGACCAGCTGTTGTGCTTTATTTTGTTCCTTTGATAGTGTCATGTTTCTCTGACCCTTTATGAACTTTGTGGCCTTTCACTCGTGTTTGCATATTTGAAGAAGTAGTCAGTCTTTCCAGTTTTACAGACTGGGTTTGACAGAAAAAGCCTTTCAGAAGTCAGCCCAGCAAGAGATTTTGGGCAGACCAGCAGGCACATTCTATGGGTGGGCCTGCTCACAGTGTTCATGGATGTGTGGGCATGATGCCTGAGTATACAGTGATATTGAATGCTCACTTGACTCTCTTTTCCCCAATGGGAAAGCTCTAAAGGAGAGGAAATCTCTCTCTACTCTTTGCTGCATTGTATAGGGGGAAGGTGACTCAACTAAAGTGAAACTGTCCTTTCTACCCTCTTCAATGTATCTTTTCCCATTTCTGTTCTCCAGCTAAGTTATGTACTCTCTTATCTTAAATCCAGAGCTCTCATGAAGGTAAGTTCATGCATGTATGGTTATTTATATTCATGTTTCTGTGAAAGGATGCAGGTTAGAACCTCCTGTGCCACTATTTTTCTGAAAAAATAATCAAGTGTGGACAGGTCAAGATAGCTCTGTGCTCAGTCAGAGAATTATTGAGTGAGTCCCTCACAGCCCTAAGATGCCCCAGGAAACCCAGGGAATAAAGTGATCCTGAACTACTATGATACTCCCCAAGAGTACAGTGAAAGGAGGTACAGACTGTGTGCTGCATACTTCCCCCGGAGACACCACAAAACCAAGCATGACATGGGGCTATGCCATTTGGTTTACCCTAAGAGAAATAGGAAGAGTATGAAACTTAAATAAAATCCTGAGCTATTTTCTTAAATTTCTGTGTTCAGTCCAGTTGAATTTTTCATAAAATCATACAGCTCTTAAATTGATAATCACATTTACTTATTTTGAAAAAGAAGCCACATTCTGTGTCCCAAAAATGCAAAATTCAGGTGATAAGTATTTTCATGAAAATTTTTGAAAATATCCATGACATAGAATAAAAGAAAAACATTTCCACACTAATTTAGTAGAATGTGGAGGTGTTTGTAGCCTTTATAAATTGGCATATATGTGGAGAGACATGCTTTGTTAATAAATTGAGTCAATATGAAAAAGATTTCTTCTTCCCACAAATTATCATCCAAACCGTATGCAATCACCATCAAAATCCCAATGTTTGGTGGGAATTTTATAAGCTAATTCTGATAATTATGTGGAAATGCAATGGGCTAAGAATAACCAAGACATGATTTGAGGTGCAAATATTTTGAAGGTAGAAAAAGCACTCAGTAAGCAAGATCTGGGCACATGAAGAAGAAAATAGCAAGCCATTGATGGTTAACAGTTAATGGTTCATTCATATATCAAATCACCATGTTGTACAACTTAAACCCAGACAATTTTTATTTGTCAGTTATACCTCAATTAAGCTGAGGGAAAAAAATAAACATAAGCATGTCCAATGACCTAGAACTTCCACTCCTAGGTCATTTCCAACAGAATTTTTATAAATACAGTCTCTAATAGACACACACTAAAACATTCATAGCAGCAGCATTTCTAATAGTTAAACTGTATGATATTCACATATACCCTTGAAGAAAAATGGGTACATAAATACAGGCTAGTTACCAAATGGAGAATTCAGTAGCAATGTGAATTACTGATCTACAAATGCACAAATGACTGGAATGAATTTAACAGAAAAAATGTGAACAAAAAGAAGGCAGACACAGAGCCAGCCCTGATGGCTTAGTGGTTAGGGTTTGGTGTGCTCCACCCCAGCAGCCTGGGATCAGTTTCTGGGTACAGAAGCATGCCACTGTCAGTAGACATGCTGTGGCAGTAGCTCACATAGAAGAACTAGGAGGATTTACAACTAGAATATATACAACTATGTGCTGGGGCTTTGGGGAGAAAGAAAAAGAAGACAAAGATGGACAACAGATATTAGCTCAGGGTGAATCCTTCCCTGCAAAAAAATAAAATTAAATTAAAAAAAATAAAGGCCAAAACACATTTAAAACTAGACAGATACAAAAAAGCACCTGATATACAAATTAAAAAATTAAATGATAAAATCAATCTATGCTATCAGAAGTTGTAAAAAGGGCTAATTTGGGGTGATAGATAATGAAAGAGGGTACAGGGTTAGCTTATGATGTATTTTCATGTCTACTCTCCGATAAAGGTGCCAGTTGCACTAGTTTCAACTTACAAAAATCTATCAAGCATTTGTATGTTACATTTCAAAAATATTTTTTAAAAAGGAGAAAAACAGTTAATGGTCCATGCAGTAATAGTAAAATATCATTACAAGAAAGTGATGTCAGCATCATGGAAGGTTAAGCTATTCCCTTAGTCTCTTCTCACTAACTTTACGTCATCAGCCAACATAGGATTCCCTACAAGACATAATAGGACATCTGAGAGACCAACACAACTATACACTTAAGGGTGGGGTGCTGGATCCCTGGGAAACAGTGGAAGGAGGTGAGTGGTGAGTGGCAGCAATCTATGTTGCAGGTCCTCACACAGCACCCAGTTCACAGCTGTAGGAGGAGGTGGGGGAGCAGGCAGGTCTGCGTGTGAACACTTGTGCTTTTGGAGTGCAGCCCAGCTCATGGGAGCCCTCCACACTAGGTGGCACAGCCCAGCCACCACATGGGTACCCCCACTAAGCACAGAAGACCAGGCAAACTGCCTGTCAGTGCAGAGCAGCACATTCACATGCACAAGAAAGGCCCCTCACCACCTAGTGCACCAGCTTGGCTGGCCCCCAGCCAAGGAAGCAGTTCTGCACCAGAGCACTGGCATGTGTGACATTCCAGGTGGCTGTGGCCCATGGGTAGATGCAAATGAGCCCTGTTGGCATAACTTCCAGTGGATGCAGCAGGTTCAGAAAACAACCCCTGCCCCCACCAGAAGTGGTAGGTGCAATCTGCAACCTGAAACTACCACTATGTGCCAGCAAAGGATCACTTCATCAAACACCATGAAGAATTACATTAGCACTCCAAAGCAGAAGGAAAATGACAAGTCTCCAGAAACCAATCCTGAAGTCACAGAAATTTACAATCTAAATGACAGAGAATTCAAAATAGTCATCATAAAGAAACTCAATGAGTTACAAGAAAACTCAGATAGTTCAATGAACTCAGGGATAAAATTAATGAGCAAAAGGAATTCTTCACCAAAAAGAGTGAAACTCTAAAAGAATGAAACAGAAATTCTGGAAGTGAGGAACACAAAGAATGAGATAAAAAGCAATCTAGAAACCTTAAAATAATAGCTGACATTATGGAGGACAGAATTAGTAATTTAGAGAACAGAAATGCTTCAGGTGGATGAGGAGACAAAACTAAGACTTAAAAAATAAAGAAATAAGAGTGGAGAAGTTCTCAAACCTGTAGAAAGAACTGGACTCTATGAAGCCAATATAACTCCTAATTACATCAACGCAAAAAACCTTCTCCAAGGCGTATAATAGCAATACTGTCAAAAGTCAGTGACAAAGAAAAAACATTAAGGGAAGCAAGGCAGAAGTGAATAATCTACAAAGGAACCCCTATTAAGCTTTCAGTGGATTTCTCAGCAGAAACCTTACCGGCTAGGATAGAGTGGAATGATATATCCAAAATACTAAAAGACAAAAACTTTCAGTCAAGCATACTCTATCCAGTGAAATTATCCTTCAGGTATGATGGAGAAATAAAAGCTTTCCCAGATAAATAAAAGCTGAGGGGCTCATTGCCAGTAGATCTCCCTTACAAGAAATGATCAAGAATGTGCTCATACCTGAAACAAAAAGGAAATGGTTTACAAAGCCTTGAGCAAGGAGATAAATAGACAGAAAAAAAATCAGAAAATTGAAGGTCTCTATCAGAAGTGGTTAACAACCACTTAATTGTAGCATTAAAGATAAGGGGAAGGAAAGCATCAAAAATAACTATAAATGCTTCATTTTATAGAATTCACAAAAACCAAGAGTAGGTGGTTACTAGGGGCTGGAGGGTAGGAGAATTGTGACTATGTTGTTTAAGGTTACAAACTTGTAACTAGTAGATAATTTTTGGAGACCTAATGCACAGCATACTGATTATACTCAAAAATGCTGTACTATAAACTTCAAAGTTGCTAAGAGACTGCATCTTAATTGTTCTCATCATAAAAAAGAAATGATAATTATGTGATATAGGAGGTGTTGGTTAATGTTATGATGGCAATCACACTGCAATATATAAATGCATGAAAGCAACATATTGTACAACTTAAACTTACAATGTGATATAAATAAAGTATATCAATTTAATAAATAAATGAAACAAATATAAAGTATATGTGGAGTGGCAGAAGACCCAATATAGCCAACACAGTATTGAAGAAGAAAAACAAATTTAGAGGACTGACACTACTCAACTTGAAGACTTACTATAAAGTTACTGTAATCAAGATAGTGTGGTACTGTAGAAAGAATAGACATATAGATCAATGCAACAGAATAGAAACCCCAGAAATAGACCCACATAAATATAATCAATTGATTTGACAAAGGAGCAAAGGGAACACAATGGCGTGAAGATAGTTTTTTCCACAAATGGTGCTGGAACAAGTGGATATCAACCACATGCAGAAAAGAAAAAAGAACTGAAACACACACATTATGTCCTTCACAAAAACAACTCAAAATGTATCACAGATTCATTGCAAAACACAAAACTACTAGAAGATCACCTATGAGAAAACCTAGATGACCTTGAGTACGGCAATGAGTTTTTAGATGAAACAAAAAAGGCACAAACCATGAAGGACATACTTGATTAGCTGGACTTCATTAAAGTTAAAATCTTCTTTTCTGTGAAATGCAATGTCAAAAGAATGAGAAGACAAGCCACAGATTTGGAGAAAATATTTTCAAAAGATGCATATGGTAAAGTACGTTATTTAAAATATAAAGAGAACTCTTAAAATTCAACAATAGGAAAATGCAATTAAAAACTTCTTCATAGTCCTTAACCGATATCTTACCAGGAAGATAAACAGAGGGCAAATAGACATGTGGAATGATGCTCCACTTCATAGGTTATCAGGGAAATGCAAATTAAAAAATCAATGTGTTACAATTACACACCTATTAGAATGGCCAATATCTGTAACACTAATAACACCAATGCTGCACCAATGTGCAGCAACAGAAACTCTCATTAATTGCTGGTAGGAATGCAAGATAGTACAGCCACTTTGGAATATAGTTAGGTGATGTCTTATAAAACTAAACAGACTTTTACTGTGTGATTCAGCAGTCACACTCTTTGGTATTTATCCAAAAATGTTGAAAATGCATGACCCCACAAAAACCTGAAAACATATTTTTATAGAGGCTTTATTCATAATTACCAAAACTTGCTACCATGATGTCCTTCAGTAGGTGAATGGATAAATAAACTGCGGTACATAAAGACAATGGAATATTATTCAGTGCTAAAGATAAGTCAGCTATCAAGCTATTGAAAGACATGGATGGATCCTAAATGCGTATTACTAAGTAAAACTAACCTCTATAAGAAGGCTACATAGTTTATGATTTCAACTGTATGACATTCTGGAAAAGGGAAATCTATGGAGACAGTAAAGAGATCAGTGGTTGCCAGGGGTTGGTGCATGGGGGAGTGAAAAGGTGCAGCTCTGAGAATTTTTAGGGCAGTGAAAATACACTGTATGAATACCATACAGATGAATGCATGTCATTATACATTTGTTCAATCTCATAGAATGTACAGTACCAAAAATGAACCCTAAAGTAAACTATGGGGTTTGAGTAATTACGATGTGTCAGTGTAGGTTCATCAAATGTAACTAATGTTCCACTTTGGTGGGGAATGTTAATAATGGTGATGTCTATGCATCTATGGAGGTATGGGGATATATGGGAAATTTCTGTACTTTTCCCTCAATTTTGTTGTGAACCTAAAACTGCTCTAAATAATTGTCTTAATAAAAAATCAATTCTCAAAAGTTTACATATTATTTGATTCCATTTATACAGCTTCATTGCAATGGCAACATTTTAGAAATAGAGAACAGTTTAGTGGTTGCTAGGGTTTACTGAAGGGTATAGAGTAGCTGTAGACATAAAAGGGATTCTTGTAGTGATGGTACTGTTCTGTATCTGGTCTGTATCAATGACAATATCCTGCTTGTGATATTTTGTTGTGGTTTTGAAAGATGTCATCATTGGGGGAACTGGGTACACAAGACCTCACTTTGCATTATTTTTTTAAATGATGTATAAATAGACTATTATTTCAAAGTAAAAATTCAATTACAATTGAGGCATCAAATCCATGATCATGCTTTGTAACATCTTGTATTTCTCTCAGTAGTATTTTATATTTATTGTGTATGTGTGTGCATTGCAGAGATTCTCCATATCTCATATCTTAGATTTGCCCTTTTCTACATGTTCCAATCAATGCCTATCTCCCCCTTTACAGATCTCTTACCTCAACTTCTAACCCAAATCTCCCTCCACAGCTCTCAACTCAACTTTTAATACATGAAATTCCTTAAAGTTTCAAGTGAGGGAACGAAGAACACCAGAATATGGCACCCCCAAAATATGCCATTTTGGCATATTAATTATTTTGAGCTGAAGACAGTTAAGAAAAAGCTGATACAAGAAAAGCTCTCTGTCCTCCTTCAAAATGCCTGAAAGCAGGATATAAAATTGTAAAGGTTTCCCCCTTCTTCTTTCTACCAAGAAGGACAAAACTTTATCACTGAAGAACAGTCTAGACCCTTATCATCCCAGATAGCACCAGAGGAGTCTACATTACAAACCTTTTGACATAACAAACCTTTCTAAAACTAGCCCTTATCTACCATTAGTTTCCCACATACTTGCTTTCCCACAACTTGCCACCCTTAGAAGCCCAGAGTCCTTTTCCTTTGCCTTGTCATTCCTCCACAAAATTAGTGTTCTCTGCTAAGAAGTTATATAAAGTCAAGCTCAAACCACTCCTTTGAGTTACTCATCACTGAGTACTCTCAAGTGTATGTATGATGCACTTGTTAATAAATTTCTGTTTGTTTTCTCTTGTTAACCTTTATTTTGCAACTCTAATTTGCAAAACCTCAGACAATGAATCTAAGATGGGTAGAGAGAAAGGTTTTTCCCTCCCCTAGAACTGGCAATAAGGAGCCCAGGCATTAAATACTGTGGTCATATTGTTTAAAATTGAACTCATTTAGGCTATTATAATCCAGGGATTAATAAAATCAAGGAACCTGTGACGTTGGATACTATATTTCTTCATACTCTCTGAGTTAGAAGTTTTTGTAACCTGCAACCTATTTGAAAAATCTGTAAAGCATTTAGAAGAAGAAATACTATGGAAATGTTATTACTTTTGTTATTCCCATTAACCTACTTATGCATTGAAAGCCAACAACTACATTGAAGTACCTTCATAATACACCACTACAGCCCCTTTCTTTTGTTCCAAGACATCTTCTATATCACATCTTTTGTCACCTTTCTTGGTGACTTCAACCTTCCTATGACTGATCCATCTTGACCCATGAGCTTTCTGAACCTCACTTGCTTAACTCCATTATTCTTCCTCCATCCTCCTCAGGTGACTAATCACATAATCATCTTTTGTACCTGGAATAAAGTATGGCTACACAGAATCATAAACTAGACCTACCTCCCAGAGATGTTGATTAAATTAGTCTGGGTAGCGGCTTCATCATTAGTTTTCTTTAATTCTGCATAATGTGATTTCAGTTGAGGGCTTTCACTTTAGAGCTCATTGTCAATAAGAGTACACTTCAGGAAGGGACTTCAGGTCTACCAGTCTCTGACAACTATGTGGTAGAATCATCCTAATTATTAACACAATTTTGATATTTTGATGGAGGGAAGCAGATACTTAGCTAAAGTTATTAACCTTTCCCGGTGTCCATTCAGCTGGAGATGACCAATGAAATTTAAATGGGAGATATCGGATGAGTTTTGCCAGAAACTATTGTGAAAGGTAATAATTCAGCTCTTAATTATGTTTTTTGCCTTTGATGCTGATGGTCATTTGGAGGTGCAGCAGCCTTCTTATGACCATGACAAAACAGTCATGAAGGTGAAGTTATTCTAAGACTGACAGACAGGAACTGGAAATAGGAGAGGTTGCCTCTGTACTAACTTCATTTTAGGTTATAAAAGTCCCTTCATTTTTTCTCATCTATTTTTGCTCTGCTTCTCTGTTATGGCAAAATAAATTATTCATGTACCTTCACACCAGCCATTTTGACCACTCCAGAAACTCCAATCCCTTGTTATGTCATTTGCAAGCAATGTTAACATAAATTCTTGATGCCAAACTGTAAATGGGGATATGCTTTCTCTTCTACCATACACAATTGGCAAATCCTCATATGAGGAACAAAACCACTGTCTGCTAACAGTTCACTGGCATATGAAAAGCTTCATCCCTCTGGAGAATTATTTCCAAATTGTGCTAATTTGTTTCATTTTAAATGCATGTCCACAAATAACAAAAGGACAGAAAACAATGCAAGAAATAGGTTTATGTGTACAAAAACAGTTCAATTTCCCAGTTCAAGACTAGGTTTTACCTTCTCTTCACTTTTCAGACCATCCTACATCCTCTGCCACTAGTCAACTTTTTACCATGCTTCAACTGGTGCCTAATTCTTACACTATAATGAGGAAACAGAAGTGGTCAAGAACTGCACACATTATCTCCATAAAGACACATACTCTTTTGCGTCTATTTATTACACTATCTTCCAGCCCATTACAACTGAGAAACATGCTGGTTTCTACTGGAAGCCTCAAATTCACCAAGCTTAGCCATTGAAAGACTAATCCTTATACCTGACCCTTCCTCTGGCATCAGCAGATCCTGCCTCTCCATTGAAATACTTGCTTCAGTTTACAAACACATTTACATATCCCATCTTTAAAAATGAATCAAAACATCAATAATGAGGCAGTGACTCATTTATCCATTTCCTTTTTATACCACAGAGTATTCTATAAGCAAAACGTCTGTTTTCTCATCACCCTTCTTTCCTCACCACACTCCAACTGGGATTTTACTCTTAACTGATCCTCTGAAACTATTATCAAAGTCACCAACACCTTTTTATTGGCAAATCTCATGGTCATTTACATGCTCTCTTTTGTAAGTTTCTTAGCAGCATTTCAAAGACTCGATGACACCATCTAGAACTTGGTTTACAAAAAGCAAAAAACTCCTGATTTTATTTTTATTTCATTTGCTGTTATTTATTGCCACAAACTAAACCACCCTCAAACCCAGTGGCTTAAAATAACTACAATATTGCTGTTGTAATTCATGAGTCTGAAAGTTTGACAGGGCTTTGCAGGAAAGGCTCCTCTCTGCTCCATATTCTGACCATAAGGGCCAATTGCAAGGCTGCATTTGGTGGGTGTTTGGCTCTGGTTGGATGACCTCATTAACAATGCTGGAGGCTTGAATGACTGGGTTCTGGTGGGACCTATCTCACTCCACGTCATCTGTCATCATTCAGCAGTGTGGTCTGAGTTTCTTTACATGGAGCCTAGACTCCAAGAGAACAAAAATAGTAGCAGCAAGGCCTCCAGTGACCTGGGCCCAGAATTGGTACTGTATGAGAATAGCCACACTCTGCTGGCCAAAGCACATTGAAAGGCTTGTTTCTGGATGGAAGGAGCAGCATACATGTATACAATGGGAGAAACTGGTAACAGTCACCTTTGCAAACAATTTACACACTGCCTATTCTAATATATTTTGCTGTCTCTTTTCCTCCGCCTGATTTCTTTTCTTTTTTTCTTTTTTTTGTGAGGAAGACTAGCCCCAAGTTAACATCCATGGCCAATCCTCCTTTCTTTTGCTGGGGAAGACTGGCCCTGGGCTAACATCCTTGCCCATCTTCCTCTACTTTACATGGGGCGCCGCCACAGTATGGCTGACAAGTGGTGCGTCTGTCCGCGCCAGGGGTCTGAACCCACAAACCCCGGGCCGCTGAAGCGGAGTGCTTGAATTCAACTGCTATGTCACCGGGCCAGCCCCTCCTCTGCCTGATTTCTAAATATTAGTTAATTTTAGACTCAGTTCCAGTCTTTTTATTTTCTTTACCTTAATTTAATTTGTTTACTTCACTTATTCATTTCTACCCCATAAATAGGCAGTAAAATTTGAGACCTTTAAATAACATCTTTATATTGGTGAATTTTGAATATTGCCAACCTTGCTTTTCTCAAGTGAAGTTTTGACCTTTATATCTAAACACCATATTGATGTCCCCATTTGAGTATTATTTACTTCAAACATAATTTGTCTAGGAGGGAAACTTTGAATTCTCAAACCAACTGCATATCTGCTTTTA